>CM065379.1:24950817-25435817 GCA_033060915.1 Euryodendron excelsum
TTTCTGTGAATTTTCATCCTTTCAATCGTAAATAATTCATGAAAATTCACAGAAGTCTCTGATTGCCTTGAAACTTTTAGGGTAGCCTCTTGCAGTAATATAAAGGCTGCCATAAAAATTTCAGAGTCATTGGGCTTCCCATGCGCCTTCACGTGCCACCAGTAGCGCTTTGGGGTGGAAGGCTTGGCCTTCTTCTTCCTCCCGCGAGACTGGCAGAGCTTCCAGTCCGTTTTCTGGCATTTCCCGGCACCTCCTGGCCATGCATGTGGGACCCAGAGATTGGTAAGGACCTAGGTCATATATTCATGGTCAGAGCTTGGTTGGAGATGGTCGGCATGGCCTGAAAACGCCGGCTGCATGGTGGAACCCTAGGGTTGCCATCTTGCAACTGTGTTTTTGGCCTGCTTCCCGTGCTAATTTGGCCATAGTCCCTTCACAACTTTTGTTCCTTGCCTAGAGACGATTCGTCCCCAAGTGATCCGGTTGGCAATGGTTGCCGGTGGCTGGAGTTACGATTTTCTGAAGTATTTTCGGTGGGTTCGGCACTCCAGGGGGTTTTGGTGCACACACAGAGGCCGTGGACCTTCCTAGGACACCCAGGAGAGGTCCTCGAGAAGTCCCAAGCCCCTATGATAGTCCTCGACTCCTAGGTTTGTCGGAGTGAGATGGGTAGTGCCTTTCGATGCTCATTTTCTCTCTCCCTGATCTCGGGTCCTACAGGGGGGTTATGGGATGTTTTGTGCTGGGTTTGGGAGGTTGGTAAGGTGGTGAAGGTAGCCTCCTCACCTGGCTTTCAAATTCTACCGGCGCAGCCCACTTCTTCCCTGCCTTCCCTTTCATCTCTCTCTCAGTTTCCCTCTCTTTCTATCTGTAACTCTCCCTTTCGAGCTCCTATTGCACAACCGGCATAAGGGAGGGGAGTGTGTGAGTATTTATAGGGGCCGTGGGTGTGTGTATATGGGTGACAAGGAATGAACCCTCTCTCTCTCTCTCTCTCTAAAACTATACTTTCTAGCATCCCTCTCTCTCTCTCTCTCTCTCTCTATCTCTCTCTACAATATTCTAAGAAGAATGCAATCCCCTCCCCTATGCAATGCCCAGCTTGCGGGGTGCATGAAGGATTCTGGCGAGAAATTCCCTACGACATTCCCCTCGGTCATTTGCTTTCCCAATTCTTGGTTCCTCTGTCATCCTTCAATCCTCAATTCCTATTGGCTAGGTGAGAAGCCTTGTCCCGCAATTTCTATAAAAATGGTTTTAAAAATATAAGGTTAGTTTAATGTGATATGTGTGTGTGCATTTAAAATAAGCCTTTGTTGCATTATGCCCAATAGGATAGGCGTATATATGCATATATACATATATATACAAGCATGCATGCACTTTTGTATAAATATGCTCATGCATATGTGTTACCCAAGCTATTAATGAACCGGCCATGCAAGTTGGCGGGGTGGGGACAAATTTTGCAATATGGAAGGGAGTCCCAAGTTTAAAGCTACTGAGTTTAAGGTTTTCGTTTTTCATCGAATGCACAATCCGAGACCTTAAATAGAAGGCTCTCATAATGTTAATTGATTTAGACTCCAATTTGGTGCGATTCCGATACCGGGTGAGAGAGACAATTCAAAACGAAGTTTCGGGAGATTCGGGTTCAAATTTCCAGGTGCAGCAGCGTTCGGGGGCTTTTTAGGGGATCGACACTCTACGGATTGGAGTTTTGAGATTACCAAGGCGTCGGGCTCGAAAAGGTGATGATTTTAGACATCAAATTCGTTGAAATTCGACGAAAGATGAGAGAGAAAGCTTTGATTAAAGTTAGGGTGCCAGTTGATGCGAATTGTCGGGTAACAGGATTCGAACCCTATTTCCAGGGAATCACGTTTCTACAAACGGACGGGGTTGGGCTTGAAAAGGTTCCGCTCACGACTTATGACCCTATGGTTGTGTCTTAATCAGTCCCGTTATGGTTAATGCAGTCGAGGAAAAATATAGCGGGTATTACATTAAGTTTTGGAAACCTAAGGTTTAGGAAGACATGAGATTAGGAGGGAGTGGGATTCCTATTTCCTAAATCGAAGGATTGGATTTTGTTTCCAAAAATGGAGGATAGAATCTAGTTTCCTAAACGGGGGAGATTGGATTTGGTTTCCTAAAGGGGTTGGAAAGATGGTGTTTTAGAAATCCTAGATTTTGGAAGACTATAGGTTTTGGAAATATATATAATTTTGATTAGACAACAAGAGGTTTTGGAAACCCTAATTTTTGGAAAGAAAAATCAAGGTTTCCTAATTGTTAGCTCTATGGCTTGACTTGGACACCAAGGTAAAGAGTTTTTGGAAGGTGGAATTATTGGAAACAAAGATTTTTAGAAGGAGATCTAAAAAATAGTTTTTGGAAACAAAGATTTTTGGAAAGAGATCATAAAAAGGAGTTTTTAGAAAGGGATTTTGAAAAGAGTTTTTAGGAAAGAAATTTTAGGAGTTTTGAAAAATATATTTTTGAAGGGAGCTTTTAGAAAACAAATTTAATAAGAAATTTTGAAAAGGAGAATGAAGAGAGTTTTTAGAAAGTATGTTGGAAAAGAGATTTTTAGAAAAAGAGATTTGAAAAGAGAGTTTTTAGAAAGTCCATAAAAATATCTCACTTTCCTAAAGCGATTCTAATCATAAGAAGGCTAGAACCACTTTAAGATAGTGGTTTTGAAAAACAATAATGATTTGAAAATATGGATCATATTGGTCACTTTAAATGTAACACTTTCCTAAAGCGACCCTAACCATGGAAATGCTAGACACACCTTAGGATTGTGATTTTGAAAACAAGTTTTGAAAAAGAAAGATTTTGATGCAAGTTTTGAAAACAGTTTTGATGCAAGCTTTTGAAAACAAGTTTAAAACAAACTTTGGAGGAATGCAAGATCATGATATGCACAATACAAGTTGGGGTCATGAACATACAAGGTTAAAGGCTTCACCACATAATTAAGGGGGCCAAACCCACGTGGTTTCCGGTTAGACTAAAAGAAAGCCCCAACACGGTGACCTCCAATAGCTTAATCCTACACATGGACCGGGAAGTCCCTTGTTTCAAGCATGCAAGAAGAGGGGAGGGGGGGGGGGAAGAAGATAGGGATTAAAATAGAAGAAAACCCAAGTGGGTTCGGAGGGAGAAGAGAGAGGGGGAGTTGTGTAAACGTAAATAGGGAGCCTACCTTGTGTCTTGTTTATTTTGCTTTGCGCGCTTTGCTTTTCTTGCTTCAGTCCTTGCTTCACTTCAGTCTTCTAGAACTTGTCGTCGATCTTCAAGAGCTTCAAAGTTGCAGCACTTCAAGTCTTCAATGGAGGCTTTGAGGCTAGTGTATAAGTGTATAAGAGTGTATGTGAGTGTATAAGAGGCTAAGGTTTGGTAAACCTAAAGGAGACTAGGGTTTAGAGAGGCTACAAGCTTTGTATATCGAATAATAGGATTTTCAGACTAATTTTGCGGACCCCTTTCACGCCGGAGTAGACCCTGTATTTATAGAGAGAAGAATGACCTAGCGCCGATTGCAGTGGCGCTAGGCAAAAATTCCTTCTGGTGGCACCTGGCCAATATTTGGCTAGGCACCACTACTAGTGGCGCCAGCCAATTAGGAAAGTTTTAAGGTCGGCAAGCAACGTATCTTCAGAAGATTTGGGCACCTGTACTAGTGACTACCATGTAATTTTTAGCCTAGCTTCACTAGGAGTGACTCCGGAAGGTCTGGGAGTGATTTGAAGGGGTCGGGAATGACCCGGAAGGCCAAAAAGGGACAGGAACCCTTAGAATAGGGTCATGGGGGTAACGGACCGGAAAAATGACGACAAGAATTGTTGAAGGAGTTGACTGGGCCAATAAGGGCAAAACGGTCAATCGGGCCAAAAAGCTACCGGGATGAACTCGGAATGACCCGGAAGAAGACTCGAGGTTCGAAAACATTATTTAGAATGTTTCCAAGGTTTAAAGGTTTGATACCCAGAGCCGGTGTGGTCAGAAGAAGAGACCGGCTCACTAGGGGCAAAATGGTCATTTGGCACTAGGTTTGCCAGAATTGACTCGGAATGATCCAGTAAGATAAAGAAAGGTTGGGAATACTATAAGAAGTATTCTCGAGGGTTTACCGGTTTGATACCCAGAGCCGGTGTGGTTCTCTGGGCGTTCGGATGCTTAGGGACAAAATGGTCGTCCTGACCGAAAAGTCTTGAAATTGGCCCGAAACTGACTAGAAGGCACCTAATCATGCCGGATTGCCTTTAAGACAATCTTGGATAGGTGGGCTTACCATGTTGAGGACTTAGGTACTTTCTCGAGAAATGTGCTAAAAAATGGCCCTAGGGGCAGTTTAGTCATTTTTCACCGAAGTGGGCTAGCAGGCACCGGTGTTGACCTGTGTTTTGAGTGTTTCTGTCACTCTGACGGTGGTCCCGTGATATAGGGGTTTGCTGGTAATTCTCTATATCGACCTGTTTGCAAGTGTTTTTGCCACTCTAGCGGTTGTGATGTTTACAAGTATTTCCGTTACTCTAACAGGTCGCGATCATTCCAGAGACTGCCTATTCTCTGGAAGTTGCTAGGTAGACTTAGTGCCTAAGGAATCAACTTTCTTAGAAGACGTGCTGAAATGGACATTTCTGCATTGGCAGGCTAGCAGGCGGCAAAGGTGAACCGTTCTACCATCTCGGGGACTTGGGGTCTCATCCCGGTCGACGGGTTTAAAGGGACTTACCGTTTCAAAGAACTTTCTTTGAAAGTCTCGCCGGATAGGATGGACTTACCACCTCGAGGAATCAAGTTTCTCGAGGGGCAGACTGGAATTGGAATTGGACTCAAAGTTGGATTAAAATTAGATTTGAAAAGGGGACTCACCGTCTTCGAGAAGACATGCCCACTGGAATTGAACCGAACAATGCCCCCAGGGCATTTTGGTCATTTCGCCTCTATTTGGGCCCTAAGGGCCCACAAAGCGATGGATTGACTGGATTAGGATTTGAAAAACTAGAATATGTCCGTATTGACTTGGTCTCAAGTCTGGACGGACTGGAGACTGCCAAGCGGGCAAAAATGGAGTACTTACACTCACCAAAGATAACTATAAAGAACAATATGTGGTACTCAACTATATCAACATCTACTGTACCTTGGATACTATTGGCCTGCTATGAAGACTGATTCTTTAGCCTATGTACAAAATTGTTGAGCTTGTAAAAATATAACGACCTAGTCCATGCCCTTGCAGTAGATCTTCACAGCTTAACTACACACTGGTTATTCCACATATGGGCACTCAGTCTTAATGGGCCCATTGCACCCCCATCGAGGGGCCATCGATGTATTATAACAGTAACTATAGTTATTAGAACTGAACTAGGCATTAAATTGATGAGGACTTTGGTTCCTGGGTCTGTGGTTCAACCATTGTTATAAAATTACACGTATTCTATTTAATCATTAAAGTGAATTACCTTATATATTAAATATGTAACCAATAAACATAAGATCCAACTTGGATCAGCGGTTGTGTGTTACGCTTAAGCTCTTAAAGGCCCAAGTTGAATACATGGTAGCCTCATTTCTTACAATATTTTAGAAGTAACCATTTGCTTCCTTTGAAAATTTTAAATTTAACTGCCGCTCAACTAGTTTTTCTTTAAAACGATCCAATAGCTAGTACCAAATTGGCCAACTTTTAGGTTCCTAGTTGAATCAGTCAAACCAGCTAGTCTGGTTCGGTTATGATAACTATAGCAATAACTGAGCTCAGTACCAAGTGGGCCGAGGTCGTATCTTTAGGGAAGGCAAATGGTGTAGCGACAGCTAAATTTATTCAAGAAAATTTGATCTTCAAATTTGACATTCCAATGGTTATCATAACGCTCCTATCACATGGTATTAAACACAAGAAGCTAACTCCCTACCACTCGAAAGGGCCCAAAAGTGAATGGCCTGGTAGAACCCACCAATGAGACATTAATCTGAATACTCAACAAATTGCTCGACGAACAGAGGGAGCTTAGGTCAAACAACTCACCATAGGTTTGTGGGCTTATCAAACTTTGGAAAAGAAGTATACTCAAGTTACCCCTTACTCATTGATTTATGGATCAGAAGCTTCTTTCCCAGCATAACTAGAAATGCCCTCAGTTTGCATCACTTTTGCTACTGAAATGAATGTTGACTTAAGGGTGAATAAGCATTAGGCACTAGATGACTAGAGAAATAAAGCAGCTCAAAACATAGAAAAGTACCATTGATCACTTGCACATGCTTACAATCGAACGTTGTTCCAAGGGATTTTTATGAAGGTGACTTGCAATCCTCAAATACTAATTCAGTGAAATAAACTTTAGCAAGTATTACAAGTTAGTTTAAGTAATGATGCGTTTCGAACTAGACCAATCAATGTAGAATTTATTAAGAAGTATTACAATTAGAATATCATAAGTAGTGAATGTAAATAATGAATCTAATAGGGGAGGACATCAATATATTCAAAAACATGTTCTTTCATAGTTACAATGCCTTTTCAACATCATCTTCTATAGTTAAACTAGTAGAAAGATCATGACTACTAAAAAGCAAGTCAAATGGAGCTCGAGCCAGTTGACTCTCAATCTCATAAAGAATCAATTAAGTATCCTCTACAAACTTTGTCAAAGATTCAATAAAAGCTAAATCTTCAAGGTGCTTATTCACCTTTGAAGCATTTGCAATCTTAGACCTCAAACATGAGAGGTGCAACTTCACATGCTCGAAGTTTGATATCGCCATCATAGTAGGCTCAATCGCCTATCACTAACTTCATTGACCTTTACATTGGCCCATGTCCTAAGGAGATCTCCCTAGGATCCTATGATAGACGTCTGGAAATCTAGACTCTCTAAAGCCAAAGAAGAAAATGTGTGAGGGTGCCGGTCCTTGGCTTGTTTAAGAAAAGGAGCCACATCAGGTGAGAACTAGAAACAATCAAATTTTATCATTCAATCAAGAGCAACTTCCTTAGCGGTAACCTCATCCACCCATTCAACCCAGCCATTGGTAGTCATAGAAACATTCTTGAATATAAAAAAGAATGGAGAAAATCCTCTCCTTTGATACGAAGTTGGATCAATAAGCTAGGGGTAACTAGGTCGACTTGATCTCACTCTGCCTCAGTCATTAGCAATAAAAGCTTTTGAATGACTTTAGCCTTAGAAACAAATGTGTCTACCTCTTTTCAGAACTTATCATTTCTTCCTCCAAAATAAGAAGCACAACACCATTTAGAAGGAGCAAATGTGGGCTTCACCGCTAGAACTACTCCACTATCTTGACCAGAGCGTCATTTGAAGCAATCCTTTTTTCCTTTGCCATAATAGAGTGGGATATCAAAGGAGAAGCTCGTAAAAAAATGCAAAAGAAACCTTAAAGTAAAGAAAAGAAACCGATAAATGAACAGTGGTGAAAACAATCCAAGGGTTCTCAAGAATAAAGTATAAGCATAACTTATGATGAATCAAGGGACTAACTGTATCACGTAACTATTTTCTCCATTTGGTATATTGAAAGAAAAGGATAGTATGGAGAAACTATAAAAGAAATTTTACACTTTGTACAACTAATTGATGCGTGCAATAATGGAGCTAGTTACCATGAATGTACCAGATTACTTAGCATGTGCAGGGTACATGGCATGCGCCCCACACATGCAGGGGAAAATGTAGGCAAGCTAAAGCCTTGCCATCTCTCTATCAACACAAAAAAGAAGAGCCTTATAAAGCTTTTTGATTTAATAACGATCCTATTGGGCCAAAAAAAGCCTAGAACCTAGGTCGAATGTAGACCTAGGAAGTTCACCATAAGCTAGGATAAAAGTATTCCATAGATTGGTGGCTAAGAGTAGAGGATCATTGAGGTGGGGGCATCGTCAAGACCTCAAGGGCCTCGAGGAACTTGAGGTGTAGTCGAAGCTTTCGTTTTGTCTTGACTTGGAAGAAGGAATCTTGAGCACATAGTTCTTGTAACCACCTGTCGCTCTTATGTGAGTCATATATTTCCAAAAATAATGCAATGCTACCTCAAACTTAAACATATTGGGCAAAGCTCCACCCAATACACTCCTTGAAACTCAACTGCCATTATCTTGTTCCCTATGCTGTGCTTTGTCCTTCACCCAATACGTCCCTACCATCTCCTCTTGTCTTCTGTTGACTTATACCTCTCCAATCTATACTTAGTACCATTGGCAAGTGGTAAATGAAAGTTGTTTTTGTTATTAGTCAATTTAAATAAGAGTAATAGGGTTACCTTAACTGATTAGCTTGTGAATTATGAGTTATAAAAAAGTATAGCCTAATGCACAAATTTATTACCACTATGGGGGGGCTCGTTTCATGTTTCAATCTCATAAAGCCTAAATTGCATTAGAGAAACCTTGTCGTTAGATATACAAAATTTATTTTTATTTCTAAGCAAGAGGGGAAATAACCTATATCTAAAACCTTAAAGGATATGTGAAATAATTGTATTTTCAATTTTTAGTTGGTCGGTCAAAATAGGAATGGTGAGGTTGGCTTAGTGGTGTGATTAGTTTATGACTTATGAGCCTAGTTAGTAGATATTCATAGTAATATGTATAATAGGTGAATGTAAGTATAAATAAATAAAAAAACTTATGTTTTTTTAATAAAATTTATACTAAATGAAAAATATTTGTTTTTTAGTTGAACCATATAATAATGTATTACATGTTTTATGTAGTATATTCCATAAAATAATCATTTACATATAAAGTTTTGCTATAAAATGATATAATATAATATAATATAATCTTAGTAGGATTTTATACTCAACATGTAATTATAATGATACCACAAGTAACCATTGTCGTGCCCTGATTTTTCGCACTCGAGAAAACAAGTAAAAAAAATATAATACTCTCTCATTAAAACTCATCCCCCTAGAAGGATGAGTGTGACTAGATTTGAACTGAAAATTGACTTGAATAATGGCTTTTAAAAACATTTGGAGTTGCCACCTACCTTTGTTAAGGTGAGTTAAGTCACCTAAAACTAAGTGTAATCTGAAGATTAAACTTAGGATATTTGAAAAGATTTTGGAAAACTTCCTCAAAAGAGGGTTTTTGGAAAAAACAGGTTGTTTGGCAACCTTCGGAAAGATTTAAGTCCTTTTTGAAAAATAACTATGTTTTTGGTCTTTCAAAAACAATGATTCTAGGTTCAGAGGTTGGTTACGTATAAGGAAGATACACAAGGCTATCACGCTATCCCACCCTTGTGGCATCTACATGTCTATTCACCCTAGGTTCACTCATTTAGAATCTTCGATTATCCATTATCCAACTATATCCACTTTGAAAAGAATTTTAAAAAAAGGTTTGATATGATGCATGACATGTAAGTGCAAGAAAAGAATTTGATTTTGAAAATACATTTGAAGAAAAGATTTGAAGTTTGAAAGAGATCGTGGGAATTGGAAACTTGAAAATGTTGTGGAATTGAAAACTAAAAAAAGGTTGTGGAATTGAAAACTTGAAAAATAAGGTTATGATCGCACCCATAAAGGTTGCCTACTTATCCCTTTATTGGGAATCAGGTTAGTCATAGTTCAAACTCGAGGTCTGATTGAAAATAAACACTTTAAGGTCTTGCTTGATTTGAAAAGATACTTTGGGGTCTTTAAAAAATTTGATTACAAAATTTGAAATTGAACTTTGATTTGAAATTGACTTTGACTTGAAATTAACCTTAAAATTAACTTTGATTTGAAATTGAGTTGAGCTTTAAAATCATCTTGACTTGGATTGAAGTTTTAAAGCCATCTTGGTTTTTACTTGAGTTTAAAGAAGAGTTTTTGAAAAAAGTTGAAGCTTCCTAACTTTAGGGTTAGGGTTGAACTAGGGTTTGGCCTCCTAGGCTTTATTTAACCTAGGGTTGAAACATGCACTTAAAATAGAAATCTTTGATTTTAGAAAGTTGGATTTTAGAAAAGTTTCGAATTAAGAAGGTTCCAATTTAGGAAAGTTATTCTTTTTAAGAAAGAGTTGATTTTTGAAAGATTTAAATTTGGAAAGGTTTGAATTTAGAAAGATTTGAACTTAGAAAGATTGAAATTTGGAAAGATTTGAAAGTTTGAAATTTAGAAAGTCAAAATTTGGAATGGTTTGATGTTAGAAAATATTTGACTTCTATTTCCTAAAGTAGGAGATTAGATTTTATTTCCAAAAATAGATGATATGATTTTGTTTTCAAAATTGGAGGATTGGATTTGGTTTGGTTTGGAATTGGACATGTTGAGTTTTGAAAATCTTGAATTTGAAAATCTATGATTTGGTAGAAAAAGTGTTTTGGAAACTTATGATTTGAGGCATAATAGAAAGTCATGATTTTAAGAAAAGAAAACTAGAGTTTCCTAAACATAGATCCTAGGGCTTGACTTGGACTTCAAGACAAAAAGTTTTTAGAGAGTAGATCTTTGAAAAGAGTTTTTTAGGAAGTAGATTTGCAAAATTATTTGGAAAGAGGTTTGAATATGGATTTTTACAAGTCTCTTGAATATCTTATTTTCCTAAAACAATTCTAACCATGAAAAGAATAGAACCATTCTAAGGTGGCGATTTTGAAAATAAATAGGGTTTGAAATATGGACCATAATGATCATATTGAATGTAACACTTTTCTAAAACAAACCCTAACCATTGAATGGGTAGAATTATCTTAGAATTATGATTTTGACAAAAACAATTTAGGATTTGAACCCAAAATTTGGACCTTGATGGTCACATTGAATATAACATTTTCCTAAAACAACCCTAACCATAGAATGGCTAGAATCATCCTAGGAGTGTGATTTTGAAAATAAGTTTAAAAGAAGGAAGTTTTGAATGCAAATTTGAAGAGAACTTTGATGGGATTTTGAATGCAATATATGAATATGACAATGACAATGTAATAGGAACGGAACATACAAGGTTGGGTTTCACCACATAATCAATGGGGCCGAACCCCCGCCGTCTTAGGTCGAATTTGAAAAAAGCCCCCAACACTGTGACCTTCAACGATTATTTCTAGGCATGAATTAGGGAGTCCCTTATTTCAAGGATGCAAGTAGAGGAGATAGAAGATGGGGATTAAAATAGAAGAAAACTTAAGAGGGTTAGGAAAGAGAAGAGAGAAGGGGATTACATAAAAATAAATAGAAAACCAATCTTGTCTTCTTCTTGCTTTGGTTGCTTTGTTTGCTTTACTTGACTTGAACTTTGAGATATTTGAAGATGCAACACTTGGTCTTCAATGAATGTTTTAATGCTTGTATTTGAGTGTATAGGATGTATGGAAGCTAGGGTTTTAGTGTATGAAGGCTAGGGTTTGAGAAGGCTTAAGAGAATTAGGTTTTTAAGGGAATTTGAGTTCTGTTTTCAGTGTGGTAGGATTTCTGAACTGAGTTTGCAGACCTTTTTTTACACAGGAGAAGGGTTTGTATTTATAGGCAATTGAAACCGGAATTGACGGCTGTTGCGGTGGTGCTAGTGCAATTTTAACCTTGATGCCACTAGGAGTGGCGCTAGGCCATTTATTGGCTTGGCGCCACTACTAATAGCGTTAGCCACCGAGGAAAGTTTTAAGGCAACAAGAAACATATCTTTTGACCTTTGGGATGCAAGGCAAAATATTTGGGCGCCTGTCCTAGTGACTACCATACAATTTTTGGCTTGGCTCCACTATAAGTGACTCCAAAAAGTCTAAGAATGATCTGAAAGGTTGGGGATTGACAGGAACCCTCAAAAGAGTGTCTCGGAGGCAACTGGCTTAAGAAATAGCACCGGGACAGTTGAAAAGGGTAACCGGCCTACTAAGGGCAAAATGGTCAATAGGACCAGAGAAACACTAAAATGGACTCGGAGTAACCCGTGAGAAGGCTTGAAGGTTGGAAACACCGTCGAGAGTGCTTCAAGGGGTTGCAGGATTGATACCCAGAGCTAGTGTGGTTGGAAAAGGTGACCAACCCATCAGGAGCAAGAGGATCATTTGGTACCAGGCTTGCCAGAATAGACCCGAAATGATTTGGAAAGGCAACAAAAGGTTAGGAATACTATTGGAAGCATCCTTGGGAGGTAACTGGTTTGATACCCAGAGTCGGTGTGGTTCTTGGAAGGGATTGGATGCCTAAGGGCAAAATGGTCATTGTCGTGCCTCGATTTTTTTGCCAAACCCTCTCGGCTCTGGAAAAAAGCACGGTACTCTCTCTGTTAGAACTTGCCCTTCTAAAATGACAAATGCAACGAGAGTTTGAACTTGAAATTGATTTGAACAAGGGCTTTTGGAAAACTTTGGAGTTGCCACCTAATATAAGTAAAGATATGCTAGGTCACCTAAAAACTAAGTGTAATCCGAGGACTAAACTTAGGTTTTCGAAAAATATATGAAAACTTCCTCTTAAAAGGGATCTTGAGAAAATGGGTTGTTTAGCAACCTTTGAAAGAATTTAAGCCCTCTTTGAAAATAACTCTATTTTGGTCTTGTGAAAATAGTGATTTTAGGTTTGGAGGTTGGTTATGTGTTGGAAAGACATCCTAAGATCATCACCCCACCCCGCCCTTTTGGTACCTACATATCTAATTATTTTGGTTCACTCACTTGAATAACCGATTACTAAACTCCACTTAATATCCATTTTAGAATTTTAAAAACTAGGTTTGGTCATCACTTCTTGGATGAATGATGCATGAAGCATGTTTTCAAAAAGATGTTTGAAAACATGAAAGTTTTGAAGGGATTTGAGATAGAAATTTTGAATTGATACAAACTTTTGAAAATGGAACTTGAGTTGAAATAAAAATTATGACCGCACCATTTTAAGTTGCCTACGTATCTCATTTGGCAAGAATCAGGTCATTCTTAGTTCGGGCAAGGGCCAGATAGAAAATAGGCACATTGAGGCAGTTGGAAGACACATTGGGGTGGTTTTAAATTGGAAACTTGGCGCATTAGGGCCTTTAGAAACTTTAAAGATGCATTGAGGTCTTTGAAAAGTTTTTGAAGACACTTTGAGGTCTTTGGTAAAAAAGAACTTAAGTATTTAGAAAAAAGCCTTTGAAATAGGACTTGGGATGCTTGAAGTGTTTTTGAAATCAAGTTTGAAGATGATTTTAAACATTTTTTAAACTAACTCAAGAGAGTTTTGAAATATTTTTGAAACAACTTGAGGAAAATTTTGAAGTGCTTTGAAATAACTCAAGGGAGTTTTGGAAAGGTTTTGAAATAACTCAAGTGAGTTTTGAAAATGTTTTGAAGTTTTGTTTTGAAATCTTTGGAGGTATAGTTTGGATTGGAAATACTCTTGTGAACTTGTTTTCGAAAAGCTTTTGAAAGTAGTTTTTGAATACCTGATGAAAGGTATGTTTAATATATCATCACCTTTAAGAGGTTAGTCATTGAAGAACTAAACTCCTTTAGGGCTATGAGGTTTGAATACATGTTCGGAAAAGAGGCTAGAGACTTCCCTTCGATTTTTAAAACTCAAGGGTTATAGAACCCTTCTTAAATATCTCATTTACACTTGAACAATCCTAACCGTGGAAGGATTAGGTTGCTTCAAGAATATAATGTTTGAAAAAGACTTTTGAAATAGGTTTTTAAAAAGCATTTTAGGGTTCGACACTTTATATGGACCTTAGAAGGTCACACTTGATGTGTTACTTTCTATAAGGAAATATTAACCATGAGAGGGTTGAGATTACCTTTAGAGTTGCGAGTTTTGAAATTACTTTTGAAATAGCTTGTGGAAATGGTAAATGTCTAGCCACTTTTGTCAAGACAAATTTAAGAGAAATCTTGAAAACATTTTCGAATTGAACTTGAAAGAAGATTTGACCCTCGAAAGAGAACTTAGACTAGATATGGAAAGATAGAGTTTTGGGAAACCTAGACTTAAAAAAGATAAGACTTAGGAAAGATTCAAGGTTTAAGAAAGATTAGACTTGACTTGGAAGGGTTTGAGAAAAGATTTGACTCGAATGTTGGACTTAGAAGATTAGGGAAAGATTGGATTTAAGAAAGGTTCGAATTAGGAAAGTTTCAAAATAGGAAAGTTTCATTTTGAGAAAAGATTTTGAATTAGGAAAACTTGAAATAGGAAAGGTTTTGAAATTGAAAAGTTTGAAATAGGAAAGCTTCTTTTTTAAGAAAGAGTTGATTTTTGGAAAGATTTGAATTAGAAAAAGTTTGATTTAAGAAAGATTTGGAATTTAAAAAGTTTAGAATTTAGAAAGTTTAGAATTTAAGAAAGTTTCGAATTTAGAAAGTTTTGACTTTAGAAAGTTTTGGATTTGGAATGTTTTTTATTTGGAAAGACTTAAAATTTAAGAAAGTTTAGAATTTTGGAAAGATTAGAAATTAAGTTCTAAAATACTTGAAATTAAGAAAGGTTTTAGTTTAAGAAAGATTTGAAAATTTAGATTCGGAAAGTTGACATTTTAGAAAGGTGTGGAATTAGGAAAGATTAAGAAGCTTAAAGTTAAGGAAAGGTTTGAAAGTTTAGGTTTTGGAAACTTAAGGTTTAGGAAGGTATGAGATTAGAAAGGATTTGAATTTAGGAAAGATTTGGATATTGTTTCAAAGAAAGAGATGATTTGGTTTTGTTTCCAAAAACGGAAGATTAGATCTAGCTTCCTAAATGGGGAGATTGGATTTGGTTTCCTAAAGGGAAGACTGGATTTGACATGAAATTGGAGAGATGAAGTTTTGGAAATCCTAGATTTTGGGGTAGAAAATAGGATTTGAAAACCTAAAGTGTAAGGCTAAAATAGGAAATTAGAAATTATGTTTTTGGAGAGAAAATTAGGGTTTCCTAACCATGGCTCGAGGGTTTAACTTGGACTCCAAGAAAAGATATTTTGGAAAGTGAATTTTTAGAAAGAAAGATTTTTGGAAGGAGATCTTAGAACGGAGTTTTTTTAGAAAGCAAACTTGAAAATAGAGTTTTTGGAAATGGATTTTTTGGAAAGAATTTTTAGGAAGGAAACTTAAGGAGTGTTTTTAGAAAGTGAATTTCGAAGAGAGCTTTTTGGAAAAGAGTTTTTAGGAAAGTGAGTTTTGTGAAGTGAAGTTATAGAAAGCAATTTTTGGAAAGGAGATTGGAGAGAGTTTTTAGAAAATATATTGGAGAGTAGATTTTAGAAAGTAGATGTAAAAAGAGATTTTGTAGGAGATTTAAAAAGAGGTTTTGGAAAGTAAGTTTGAAAAGCAATTTGGAAAGGGATTTGACTATGGACTTTTGCAAGCCTCTAAAAATAGCTCACTTTCACAAAACGATTTTAAAGGCTTCACCACATAATCAAAGGGGTCAAACCCATGTGGTCTCTGGTTAGACTAAGAGAAAGCCCTCGACACGGTGACTTTCAGTAGTCTAATCCTACACATGAACCGGGGAGTCCCTTGTTTCAAGCATGCAAGAAAGGAGGGTAGAAGATGGGGGATTAAAATAGAAGAAAATCCAAGTGGGTTAAGAGTGAGAAGAGAGAGGGGGGAGATGCGTAAACGTAAATATGAAGCCTACCTTTTGTCTTCTTTTATTGTAATGCTTCAAGTTTTCAATGGAGGTTTAGGAGGCTAGTATATGAGTGTATATGAGTGTATGTGAGCGTATGTATACTAGGGTTTAGTGTATGGGGGCTAGGGTTTTGAAAACCTAAAGAGAACTAAGGTTTGGAGAGGTTTTGAGCTCTGTGTATTGAAGAGGAGAGTTTTTAGGCTAAATTTGCAAACCATTTTCATTCTGGAGAAGGCTCTATATTTATAGACAGAGGATTGACCTAGCACCTGTTACAATGGTACTAGGCAAAATTTCCTTCTAGCATCACTAGGAGTGGCGCCAAGCAAAATTTTGGCTTGGTGCCATTGCTAGTAGTGCCAGCCACTTAGGAAAGTTTTAAGGTCGGCAAGCAACGTATCTTCAGAAGATTTGGATGTCTATACTAGTGACTACCATGCAATTTTTAGCTTGGCTTCACTAGGAGTGACATCGAAAGGTCCGAAAATGATTTAAAGGGTCAAGAATAGCCCAAAGGGCCGAAAAGGGATAGGAACCCTTAGAATAGTATCCCGAGGGTGGTAGACTTGGAAAATAATGTCAAGATGTGTTAGAGGGGTTGACCAGGCCATTAGGGGCAAAACGATCACTCGGACCGGAAAGCTGTCGGGATGGACTCGGAATATCCTGGAAGAAGACTTGAGGCCTGGAAACATTATCTAGAATGTTTCATGAGGTTGCCAGTTTGGTACCCAGAGTCGGTGTGGTTGGAAAAGGCGACCGGCCCACTAGGGGCAAAACGGTCATTTTGTACCGGGTTTGCCGAAACTAACTCGGAATGACCTCAAAATGTATTGGAAGGCTGGGGATACTATCAGAAGCATCCCCAGGAGGTTACCAGTTTGATACCTAGAGCCGGTGTGGTTCCTATAGCTTTCGAATGCCTAGGGGCAAAATGATTATTTTGACCGGAGGGTCTCGGAATTGGCCCGAAACCGACTAGAAGGCACCTAATCACGTCGGATTGTCTTTGGGGTGGTCTTGGAATGGTTGATTTATCATTCTAAGGACTTAGGTACTTTCTCAAGAAACGTGCTGGAAATGGCCCTAGGGGCAGTTTGGTAATTTTTCACTAGAGTGGGCTAGTAGGCACTAGTGTTGGCCTAGGTTTTGAGTGTTTCCATCACTCTAACAGCGGTCCCGTGACATAGGGGTTTGTTGGCAATTTCCTATATCGACCTGTTTATGAGTGTTTCCGCCACTCTGACGGTTAGGATGTTTACAAGTATTTTCGTTACTCTAACAGGTCGTGATCATTCTAGAGACTGTCTGATCTCGGGAAGCTACTAGGTGGACTTAGCGCCTGAGGAATCAACTTTTTAGGAAGGCGTGCTGAAACAAAAATTTTTTCATTGGCAGGCTAGCAGGCGCCAAAGGTGGACCGTTCTACCATCTCAGGGACTTAAGGTCTTGTCCCGGTCGATGGGTTTGAAAGGACTTACCGTTTCGAAGAGTTCTCTCAGAAACGTGCCAAACAGGATGGACTTGCCTCCTTGAGGAATCAACTATCTCGAAAGATGTGCCAGAGTGGATTTGGAATTGGAATTGGAATTAGACTAGAATTGGATTGAAAAGGGGACTTACCGTCTTCGAGAAAAAGTGCCTACTAGACTGGAATTGGACTAAACAATGCCCTAAGGGCACTTTAGTCATTTTGCCTCTATTTGGGCCCAGTGGGCCAGCGAAGTGATTGATTGACGGGATTAGACTTGGAAACCTTATTTAAATTGGAATATGTTCATATTGACTTGAATACAAGTCTAGACAAATTGTAAACTGCCGAGCAGGCAAAAATGGGGTGCTTACAGTTACCCCTCTTGTTCTGTCTTTGCTGGTCGAAGACAAAAAATGATAGAGTAAGAGTCCCATGTTGACCGTGAGGCGGTCGGAGGGACGAATTTTGAAAATTTTTGAAAACGGTAGTTTGGAAATGGATATTGGGCCCAAAAGGCCTTTGAAATTGAGTTTTGGTGGAAAAGGAGGCAAAACTGCCCGGAATTGGAAGCTGGCGCCACTAGTAGTGGCGCTTTTGCTAAAATTTGCTTGGCGCCACTGTAGGCCTGGGATCAAAACCAACAAACTGTTGGTTCGACGCTACTGTGGGATTTGAAGAATTTTTTCAAAACTGAGAGGCTTTGCGAGGAAATCAACTTGGACATTGAAAGAGTGCTTCAGAGGGACCACGAGGGATTGCTGGAAGTAAATACCGTCGTCGGAAAAGTCGCCGGAACAAAAGACTTCGCCAGAGAACTCCAAGATCTGAGTTTTTGATTTTATGTCAATTTCAATGTGTAGAATTCCGTTTGAGCCATGTGAACAGTGAAAATTGATGTTTTGATATGTTTTGAACACTGTGGTGAGATTATTTTTGCATTTTGGCACTTGTTTGATTGAGTTTGAGTGATTTTACATGATTATGTGAAGGGGGTTTCTACAAGAATTGGGGGGTTATCCCTATAGCTTTGGGTATTGAGTTTTTCGGCTAGATTTTCATATTGTGGCTTAGAAAAATGTGTTTAACAGCTGAGTGAAGTTTTTTATTTTTTAAAATTTTTTTGAATTTTTGACTTTTTAAAAAATAGAAAAATACATAGAAAAAAGAAAAAATTGAGAAAATTGAGAAATTATTAGAGTTTAGTGTTTAGAAAAATGTAAGGGTATTTCAGAAAACATTTGAAGTAATTTTGAGAAATTTTGGGATAACTTTGAAAATCATTGATTTGTTGAAAAATAAAACAAGTCTTTTAAAAACTTAGAAATTTTAAAAATATGTGCAGGTGTTGAAGTTATGTGATTGTGACGTTGTGTTGTGCATGGTTTGTGTTTTGTGTTGATGTCATGGGTGTTGTAAGGACCATTTTTAAGCAGAACTCTACCAAAAAAAATTTCAAAATTAGGAAAGAGTTGAAAAAGTTCTGGAATAAAATCTTTTTGAAGAAAAAAGACAGAAAACCCTTGAGATTTTAGAAAATTCACTTTGACTTGAAATTGGAAAATCAAATGTGTATGAAATTCATTTTGACTCTGACGTAGAATTTTAAAATCAGAATGTGTAGAAAATTCATTTTGACTTAGAAGTGGAATTTTAAAAATCAAAATGTGTACAAAATTCATTTTGACTTAGAAGTGGAATTTTAAAATCAAAATGTGTAGGAAATTGATTTTGACTTAGAAGCGGGATTTTTGAGGACAAACGAAAAGATTTGGAATTTGACAGAAATTTTGGAACAGAAATTTTTTTTTCGAAACCTTGAAAATCTTTTGAGGAAGAATATTTGAAAAACTTGGAATATTAATTGGAATAGACACAAGATTAGAAAAGCTCTAAGATGGACTGAAAAACTTTGAGATTTGATTTCGAATAATTTTAGACTATAACTCTTAGAATGGATTTTTGGGAAGAAAAACATTTTAGAATTTGACTTTCGAGAATTAATTTGGAGCTGCAAGGGAATTAGAAAATCTTCTGAAAATGGATTTTGAAAAAGAATCTTTGAAGGAAAAAAATTTGGAGAAAAAGGTTAAGAAACCCTTTAAGAAGCTTTATTTAAGAAACCTTTTGATATTTGAGTTTTAAAAACCTTTTGAATCGGCTAGAGCAAGATCTACTGACAGCTGTGCCATTTTTTTATCTTTGGTTATCATTATTACTATTTTTTTTCTTATACTTTTATTTCTTATTTGCATATAACGTATATTAACACCTCTTACCTTGGCTTACCTTTTTAGGATGGCAGATGTGGGCGATGACGATTCTGAGAGGAGACGCTGCTCCGGGAAGGCTGTCGCTCCCAGATTTTTTGCACTCGAAGAATACGCACACAAGCGGAAAAAATACTGTACTCTCTCATTAGAACTCACCCTCCTAGAAGAATAAGTGCGACTAGATTTGAATTGAAAATATATTTGAATAAAGGGCTTTTGAAAAACATTTGGAGTCACCACCTAAGTTGATTAAGGTGAGTTAGATCACCTAAAAACTAAGCATAATCTGAAGACTACACTTAGGGTTGTTGAAAAGGTTTTTGAAAATACTACCTCGAGAGAGGGTTTTAGGAAAACAGGTTGTTTGGCAACCTTTGGAAAATATGTAAGCCCCTTTTTTTAAAATAAACTCCATTTCGGTTTTTCAAAAACAGTGATCCTAGGTACGGAGGCTGGTTACGTGTAGGGAGGATGCACTAAGCCATCAACCTACCCCGCCCTTACGGTACCTACGTATCTATTTTTCCTAGATTCACCTATGAGAGTCTTCAACTAACAAATGTCCAATCCTATTCACTTTAGAAAACAATTTTGAAAAGAATGATGCATAAGATGTAAGTGCAAGAAAAAGAGAATTAAAAAATAAATTTGGAAAAGAAGAATTGAAGTTTGAAATTGGAAAGAAAGTTTAGAAATTGAAATTGATGATTGAAAATAGATTTTTAGAATTAGAAGTTGGAAATAGATTATGGAATTGGAGATTTGAAAGAAGTTGTGGAAATAGAAGCTTGAAAAAGGTTATGGAATTTGAGATTTAAAAAAAGGTTGTGACTGCACCCATGAGGGTTGCTTACGTATCCTTTTTAAGGAATCAGATCAGTCGTAGTTCGGACAATAGTTCGATAGAAAATAGAAGATTTGATATGAAAGAAGAAGCTGAATTGGAATTTGGATTTGATTTGAATTTAGAATAGAAGATTGGAAATTGAAGGATTAGAAAATTGATTTGGAAAGATAGAAATTGGAAGAGGGATTTGGAGTTGTTTTGGAAAGATTAAGATTTAGGAAACCTAGACTTTGGAAGATAGGATTTAGGAAGGACTCGAGGTTTAGGAAAGATTGAACTTGGATGTTAGACTTGGAAGATTGGAGAAAGGTTGGATTTAGGAAAGATTCAAATTAGAAAAGTTTCGCTTTAGGAAAGTTTCATTTTATGAAAGTTTTGGTTTAGGAAAGATTTCGATTTAGGAAAGTTTCAATTTAGGAAATATTTTGAATTAGGAAAGTTTCCGTTTTAAGAAAGTTTTGAAATTGAAAAGTTTTGAATTTGGAATGTTTTGAAATAGGGAAGTTTTGAAAGTAAGAAAGTTTTAAGTTTAGAAAGTTTTAGATTTGGAAAGATTCGAAGTTTTGAATTTGGAAAGTTAAAATTTGGAAAGGGATAAAATTAGGAAAGGGTTGAATTAGGAAAGATTTGGAAGCTTAATGTTTAAGGAAAGATTTGAAAGTTTTGGGAAACTTATGGTTTAGGAAGGTATGAGATTAGGAAAGAGTGAATTAAGAAAGGTTTAGACTAGGAAGGATTGAGATTCCTATTTCCTAAAACAAGGGATTGGATTTTGTTTCTAAAAAGAGATGTTTTGATTTTGTTTTCAAAAACTGAGGATAGGATCTAGTTTCCTGAACGGAAAGATTAGATTTGGTATGAATTTGGAAAGATGGAGTTTTAGAAATTCTAATTTTGGGAAGACTATAGTTTTAATGTAGAAAATAGGTTTTGGAAATATATATAGTTTTGATGTAGAAAACAAGAGGTTTTGGAAATCTAGGTTTTGAGGCCAAAATAAGGGATTGGAAATCATGCTTTTGGGAAGGAAAATTAGGGTTTCCTAATTGTTGGCTCTAGGGCGTAACTTAGACTCTAAGAAAAGAGATTTTTGGAAGTGAGTTTTTGGAAAGGGAGATTTTTAGAAGGAAATTGTTGGAAAGGAGTTTTTAGAAAGTGAATTTTGAAAAGAGAGTTTTTGGAAGGAAATGTTTTAGGAAGAGCTTTTAGGAAGAGATTTTAGGAAAGAGATTTTTGGGAAGAGTTGTTTAGGAAGGAAGCGTAAGGTGCATTTTTGGAGAGTGAACTTTGAAGAAAGCATTTTTAGAAATGAGCTTTTAGGAAAGATGTTTTTTGGAATGAGATTGTTGGAAGGGAGTTTTTGAAAAAAATTTTAGAAAGAATATTGAAGAGAGTTTTTAGAAAGCATGTTGAAAAAGGAATTTTTAGAAAGAAAGTTTTGAAAGAAAAGAGTTTTTAGAAAGTATATAAAATATCTCACTTTCCTAAAGCGATTCTAACCATAAGAAGATTAAAACCACTTTACGATAGTGGCTTTGAAAACAATAAAGATTTTAAAAATATGGACCATATTGGTCACTTTAAAAGTAACACTTTCCTAAAACAACCCTAGCCATGAAAAGGCTAGAATCACCTTAGGATTGTGATTTTGAAAACAAGTTTCGAAAAAGAAGATTTTGATGCAATTTTGAAAACAAGTTTAATGCAAGTTTTGAAAATGAGTTTGAAAACGATTTTTGGAAGAATGCAAGATCATGATATGTACAATGCAAATTGGGGTCGTAAACGTACAAGGTTAAGGCTTCACCATATAATCAAGGGGGCCAAACCCACGTAGTCTTCGGTTAGACTAAAAGAAAGCCCCTGACACAGTGACTCTCCAATAGCCTAATCCAACACATGGACAGGGAATTCCCTTGTTTCAAGCATGCAAGAAGGGGGGAAAGAAGATAGGGGATTAAAATAGAAGAAAACCCAAGTGGGTTAGGAGAGAGAAGAGAGGGGGAAGATGCGTAAACGTAAATAAGAAGCCTACCTTATGTCTTCCTTATTTTGCTTAGCTTTGCGCGCTTTGCTTTGCTTGCTTCGCTTCAGTCTTCACTTGAATCTTCAAGAGTTTGTCTTCGATCTTCAAAGCTTCGTAGTTACAGTAATCCAAGCCTTCAATGGAGGGTTTGAGGCTAGTGTATGAGTATATGAGAGTGTATGAGTGTATAGGAGGCTAGGGTTTGGAAAACCTAAAGGAGACTAGGGTTTTGGGAGGCTACGAGCTCTGTATATCAAAGAATAGGGTTTTTAGACTGAGTTTGTGGACCTCTTTCACTCTGGTGGCGGCTCTTTATTTAAAGAGAGAGGAATGACCTGGCGCCTATTGTAGTGGCGCTAGGCCAAAAATCCTTCTGGTGCCACTAGGAGTGGCGCCAGAACCAATATTGGCTTAGCGCCACTACTAGTGGCGCCAGCCAGTTAGAAAAGTTTTAAGGTCGGCAAGCAACGTATTTTGAGAAGATTTGGGCACCTGTACTAGTGACTACTATGCAATTTTTAACCTAGCTTCACTAGGAGTGACTACGGAAGGTCTGGGAAGCATTTAAGGGACCAGGAATAGCCCGAAAGGTCAGAAAAGGGTAGGAACCCTTAGAATAGGGTCCCGGGGGTAATGGACTTGAAAAAGGATGACAAGAATTGTTGAAAGAGTTGACCGAGCCATTAGGGGCAAAACGGTCAATCGGGCTGGAAAACTGTCGAGACAGACTCAGAATGTCTTGGAAGAAGACTCAAGATTTGGAAACATTATTTAGAATGTTCCCAAAGGTTATCGGTTTGATACCCAGAGCCGGTGTGGTCGGAAAAAGTGATCGGTTCACTAGGGGCAAAACGGTCATTTTTCACCGGGTTTGCTGAAATTGACTCGGAATGATCCAAAAAGAAAATGAAAAGTTGAGAATACTATAGGAAGCAATCTCGGGAAGTTACTGGTTTGATACCCAGAGCCGGTGTGGTCCCCGGGGTGTTCGGATGCCTAGGGGCAAAATGGTCATCTTAACTGAAAAGTCTCGAAATTAGCCCGAAACTTACTAGAAGGCACCTAATCATGCCAGATTGCCTTTAAGACAATTTTGGAAGGGTAGACTTACCATTCTGAGGACTTAGGTGTGCTCTCAAGAAACGTGCCAAAAATGGCCCTAGGGGTAGTTTTGTCATTTTTCATCGAAGTGGACTAGCAGGCACTAGTGTTGACCTAGGTTTTGAGTGTTTCCGCCACTCTGACGGCAGTCCTGTGATACAAGGGTTTGTTG
Source organism: Euryodendron excelsum (assembly GCA_033060915.1). NCBI lineage: Eukaryota > Viridiplantae > Streptophyta > Magnoliopsida > Ericales > Pentaphylacaceae > Euryodendron > Euryodendron excelsum. The sequence continues at coordinate 24,974,275 of CM065379.1, forward strand.
GCAATTCCCTATATCGACCTGTTTGCGAGTATTTTCACTACTCTAATGGTTGCAATGTTTACGAGTACTTCCGCTACTCCGATGGTTCGCAATCATTTTTTAGACTGCCTGATCTCGGGAAGCTGCTAAAGGGACTTAGCACCTGAGAAGTCAACTTTCTCGGAAGGTATGTCGAAATAGACATTTCTGCGTTGGCGGGCTAGCAGGCGCCAAAGGTAGACCGTTCTACCATCTAAGGGACTTGGGGTCTCATCCCAGTCGACAAGTTTAAAGGGACTTACCATTCCGAAAAGACTTTCTCCGAAAAACATGCCGGAAAGGATAGACTTACCGTCTCGAGAAATCAACTTTCTCGAGAGAGGGATTGGAATTAGAATTGGAAAAGGGGACTTACTGTCTCTGGAAAGACATGCCTATTGGAATTGGAAAGGGGACTTACCGTCTTCAGAAAGACGCGCCTATAGAAATAGGAAATGGGACTTACCATCCTCGGAAAGACGTGCCTACGGGATTGGACTGAACAACGCCCACAAGGGCATTTTGGTCATTTTGCTTCTATTTGGGCCTGGTGGGCCCACGAAGTGATGAATAGACATGATTAGACTTGGAACGTTGATTTGACTCAAAATATGTCCGCATTGACTTGATTACAAGTCTGGACAGACTGTAGACCACCTAGCGGTCAAAAATGGGGTGCTTACACAGGCGGCTCGGACAGATTCTGTCAGCAGTTCCAGTCGGTCTAGGGGTAGTCGGTGATATGCAAGACATGCATCTTTTATCCAAAGCGGCTGGGGGAGTAAACCACCAGTTGACCCCTTTCCTCTGATTGATGCGGCTTTTGAGGTAGAGGTTGGTGCAGAAGAGGAGGTACCGGGTCTTGGCCATCAGGTGACTGGTTATGGGAGAGCCTCCATCCAGCACAGATAGATAGACACTATGCTAGGCGACTTGGAGGTACCAAATATTCCACCATTGAGGGATCTTGCCTATCATCCCAGTTTGTGTTCTAGACAGCACCTGCCTCCTCCACGCATTCACACAGCCTTCAGAGGGGCCATCCATCAGGTGCTTGTGACCATACAGCGGGCCACTCCATCTTACCGAGCTTTCTTGGTAGAGATTGGGTTTAGGGTCTTCATAGGATTACAGGCTAATTGCCTGAACAGGCATCTAGTGCTGGCACTTATCGAGAGATGGTTTAGAGAGACTGGAACTTTCCATTTTGTTGGTTTTAAGCTGGGGCCCACTCCATTGGACTAGGCGATCATCACGAGGATTTCCTTCGTCGGTCAGTGGATTACTTTGCAGATAGTTAGTAGAGCTGACGCGTGTATTCTATTGGACTTGCCCCCTCCTCAGCGTTCTACTTTCCCAATCTCCTGACTTAGTCAGGATCTTTGTTGTGGAGCCACCCCCTACCCGGCGAGACATCATGAGGCAGCGACTTGTTTTGTACATCATCTTCAGTTACTTCTGTAACAACAATAAGTTGCTCGTGCCTTTTCGATTGGTGAGCATAGTAACTAATCTTGGGGTTTTATCTAAGCTAGATTAGGGATCCTTCTCCTTTGGCTGCTTCCTTCGATCGATGCTAGTCCGGACTTCCTCTCGTTGGAGCAGTATTACTGGTTTTTGGCCTTTTCTTGCCTGGTGGAGCTATGAGTACCTGCCAGTTCGTTGCCCTGCAGTTATCGAGGATGACCTTTATCCTTGTGCTTTGAGGTGGGCTCGTGACCAGGTAGCCCAGTGATCAGAGATCACTGACTTCGTGACGCTATGGGCGAACCTGGAGTTGATTGAGGCGAGGGACGTGATTTGGCGGCCCTTTATCGGGTCGGTTCATTATGAGACGGTGCGGTACTTGGTCCCTTTATCCTTATCGTGGGCTTCATTTCTTAGCGATGACTCTTGAGAGTCCTACTTAGGGGATCGCCACTGGCGGCAGTTTCATGAGGAGTTCAAATCAGCAAGAGATCCACCAGAGTACATGTTTGGAGCTTTGGTGGAGGGAGTTCCTATTTCCTATCAGGAGCGCCAGCCGGGTACCGTTTTTTCTGCTTCCTTCAAATATGGACTATGTTGCACACTTTGGGGCTCATTCTATCGGTGCCTTTACCCGGTTTGAGGTAGAAGTCGGCGGATATGCTGTTAGTTAGGAGGTAATTGACTTGTGGCGTCATACCAGGGGATACATGCCCCAAGCTGAGTTCACTCAGTGAGAGACCAGAGGGACCAGTACCAGATGGAGAGGGATTAGTACCAAGCAAAGGTAGCTTCCTTGACGGCTCGGTTAGCCCAGATGGGAGGTTGCAGGGTATGGTGTCCTTTCCTTCCTTCTTCTATTCGCTCTACAATTGTTTAGTTATTCCTTTATGTTGCTGATTCCGGCTATGTCTTCTTTGTAAGATGCTGGTGCTTTTAGTAGTTATCCACCTTCTCTGGAGGATATTGATTTTGATCTTTGACAGATGCCCCTTTCATAAACCCTGATCTTCTTTTGCCCCTGTCCTGGAGATGTATTTATGTTAAACATTTTTATTTGGTAAATTTTGTATGAAGATGGATGTTTATGATAGTTAGATGCATGGACATGCAAAGATATTTATGATTTTTATAGCTAAGTATATGATCAGATGCATGTGTAGAAACAATGATGATGTATATTTATTACATGGGTCGATACTGAACTGTATTGGTGACTTTTGTTTTTAAAGGGAGTTATGCCCTATGTATGCAAAGCTCATGCCCATATTTTTTAAATTTTATTTTTTTATTATTATTTTTTTTATGAAGATGCATGCACATATTAGAAATATATTAGCTAACAAAATGATAAGGGGTACTGTCAAACTCGGTATCTTTCAAATGGTAACTCCTTCCTTTCCGGGGCTTGGCCTCTCCTTTGGCTCAACCTTACCTTAACTAGATGATAACACTTCATATCTTTCTCAAACTTTTAACCGCCTCCGATTCTCTACCTCAGGGTTAGTGTATAGGATTATTGGGCTGAAACGCTCAACTCTCCGGGCTTCACCAATAGCTTACCTGACCTTTAGTAGAGCGATAGATGGCCAATCTTCAATTTGAGGAGGCTTTGCTTTAGGACCATAATGTAGGCTAGGATATAGGGTTTTCGAAACAACGGGATATCTAGGCTGAAATTTGATGTTACTTTCAGCAAGGTTTAGGTCCATACCATCCTTGACTATTTTTCCCAATAGGGTTAGCATCCTTCTTTAGCTTCGACAGCTTGTCTAGCTTATTTAGATCAAGCAATCTGTTTTCAATCAGAGTAGACTTTAGTAGGGTTGTAATATAGGCCATGGTTTTGGGTTTTTGCAAGAAAGGGTAAAGGCTCGAACCTATTATTTCTACTGGGTTTTTTTGTAACCTAGGATCACCTTTAAATCTCCTACTTGCTCTTGTTATATACTTCTCAGGGTGAGAATGACTCTTTTCTTTTGACCTTTCTATATGCTTTTTGAGATAAACATGACTTTCTTCTCTTTTAGCCTTCTTATTATGCTTTTCAAGATGGCTCAATCATGGTTTTCTTCAGGCCTTTCCTTAGATATATATATATATATATTTTAATGGCCTCCTGCCCCTTGGCAACTCTTTTTTGTCGCTTTTCTTTTTCCTTTTCATCTCTTTTCTTTCCTTTTATAAAACAAACAATTCTACAACCTTTTTTTCCTTAGACCTTTTCCTTAGTAGTTCAACCTAACCCAATGTGGGCGGTGATCCCTAGGTTGGGGTTTTCTCAAAAAAGATAAATGGCTCAACGGGTTTCGTAAGGGGTTGCTTCTGACTGTATAGGAAATGAAATGAAATGAAAGCCTCTCTTTACTTTGAACTCGATTGCTTGATTTGTAGAGCCTTCAAAGTTTGCCTTAGCACGATAGAGGGTGGATACCATTCCTAGGGTTCTCGATTATTGTCTGCCCCAGTGCGGGGGGACGGTCTTAGATCGGGGTAAACAAGGAATACTTCGCTCGTTGCAAGGCACTTGGGGCTAAGCAAAGGGAATACTTTTTTTCTTTTATATGGGGAAATGAAATATGGCTCCTCTTCATCTTGATAGTCTGGTCACACATCGCTTAGTTTCAGTGTCTTGCAAGTGTTGCATTTGGGTAGTTACCTCACTCATCCTTATACTCTCTTTCTTCAAAAAACTGATCATTTGGCGAGTGACTAACTCATGCTACCACCTCTTTAAGTCAAACCATTCCATAAGATAAACCATGCCCTTTGCGTAGGAAGTAGTTACCATTCACAAGAGAGAATAAGATAATAGCAATGAATGAAAAGACTTAATCGTTTTATTATGTTAGTGGAAAACATATAGTTCTATTTTAAAGAAATAGAAATGCAGATATTAATTTAAGAATGAAATGTAAAGGGATAGAAAGAAAGTGGGTGAAAACACCCCTCTCTTGTACGCTTTTGAAGAGAAACCATTTCAGTAAGTCCTTGGGATAATGTCCACATCTTTAATACTCAATTTGTGATTTGGGTCATTGGCCAGGGTAAGACGGGCAAAGGCTTCTTCTAGAGGTCTAGACATGTTGACAGTGATGGCACAGTTGTAAGCCTCGTTGACTTCCTTGTTTTTTGCGGCAGGTTCTTCCATAAATAGGATGGCTAGCTCGCCTCCTTCCAACTCGAATGGCCTTGTTGGTGCCTTTGGCTCTTCTAGCTCCTAGCCCATGTCCTCATAGTTGCACTCGGTCATGAGCCAAGGGTTCTCTAATAAGTGACGTTCTGTCGTGGCGTACTCTGGGTGTAAAAACTCAACACCCCATCTGTCAATAGCCACGTTTACAGCAAGAGCCTCCTCCAGAAGCATTAGCTTCTCTTTTGGCCAATCAGAAGAATCTAGCACCTCATTAGGGTTATATAGATAGATCAGGCATAATGGAAAGTCCTCCTCCCAGTCATCTTCTTTATCGGTTTCCTAATCCTCCTCATAATCCTTAGCCATGGGCTCATCGAACTCTCCATCACCTTCCATTTCTATTATTATCATATTGACAGTGTGGTCCGACAGAGGGTTGGTGGTCACATTGGGGGTTGGGGCAGGATTCACTAGTTGAAGATCAATAGTCTTGTTGTCAATTAAGTCTTGGATCTTATGCTTGAGAGAAAAGCAGCTTTCGGTGTCATGCCCTTGGCCACTCGAGTGGTATTCACAAGTGAGGGCAGCATTGAAGGTTGGGGGTAGAGGGCTTGGCAATGGGCGAGCAGGTATGGGCTTCAAGATATTGTTCTTTAAAAGGTTGCGATAGGCCTCAGCTTGGGTGTAGGCTAAGGTATCAAAGGTACAGATGCGTCGGGCAAGTCTATTAAAGTTAAGTCGTGCCCCAGCAGGGCCTTAGTTAGGAGTTAGAGCAAGCATGGTTAAAGGGGGTAAGGGTAGGATGGGGTGTGATTGTAGTGGTGGACGGTAGTGGGGTGGTTGGCCAGGCAAGATGGCAGACACCTCGTTTTCCTTCTTGATTATTCCCCTTGTAGTAACCACCTTCTTGGCTATATTGGCAGAACTTTCTCTAGTATTTGCATAGGGGTCCATAATCCTCCCCGTCTTAAGGTCATTCTCTATCATTTCCCCTTGCATGATGAGTTCAGAGAAGCTCTTCCCTTTGCTTGTGTAGAGCTTCTCGTAGAATATACCTTAGAAGGTATGTACGAACAATTGTACGTACTCCTTCTCTTCCAGTGGGGGATTGACTTGTGCAACGGCTTCACTCCATCTCAAGGTATAGTTCTTGAAACTTTCTTTTTCATCCTTACTCATAGTCATCAGAGACCATCAGTCAGAAGTGAGGTCGATATTGTGACGGTACTATACTTTGAACGCGTTGACCAGCTCGATCCAAGTCGTGATCTTCCTTAGGTCTAGAAGGGCAAACCATTGTAGGGCAGACCCAGTGAGACTGTTTTAGAATAATTACATCAAGAGTTTTGGATTGTTCCTATGACCACTCAGTTTCCCAGCATACAGACAAAGATGAGCAATAGGGTTACCAGTGTCGTCATACTTCTAGAAGTCAAGCATCTTGAACTTAGCAGGGATTGGATGGTCAGGAAAGAAACAGAGCTCGTCATAAGAAGAAAATGTCATGGCCAGGGAGACATCACAATGAATCCTCTAACACTTGGATTTTCAAACTGAGAGGGTCTAGGGGAGTCCTCTTTGCGGCTAGTGAAAGCAATATGGTTTCCTCCTCTTCAGTGTTGTTGCCTTTGGCATCTTCCTTGTTCCTCCCAGCATTGTCAAATTGAAGCACAATCCTCGGGTTGACAAGTTCAGGGTCCTTAGATGAAGTCGTGGATGATGACGGGATTGTAGTAGCATCCTTTATGGCCAAGGTTTGGACGAGCTTAAACATTTCATCAATCTTTGTCCTCATTTCGTTGACCTCTTCTCGAGAGACTTAAGATGATTCTTTAAAGTTGGCAGCCATAAGTGAGGCTCTTTGTTGGTTGATAATGGGGTCTCTAGGTGGATGTTGACCTTTCTTGGGAGTAATGTTGACTCAGTGCAAGGTGATCTCTATAAACGAAAAAGAAATAAGCAGAAAAACAAGGACACAAATCGCAAGTTAGTTTTTGGGTTTTTAGAGAGCTCTATGAAATGCATGTCCTAAGGTGTCCCTATTTAAGAGGGAGACTTGATATGATGGTTTTGGCTCACTTTAAGAGATAGGGGTTTTGCCTCTGTATGCAGATAGCTTACCGTTCGAGTGGGAACATGCGTTCATTAAAAAATGAGGAAAAATATTAGACTTTTGAAGTCTAAATACAATAGAATCAAAATATATTTTAATAGGGGGAAAGGGAACAATTTCCTTAGGACTTCCGCCTATCTAGTCTTACATATGAAATCCTAAACTACTTTTGAGTCTTCAAATTTGCCTTCTTTGGATTTGACGTCAAGGAGGTCGCTGAGAGACCTTGATGATTGGTTGCCCCTTGTCTTCTTGGCATTCCTGTCCCTATGAGCATAGAGGGATTGGGTCCCCTCTTATGGAATGACTTGAAATGCATGCAATGATTCCTTTAGGTTACATGGGAACCCTTAGGGTTTGGGTGGGTTTAATGCAAGGGGGAGTCACCTTGGTGTCACTCTCTTTAGGTTGATCATATGCATGAGTATGCAGCGACTTGAGTTACTCTGAAACTCTTGTCTTGTGATACCATATTATATATATGAATATGGATGCAAAAGAGCGTAAGGAGAGAGAATGCGATGGTAAAGTAAACTTGCATGCATGAGTAGTTGGACAAGTATTATAACAGTAAGAATACAATCATTATAACAACAGGAATAAACAGATATAGAGAAAAGTAAAAGCAGTCGCCCTTTCCTCCATGGTTTTGGAAAACAGTGTGCGTGTCTTAAATCCGGCGGAGATTCAGCTATATGAGCATGAGGTTGAGGGTTTACTAATGAGTCCTAAAAAGGCTCGGTTCCTGGATCTTCAAACCTAGGCCGACTCCCCGAGGTGGTGCCATGATTGGTTGGTGATCCAAGTGGGGGAACCATCAAGAGGCCGTAGGTGAAGAAACTGACACAACATCTTATCCACAACCAATATACCGTTCCCCCTTCTAACTAGAAGGAACATATCAGGGTAAAGAATACAAGTATGCAGAATGCAAGTGCACATGCAGTGTGTGTGTGTGATTTTTGAAAGCGAAGGAAAGAACCCAACACTCTCATCCATCCTGTTCATCACATTCATTCATGCATAGCAGTTAGTATGACATAAAACAATACTGTAAACAAAAGCCCACCTACAAAATAAAGATGCAAGAGTTAGTATGTAGGTGGCAAACTTAATGCAAGATAATACGAATGGAGTTAAATGCATGTTTATTAAAACAACTTTGAAATTTTTATTTTGAAAATTTAAAGTGGATAAAATTGGACAAGTTAATTGAAGACTCTATATGGGTGAAGCGTGAAGAAATATGACTATGGCCTAACCCTCTAAGTGTTTCCAGTGGAGTCGCCCAGCTGTCACGCCCAAATTTTTCGTACTCGAGGAATACACACACAAGCAGGAAAAATACTGTACTCTCTCGTTAGAACTCATCCTCTTAGAAGGATGAGTGCGACTAGGTTTGAATTCAAAATTGATTTGAATAAAAGGGCTTTTGGAAAACATTTGGAGTCGCCACCTAACTTGATTAAGGTGAGTTAGGTCACCTAAAAACTAAGCATAATCCGAATACTACATTTATGGTTTTTGAAAAAGTTTTTGAAAATACTTCCTCAAGAGAGGGCTTTTTAAGAAAAGAGGTTGTTTGGTAACCTTTGGAAAGCTTAAGCCCTTTTTTAAAATAACTCTATTTTGGTCTTTAAAAACAATGATCTATGTTCGAAGGTTAGTTATGTGTAGGAAGGACGCACTAAGCCATCACCCTACCCCGCCCTTGCGGTACCTATATGTCTATTCACTCTAGGTTCACCCATTAAAGTCTTCGATTAATACATGTCCAAAACTATCCACTTGAGAAAAGAGTTTTTAGAAAGAAATTAACATGATGCATGATATGTAGATACAATAAAAACTTTGATTTTAAAAATAGATTTGAAAAGAAGGTTTGATTTTGAAAATAGATTTGAAAAGATAAATTTGATTTTGAAAGAAAGATTTAGAAGTTGAAAATAGATCTTTAGAATTAGAAATTTGAAATAGATTATGGAATTGGAAACTTAAGAAGAATTCTGAAATTGGAGAATTGAAAAAGAGTTATGAAATTAGAGATTTGAAAAAAGTTATGAAATTAGAGTTTCGAAAAAAGTTATGACCGCATCCGTGAGGGTTACCTACGTATCCCTTTTAAAAAATCATCTCAGTCATAGTTCGGACAAGAGTCAGATAGAAAATAGAATGTTTAATTTGAAAAAGAGATTTTGATTTGGAACTTGGAATAGAAGATTTGAAGCCAAGATTGAACTTAAATCTAGAATTGAACTTGAAAGAGGATTTGACCCTTGAAAGAGAACTTAGACTAGATTTGGAAAGATAGAGTTTTGGGAAACCTAGACTTAGGAAAGATGAGGCTTAGGAAAGACTCGAGGTTTAAGAAAGATTGGACTTGACTTGGAAGGGTTTGAGAAAAGATTTGACTCAAATGTTGGACTTAGAAGATTAGGGAAAGATTGGATTTACGAAAGGTTTGAATTAGGAAAGTTTCAAAATAGAAAAGTTTCATTTTAGGAAAGATTTCGAATTAGGAAAGCTTGAAATAGGAAAGGTTTTGAAATTGGAAAGTTTGAAATAGGAAAGCTTTGTTTTTAAGAAAGAGTTGATTTTTGGAAAGATTTGAAGTAAGAAAAGTTTGATTTAAGAAGGATTTGAAATTTGGAAAGTTTAGGATTTAGAAAGTTTAGATTTTAAGAAAGTTTCGAATTTAGAAAGTTTTGACTTAAGAAAGTTTTGGATTTGGAAAAGTTTTGAAGTTTAAAAAAGTTTAGAATTTTGGAAAGATTCGAAATTAAGTTTTAGAAATACTTGAAATTAAGAAATGTTTGATTTTAAGAAAGATTTGAAAATTTATATTCAGAAAGTTGACATTTTAGAAAGATATGGAATTGGGAAAGGTTAGAATTAAGAAAGATTAAGAAGCTTAGAGTTAAGGAAAGATTTGAAAGTTTAAGTTTTGGAAACTTAAGGTTTAGGAAGGTATGAGATTGGGAATGATTTGAATTTAGGAAAGATTGGGATTCTATTTCTAAGAAAGAGATGATTTGGTTATGGTCCCAAAAACGGAAAATTGGATCTAGCTTCCTAAATGGGGAGATTGGATTTGACATGGAATTGGAGAGACGAAGTTTTGGAAATCCTAGATTTTGGGGGTAGAAAATAGGAAATTAGAAATTATGTTTTCGAAGAGAAAATTAGAGTTTCCTAACCATGGCTCGAGGGTTTAACTTGGACTCCAAGAACAGAGATTTTGGAAAGTGAATTTTTAGAAAGGAAAATTTTTGGAAGGAGATCTTAGAACGGAGTTTTTTTAGAAAGCAAACTTGAAAGAAGAGTTTTTGAAAATAGATTTTTTGGAAGAGTTTTTAGGAAGGAAACTTAAGGAGTGTTTTTAGAAAGTGAATTTCGAAGAGAGCTATTTGGAAAAGAGTTTTTAGGAAAGTGAGTTTTGTGAAGAGAAGTTTTAGAAAGCAATTTTTGGAAAGGAGATTGGAGAGAGTTTTTCAAAAGTATATTGGAGCATAGATTTTGGAAAGTAGATGTAAAAAGAGATTTTGGAGGAGATTTAAAAAGAGGTTTTGGAAAGTAAGTTTGAAAAGCAATTTGGAAAGGGATTTGAATATGGACTTTTGTAAGCCCCTAAAAATATCTCACTTTCCTAAAACGATTTTAACCATAAGAAGATTAGAACCCTTCTAGGATGGTGGTTTTCAAAACAACAAGGATTTGAAAATATAGACCATAATGGTCACTTTAAATGTAACACTTTCCTAAAGCAACCCTAACCACGGAAAGGCTAGAATCACCTTAGGATCGTGATTTTGAAAATAAGTTTTGAAGAAGAAAATTGTAATGCAAGTTTTGAAAACGGTTTTGATGGAAGTTTTAACAACAAGTTTGAAAACGAATTTTGCATGATTATAATATGCACAATGTAAGTTGAGGTCATGAACATACAAGGTTAAAGATTTCACCACATAATCAAGGGGGCCGAACCCACGTGGTCTCCGCTTAGACTAAGAGAAAGCCCTCAATACGGTGACTTTCAATAGCCTAATCCTACACATGAACTGGGGAGTCTCTTGTTTCAAGCATGTAAGAAAGAAGGGTAGAAAATGGGGGATTAAAATAAAAAAAAACCCAAGTGGGTTAGGAGAGAGAAGAGAGAGGGGGAAAATGCATAAACGTAAATAGGAAGTCTAACTTGTGTCTTCTTTTATTTGCTTTGTTTTGCTCACATTCTTTACTTCGATCTTTGGTTGGCTTCGCATCGGTCTTCAAGAGCTTGCTTGGATCTTCAAAAACTTTGGAGTTGTAACGCTTCAAATCTTCAATGGAGGCTTTAGAGGCAAGTATACGAGTGTATATGAGTGTTTGTGAGTGTATGTATACTAGGATTTAGTGTATAGGGGCTAGGGTTTGGAAAACTTAAAGAGAACTAGGGTTTAGAGAGGCTTCGAACTCTGTATATCGAAGATGAGAGTCTTTAGACTGAGTTTGCGGACCCTTTTCATGCTGGAGGAGGCTCTGTATTTATAGACAAAGGATTGACCTAGCGCCTGTTGCAATGGCACTAGGCAAAATTTCCTTCTAGCGCCACTCCAGGCCAAATTTTGGCTTGGTGCTACTGCTAGTGGCGCCAGCCACTTAGAAAAGTTTTAAGGTCAGCAAGCAACGTATCTTTAGAAGATTTGGGTGCCTGTACTAGTGACTACCATGTAATTTTTAGCCTGGCTTTACTAGGAAAGACTCTGGAAGATCCGGGAATGATTTAAAGGGCCGAGAATAGCCCAAAGGGCTGGAAAGGGATAGGAACCCTTAGAATAGTGTCCCAGTGGTGGTAGACTTGGAAAATGATGTCAAGATGTGTTGGAGGGGTTGATCGGGCCATTAGGGGCAAAACGGTCACCAGGGCCGGAAAGTTGTCGGGATGGACTTGGAAACATTATCTAGAATGTTCCAGGAGGTTGCCAGTTTGATACCCAGAGCCGGTGTGGTTGGAAAAGGCAACTGACCCACCAGGAGCAAAATGGTTATTTTGAATCGGGTTTGCCAGAACTGACTCGGAATGACTTAGAAATGTATTGGAAGGCTAGGGATTCTATCAGAAGCATCCCTGGGAGGTTACCAGTTTGATACCCAGAGCCGGTGTGGTTCCCAGGGCTTTCAGATGCTTAGGGGCAAAATGTTCATTTTGACTAGAGGGTCTCGAAATTGGCTCGAAACCGACTAAAAGGCACCTAATCATGATGGATCGTCTTTGGGAGGATCTTGGAACGGTGGACTTACTGTTCTAAGGACTTAGGTACTTTCTCAAGAAACGTGCCAGAAATGGCCCTAAGGGCAGTTTGGTCATTATTCACCGGAGTGGGCTAACAGGCAATGTTGTTGACCTGGGTTTTAAGTGTTTCCGTCACTCTGACGGTGGTCTCGTGACATAGGGATTTGTTGGGAATTCCCTGTATCGACTTGTTTACGAGTGTTTCCGCCACTCTGACAGTTGCAATGTTTATGAGTATTTTCGTTACTCTAACGAGTCGCGATCATTCCAGAAACTGCCTGATCTTGGGAAGCTGCTAGGTGGACTTAGCGCCTAAGGAATCAACTTTCTTAGAAGGCGTGCTGAAACAAACATTTCTTCCTTGGTAGGCTAGTAGGTGCTAAAGGTGGACCATTCTACCATCTCGGGGACTTGAGGCCTTGTCGCGATCGACGGGTTTTAAGGGACTTACCATTCCGAAGAGTTCTCTTGGAAACGTGCCGAACAGGATGGACTTACCACCTTGAGGAATCAACTATCTCAAAAGGCGTGGTAGAGTGGATTTGGAATTGAACTGGAATTGGATTAAAAAGGGGATTTACTGTCTTTGAGAAGACGTGCCTATTGGAATTGGACCAAACAATGTCCCAAGGGCACTTTGGTCATTTTGCCTCTTGAAGCGATTGATTGACGAGATTAGACTTGGAAAGCTGATTTAAATTGGAATATATCCATATTGACTTGAATACAAGTCTGGATGGATTGGAGACTGCCAAGCGGGTAATAATGGGGTGCTTATAATGCCCTTGTCCTCCCGAATGATACTTGCAATTGAGAGCTCCATTGAAGGTTGAAGGTAGAGAGCTTGGCAATGGACGAGCCAATATAGGCTTTAGTATGTTGTTCTTTAAGAGGTTATGGTAGGCCTCTGTCTGGGTGCAGGCTAAGGTATCAACGGTGCAGATGCGTCGAATCGGCCTATTGAAGTTGGGACGTCCAGTAGGGCCAAAGTTAGGTGCTTGCGCCTACATGGTCAAGATGGGTATGGTTAATATAGGATGTAACTGGAGTGGTGGACGGTATTGTGGTAGTTGAATGGGGAAGATGGCGATCACCTCACTCTCCTTCTTGATTACCCCCCTTACAGTGGCCACCCTTTTGGCTATGTTGGCAGAACTTTCTCTGGTTTTCGCATAAGGATCCGTAATCCTTCCCATTTTGATACCATTCTTAATCATCTCCTCTTGCACGATAAGCTTAAAAAAACTTTTCCCCACACTTGTGCAGAGCTTTTCATAGTATATGCCTTAAAAAATATGCACAAACAGTTGTACATACTACTTCTCTTTCAGAGCGGGGTTGACTTGTGCTGCTACTTCTCTCCATCTAAGGACATAACTCTTGAAGCTTTCTTTCTCTTCCTTACTCATTGTCATCAAGGACCACTGGTCAGAAATGAGGTCTATGTTGTGACAATATTGGGCTTTGAATGCGTTGACCAGTTCGATCCAAGTCGTGATCTTCCTTAGATCAAGTCGAGCAAACCATTGTAGGGTGAACCCGGTGAGACTATGTTGAAAAAGTTGCATAAGGAGCTTTAGATCATTCCCACAACCACTTAACGCCCCAGTATAGAGGCAAAAGTGGGCCACAGGGTTGCCAGCGCCATTGTACTTCTGAAAATCGGGCATTTTAAACTTGGCCGGTCTTAGATGGTCTGGGAAGAAGCACAGCTCATCGTAGGAGGCAAACCCAAAAGTGTCATAACCATAGAGGCTTCACAATGAGTCCTCTAACCCTTGAATTTTCAGATTGAGATGGTCCAGGGGAGCTCTTTTCATAGCATATGAGAGCAATATAGTTTCATTTTCTTCGATGTTGGCCCCCATGGAGTCTTCTTTGCTTTTTCCCATTCTGTCAAATTGAAGCACGGTTCTAAGGTTGGCAATTTCAGAGTCTTTAGGGAAAATCGTGGATGTTGATGGGGCTAAAGAAGCATCTTTTATTGCCATGGCTTGGATGAGCTTGAACATTTTGTCGATCTTGGTCCTCATCTCATTGACTTCTTCTCGTGAGACCGGGGAGGTCTCATCAAGGTTGGCGGCCATTAATAAAGCTCTTTGTCAGGTGATGATGGGGTCCCTAATTGACTGTGAATCTTTTTTAGGAGCAATGGTGTCTCTTTATGGTGTAATCTCTGTGAAAGAGAAAAGAAAGAAAAAGAAAAATAAAGACACAATTCATGAGTTAGTATTTGGTATTTAGAGAGCTTTATGCAATACATGTCTTAGGGGTGCCTTTTTTTGAGAGGAAGACTACACATGATGCATTTGGCTCACTTTTTTGAGATAGGGGGTCTACCCCTGTATACAGATACCTTACCATCGATTGAGAACATACATTCATTTGATTCATTCATTTGCAAAAGTAAAGAGTATATTGAACTTTGAGTTTAAATACAAAAGAATCGAAGTACCTTTCAATAGGGGAAGGCCGAACATTTTCCTTATGACTTTCACCTATTTACTTTTACATTTCAGATCCTAAACTACTCTTAAGTCTTCGAATTTGCCTTATTTAAGTTTGATATTGAAGAGGTCATTAAGAGACCTTGCTATTTGATTGTCTCTTGTCTTCTTGACAACCCTGTTTCTGTGAGCCTAGAGGGATTGGGGCCCCTCTTTATGGAATGACTTGAAATGTATGCCATGAGTCCTTAGGGTTACGTGGGAACCCTTAGGATTTTGGTAGGTTTTATGCAAGGGAGAGTGATCTTAGTGTCACTCTTTATGGGTTGATCATATGCATGAGAATGCAGTGACTTGAGTTACTTTGGAACTCTTATCTTGACATGGGGTATTGAATGCATGTTCATGTATGCCAAGAGTATAAAGAGAGAGAATGAAATTGTAAAATAAATATGTATGCACAAGTATTTATACAAGCATTATAACAGCAGGAATATACAAGGATAAAGGAAAGTAAAGCAGTCGCCCTTTCCTTTATGGTTTTAAAATTGATGTTCGTGTCTTAAATCCGGGAGAGATTCAGCTATGCATGATTTTTACATGAGCATGAGGTTGAGGGTTTACTAATGTTTCCTAAGAAGGCTCGGTTCCTAGATCTTAAAACCTAGGCCCATTCCCCAAAGTGGTGCCATTATCAGTTGGTGATCCCAGCGGGGAAACCATTAAGAGGTCGTAGGTTAAGAAATTGACACAGCATCCACCCACAACCAATATATCATTCCCCCTTCTAACTAGAAGGGTCATAACCAGGTAATAATGTAAATATGCAAATGCGAGTGCACGTGCAATGTGAGTGTGGAATTTTAAAAAACAGAGGAAATGGCCCAACAACTTCCATCCATCCTATCTATTACATTCTATTCATTCATGACATACATGGCAATTAATATGACATAAAATAAAATGTGAATAAAGGTCCACCTACAAAATAAAATGTACAAAGTCAATGCCGTGATGGCAAACTTTTTGCAAGATAAAATGATTGAATATGCATTGAATTCAAGTGATGGCATGTTTTCGAAAACAGCTTTGAAATTTTTGATTTTGAAAATTTTGAAGGGGATAGAATTAGATATATTAATGAAAAATTCTAGATGTGTGAGGGCTGAAAAGACATGATAATGGCCTAACCCGCTAAGCCTCCCTAGCGGAGTTGCCAACTGTCGCGCCTCAATTTTTTGCACTAAAAAAAACAAGTGAGAAAAACACAGTACTCTCTCGTTAGAAATCATCCCTCTAGAAGGATGAGTGCGACTAGGTTTGAATTAGAAATTGACTTGAATAAGGGATTTTGAAAAAGATTTGGAGCCACCACCTAACTTTGTTAAGGTGAGTTAAGTCACCTAAAATTAAATACAATCCGAAGATTAAACTTAGGATTTTTTTAAAAGGTTTTGGAAAACTTTCTCAAGAAAAGGTTTTTGGAGAAAACAGGATGTTTGACAACCGTTGGAAAGATTTAAGCCCTTTTTGAAAAATAACTCCGTTTTTGGTCTCTTGAAAATAGTGATTCTAGATTAAGAGGTTGGTTAGGTATAGAGAAGATACATAAGGCTATCACCCTATCTCGCCCTTGCGGTACCTACATGTCTATTCACCCTAGGTTCACTCATTTAAAATCTTCAATTATCCATTGTCCAACTATATCCACTTTGAAAAGAATTTTAAAAAATAGTTTGATGTGATGCATGACATGCTAATACAAAAAAAAAATTTTGATTTTAAAAATAAATTTGAAGTTTGAAAGAGATCGTGGGAATTGAAAACTTGAAAAAAGGTTGTCAAATTAAAAACTTAAAAAAGGATGTGGAATTGCATTCATTCTATCAAACATTATTTGCAAAAATATTAAAAATTTTCAAACAAGTCTCATCACTTGCATTCATTCTATCATTCATGCTCTTGCATTGATTTCAATATTCATGCGCTTGTGTTGATCATCTATTTCCACCAAGCATTGAGTTTTTCAAAAAGTACTAACTCTTTGTATTCCTTTTGTAGGTAAACTTTGTTTACAATATAGTTTATGCTATTTGAATGCTTTAACTGCTGTGAATGTATGTATGACAGGATAGATGTTTGTTGTTAGATTCTTTTCTCCATTTTTAAAAATTCTACACACACTTGGTGCGCTCACAATCATATGCATTCATATTTGTATTTTACCTGGTTATTACGCTTCTAGTTAGAAAGGAGAACAATATATTAGTTGTCGGCGGATGTAGTATCTGTTTCTTAGCCGACGTCCTCTTGATAGTTCCCCCGCTCGAACCACCAACCAAAGATGGGGTTCACCCTTTCGGGGGTGGATGCCGGAGGTTTGAAGGTTCGAGAACTGAGCTTTTTAGGAAGCATTAATTAACCCCCAACCTCATGCTCATATAGCAACCCATGCATAGCCGAAGCTCTGCCGGATTTAAGATACCCACGTCAATTTCAAAATCAAGGAAGAAAGGGCAATTACTTTTCCTTATCTCTTGTCCATTTAAATTACTAATTTCCTGTTGTTACTCTACTCATGCATTTACTATACTATTCATACACCGATAGCATTTTAAGAAAAAAGTTCCAAAGTAACTCAAGTCATCGCATTCTTATGCACATGATCAACCCCAAGAGAGTGGTCCAAAACCACTCTCGTACAAATCGAACCTACCTAAACTCCTAAAGGTTCCTCACGACCCTAAAGCCTCATAGCATGCATACAAATGATATCTTTTAATAAGAGTCCCCAATCCCTCTCGGTTCATGGAGATAGGACTATCAAGAAGATAAAGGGTAACCAAGAAGCAAGGTCTCTCTCCAACCTCCATCCAAAGCAAGAAGAAGGTGAATCTAAAGGCTCAAGAGTATCTTAGGAATCCAACATATAGAGAATAGGTGAAAGTCCTATGGCAAATTTTCCCTCTCCCCCTTCAATGTATTTCAATTCTATGTACATAAGAAATTCAAATATAATAAAATTATCATTTCTACTTCCTTTCAATAAATGCACGTATGAATGAATGGACGAGCAAGTCACAGGTGCAGTATTGCATACAGGGGCAAACCCTATCTCCAATTTCAATCATTATGTTTAGTTCCCTCAAAAAGCAGGGGTGTCCGTAGGGCATGCATTGTATAAAAACTCTCTAAAAAGGGTCCTAACTTTTTCCTTATTCTTTGACTGTTTTCTTTTACTTTTCTCCTTTTCCTTCCCCTATCTTTGAAGGTTGAGAGCAAAGGTATTCCCAATCTTGGTTCACCATTGCTCCCAAAGGAAGAAAGAAACAGGCTAAAACACCACTCGCTATCCCAAACCTAATCCTCCCTAGACACCGAGCCCTAATCATGTCAACAGAACTGAATGTGTCTGCAACCAACAACCCAATGACTTGAGAGGAAGTCAATGAAATGAAGGCCAAAATAGATGAGATGTTTAAACTCATGCAGATAATGGCCTCTAGAGGACCTGTTCTCTCTCCTTCGGCCTCAACATCTCCCCCAAAAGAAGCTATAGCCACCCCGACTAGGGTCACACTGCGTACTGACGCCAATGGTAAAAACAAGGAGGTTCCAAAGACAGTGCATATCAAAGAAGACAAAGAGGACAACCCCGAAACCATCCTATTAATAGCTACAAAGAAGAAGGAAAACCAAGACCCCCTTAATCTTTGCGTAACCTGAATGGACATGAAGCTTTTAGTAGAACATCCTATGATGAGCTATGCTTCTTCCCTAATTACCCACAGCCTCCAAAATTTAAAATGCCAAACTTCCAGAAATATAATGGTAGGGGGGATTCCATAGCTCATCTACGGCTATATGTTGGGGCACTATGCGGCTACGAAAAGAACCCCAACTTCCTAATGTAATTGTTCTAACATAGCTTGACTGGGTACGCCCTACAGTGATTCACTCGTCTAGATTTGAGGAAAATCACCACCTTGAATCAACTATTCACAGCCTTTAGAGCTCAATACTGACATAACAATGCCCTCACATTGCACAGATAGGTGTTGTGTCCCAATTTTTAGCACTCGAGAAAAATACGCACAAGTGGAAAAATATAGTACTCTCTTATTAGAACTCATCCTTATAGAAGGATGAGTGCGACTAAGTTTGAATTAGAAATTGATTTAAATAAGGGCTTTTGAAAAAAATGTTTGGAGTCGCCACCTAACTTGATTAAGGTGTGTTAGTCCACCTAAAACTAAGTACAATTTGAAGATTAAATTTAAAGTTTTTTTACAAAAGATTTTGAAAACTTCCTCAAGAGAGGGTTTTTAATAAAATAGGTTATTTAACAACCTTTGAAAAGATTTAAGCCCTTTTCGAAAATAACTCCGTTTTTGGTCTTTGAAAACAGTGATTCTAGTTTCGGAGGTTGGTTACGTATAGGGAAGATATCCTAAGATCATCACCCTATCCCTCCCATGCGGTACCTACAAGTCTATTCACCCTAGGTTCACTCATTTAGAATCTTTTGATTAACAAATGTCCACTTATATCCACTTTGAAAGACTTTTTGGAAAGAAGTTTGATATGATGCACGACAAGCAAATGCAAAAAAAAGATTTGATTTTTCAAAATAGATTTGAAAAGAGAGATTTGAAGTTTGAAAGAAGGTTTTAGAAATTGGAAATAAATTTTGGAATTAGAGATTTGAAAATAAATTTTAGAATTAGAAACTTAAAATAGATTATAGAATTGAAAATTTAAAAAAGGTTGTGACCGCACCTATAAGGGTTGCCTACGTAACCCTTTGTTGGGAATCAGGTCAGTTGTAGTTCGGAAAAGAGTCCAATTGAAAATAAACGCTTTGAGGTTTTTTAAAAGTTTAACTTAAAAAATGTTTGATTTGGAAAAAGTTTGATTCGAACAAAAGATTTTGAAATTGAACTTTGATTTAAAATCGAACTTGAAATTGACTTCGATTTGAAAAGATTGAACTTTGAAAAAGAACTTAAACTTCATTTGGAAAAGGAGTTGAGTTTTGAAAATATTTTTGACTTAGATTGAAGTTTGAAAACCATCTTAGTTTAGAAAAGAGTTGAAGCTTCCTAACTTAGGATTTGGGTTGAACTAGAGATTAGGTATCTTAGGGTTTAGGTAACCTCATGTTGGAGCATGTAATTGAATTGGAAATATTTGATTTGATATTGAAAAATTGGATAAAGTAAAGTTTTGATTTTAGAAAACTTAGAATTAGAAAAGACAGAATTTAGAAAACATTGGAAGGGATTTGATTTGATTTTAGAAACATTTGACTTGGAAAAGACTTGACTTCAATATTTGATTTGAAAGAATTTAGAAAGTTAGGGTTTAAGAAAAATTAGATTTTGGAAACTTTTGAATTATGAAAGTTTCACTTTAGGAAAATTTTCATTTTAGGAAAGTACCAAATTAAGAAAGTTTCATCTTAAAAAAGTTTTCAAATTAGGAAAGTTATATTTTTGAAAAGTTTCATTTTAGGAAAGAGTTAATTTTGGAAATATTTGAGTTTGGAAAGATTTGAATTTAGGGAGATTTGAACCTTAGAAAGATTTGGAAGTTTGAATTTAACAAAGATTTGAAAGCCTAAATTTAGGAAAGATTTGATAAGTTAAGTTTTAGAAAGTTGAGATTTGGAAAGTGTAAGCACCCTATTTTTTATCGCTCGGCAGTCTACAGTCTGTCCAGATTTGTATTCAACTCAATGTGAAAATATTCTAAGTCAAATAAACTTTTCAAGTATAATCCTGTCAATCAAACTGCTTCGCTGGCCCGCCGGGCCCAAATAGAGGTAGAATGACAAAAATCCCTTGGGGTTAATGTTCGGTCCAACTCCAACACGCACGTCTTTCTAAAGACGGTAAGTCCTCTCTCCAATTCCATATTCTAATTCCAATTCTAATTAAATCTGGCACACCTTTTGAGAAAGTTAATTCCTCAAGGTGGTAAGACCATCCAATCCAGCACGTTTCCGAGTGAAGTCTTTGGAATGGTAAGTCCCTTTAAACCCGTCGACCGAGATGAGACCCTAAGTCCCCTAGATGGTAGAACGGTCCACCTTTGGTGCCTGCTAACCCGCCAATGCAGAAATGTCCGTTTCGACACGCCTTTTGAGAAAGTTGATTTCTCAGGCCTTAAGTCCATTTAGTAGCTTCCCGAGATCAGGCAGTCTCAAGAATGATCGTGAACCATTAGAGTAGCGAAAGTACTCGTAAACATCGCAACCGTTAAAGTAGCCAAAGTACTCGCAAATAGGTCAATATAGGGAATTGCCAACAAACCCCTGTATCACGGGACAGCCGTCAGAGTGGCGGAAACACTCAAAACTCAGGTCAACACCGGTGTCCGCTAGCCCACTTCGGTGAAAAATGATCAAACTACCCCTAAGGCCATTTTTGGCACGTTTCTCGAGAAAGTACCTAAGTCCTCAGAACACTAAGTCCATCTTTCCAAGATTGTCTTAAAAGCAATCCGGTATGATTAGGTGCCTTCTAGTTAGTTTGGGGCCAATTCCGAGACTTTTCAGTCAAGATGATCATTTTGCCCCTACGCATCCGAACGCCCTGGGAACCACATCGGCTCTGGGTATCAAACTAGTAACCTCCTGAGAACGCTTCTTATAGTATTCTCGGCCTTTCATTATCTTTTCGGATCATTCTGAGTCAATTCCGGCAAACCCGGTGCGAAATGATCGTTTTGCCCCTAGTGGGCCGATCGCCTTTTTCGACCACACTGGCTCTAGGTATCAAACTGATAACCTATGGAACATTCTAAATAATGTTTCCAAATCTTGAGTCTTCTTCCGGGATATTCGGAGTCCATCCGGGCAGCTTTCTGGCCCGATTGATTGTTTTGCCCCTAATAGCCTGGTCAACCCTTCCAACACACCCTGACATCCTTTTTCAAGTCCATTACCCCCAGAACCCTGTTCTAAGGGTTTCTACCCTTTTGCGGCCTTCCGGGCCATTCTTGGTCCCTTAAATCCTTCCCGAACCTTCCGAAGCCACTCCAAGTGAAGCCTAGCTAAAAATTGCATGGTAGTCACTAGTACAGGTGCCCAAATCTTCTAAAGATAAGTTGCTTGCCGACTTTAAAACTTTTCTAAATGACTAGCGCCACTAGTAGTGGTGCCGAGCCAAATATTGGCCTAGCGCCACTTCTAGTGGCGCCAGAAGGAATTTTGGCCTGGCGTCACTGTAACAAGTGACAGGTCATTCTTCTCTCTATAAATACGGAGCCTTCTTCAGCATAAAAGAGCTCTGCAAACTCAATCAAAAAACCCTACTATTTGATATACAGAGCTCATAGCCTCCCTAAACCCTAATCTTCTTTAGGTTTTCCAAACCCTAGCCTCCATACACAAACCCTATCCTCCTATACACTCATATACACTCATACACTAGCCTCCGAAGCCTCCATTGAAGACTTGAAGTGCTGCAACTTTGAAGCTCCTGAAGATCGAAGACAAGTTCTTAAAGACTGAAGCAAAGCAAGGACCGAAGCAAGAAAAGCAAAGCGTGCAAAGCAAATCAAAATAAACAAGACACAATGTAGGCTTGCTATTTAAGTTTACGCATCTTCCCCCTCTCTCTTCTCTCTCTGAACCCACTTGGGTTTTCTTCTATTTTAATCCTCCATCTTCTTCCCCCCTTTCTTGCATGCTTGAAACAAGGGACTTTCCGATCCATGTTTAGGATTAGGCTATTGGAGGGTTACCGTGTCGGGGGCTTTCTTTTAGTCTAACAGGAAACCACATGGGTTCAGCCCCCTTGATTATGTGGTGAAGCCTTTAACCTTGTATGTTCACGACCCCAACTTGCATTGTGCATATCATGATCTTGCATTCTTCCAAAATTCGTTTTCAAACTTGTTTTCAAAACTTTCTTTAAAATCGTTTTTAAAACTTGCACCAAAATCTTCTTTTTTAAAACTTGTTTTCAAAATCAAAATCCTAAGATGATTCTAGCCTTTCCATGGCTAAGGTTGCTTTAAGAAAGTGTTACATTTAAAGTGACCAATGCGGTCCATATTTTCAAGTCCTCGTTATTTTCAAAACTATTATCTTAAAGTGGTTCTAAACTTTTTATTGTTAGAATCGCTTTAGGAAAGTGAGATATTTTATATATACTTTCTAAAAACTCCCTTTTCAAATCTTTCCTTCTAAAAAAATCTCCTTTTTTTTTTCAACATGCTTTCTAAAAGTTCTTTCCAAAAAATCCTTTTCCAAAAACTCTCTTTTCAAAGTTTACTTTCTAAAAAATCCTTTCTAGGATTGCTTTCCAAAAATCTCCCTTTCTAAAAATTCACTTTCCAAAAACTCTTTTCTTAGAGTCCAAGTCAAACCCTAGAACCCACAATTAGGAAACCCTAGTTTTCTTTCGTAAAACATGATTTTTAATCTTGCCTCAAAACCTAGATTTTCAAAATCTTCTTTTTTACATCGAAATCATAAGTTTCCAAAACCAATTTCCTACGTCAAAACTATAGTCTTCCAAATCTAGGATTTCTAAAACATCATCCTTTCAAATCCATGCCAAATCCAATTTTTCCTTAGGAAACCAAATCCAATCTCCCTCTAGGAAACTAGATCCTATCCTCCATTTTTGGAAACAAAATCCAATCCTTTGTTTTAGGAAATAGGAATCTCAATCTTTCCGAATCTAAATCTTTTCTAATTCAAATCCTTCATAATCTCATACTTTCCTAAACCATAGATCTCCAAAGCTTAAACTTTCAAATCTTTCCTAAATCTAAACCTTCCCTAATTACACCCTTTCCTAATTTCATACCTTTCCAAATTTTGACTTTCCAAATCCAAATCTAAGTTTTCAAATCTTTCTTACACTCAAACCTTTCCAAATTTCAAGAATTTCTAAAACTCAAACTTTGAATCTTTTCAAAATTCTAAACTTTCCTAAACTTCAAATCTTTCTAAATCTAAAATTTTCTTACTTTCAAAATTTTCCTATTTCGAAACATTCCAAATTCAAAACTTTTCAATTTCAAAACTTTCCTAAAATGAAACCTTTCGTAGATCAAAATCTTTCTTATTTCAAAACTTTCCTGAAATGGAACTTTCCTAAAATAACAGTTTCCTAAAATGAAACTTTCCTAATACGAACCTTTCCTAAATCCAATCTTTCCCTAATCTTCCAAGTCCAACATTCGAGTCAAATCATTTTTAATCTCAAGTCCTTTCTGAATCCTATCTTTCCTAAGTCTAGGTTTCCCAAACCTCAATCTTTCCAAAAACAAGTCCAAATCTTTTTTCCAAGTTCTATCTTTCCAAATCAAAGTACAATATTTTCAATTCCAAATTCCAAATTCCAATCTTTTATTCTGAGTTCAACTCCATCTCTTTTTCCAATCAAATCTTCTATTTTCTATCGGACTCTTGTCCGAACTACGACTGACCTGATTCCTCCAAAAGAATACGTAAACAGCCTTTATGGGTGCCGTCACAATCTTTTTCAAGCTTCTATTTCCATAACTTCTTTCCAATTTCCAATTCTATGTTCTATTTCCAACTTCCAATTCCATAATCTATTTCAAGTTTCTAATTCCAAAAATCTATTTTTAAAATCTCTATTTTCAATTTCTAAAACTTTCCAATTTCTATTCTATCTTTTCAAATCAAATCAAGTTCCTTTCAAATCTATTTCCAAATCTATTTTCAAACTCTCTTTTCTTGCACTTACATATCATGCATCATGTCTTTTTAAATATTCTTTTTCTAAAGTAAATAGGATTGGATATTTGTTAGTTAAAGACTCTCATAGGCGAATCTAGGGTGAATAGACATGTAGGTACTGCAACGGCGGGGTAGGGTGATGGCTTAATGCATCTTCCCTACACGAAACCAACCTCCGAACCTAGGACCACTATTTTCGAAAGACCAAAATGGAGTTTATTTTCAAAAAAGGACTTAAAATTTTTTCAAAGGTTGTCAAATAACCTATTTTCTTAAAAACCCTCTCATGAGGAAGTATTTTCAAAATCGTTTTCAAAAACCTAAAGTGTAGTCTTCGGATTGTGCTTAGTTTTAGGTGACCTAACTCACCTTAATCAAGTTAGGTGGCGACTCCAAATATTTTTCAAAAGCCCTTTATTCAAATCAATTTTCAATTCAAACCTAGTCGCACTCATTCTTCTAGGAGGATGAATTCTAACAAGAGAGTATAGTGTTTTTTCCGCTTGTGTATGTATTCCTCAAGTGCGAAAAATCTGGGCACGACAGAAAGGTTTGCAATTTGAAAATGTTGGAAAGTTTGAAATTAGGAAGGGTTGAAAGGTTTGAAATTAGAGAGGGTTAAAAGATTTGGATTAGGAAAGTTTGAAAAGTTTGGATTAGGAAAGACTTGAATTAGAAAAGATTTGATCCTTATTTCCTAAGGTTAAAAATTATATTTTATTTTCAAAAATAGATGATTTGATTTTGTTTCTAAAATTTGAGGATTGGATCTAATTTTTTAAATTGAAAGATTTGATTTGACTAGGAATTGGAAATGTTGAGTTTTGGAGATCTAGGATTTAAAAATCTATGATTTGGTGTAGAAATAGAGATTTTAAAAACCTCATATTTGATGTAGAAGATAGTTTTTGACAACCTATGATTTGAGGTCAAATAGAAAGTCATAATTTTAAGAAAGGAAACTAGAGTTTCCTAACCATGGATTCTATGACTTGACTTGGACTCTAAGAAAAATAGTTTCTAAAAAGGAGATCTTTGAAAAGAGTTTTTAGGAAAGAGATTTTTCAATGGAGATTTTAGAAAGAGATTTTTTAATGGAGTTTGAAGAAAGGGATTTTTGAAAAAATAATTTAGAAAGAGATTTGAATATGGACTTTGACAAGTATCTCACTTTCCTAAAAAGATTCTAACCATGAAAAAAATAGAACCATTCTAGGGTTGTGATTTTGAAAACAATAAGGATTTGAAATATGAACCATAATCATCACATGAATGTCGTGCCCAGATTTTTCGCACTCGAGGAATACTCACACAAGGGGACAAAACTCTGTACTCTCTCGTTACAACTCACCCTCCTAGAAGAATGAGTGCAACTAAGTTTAAATTGAAAATAGATTTGAATAAAGAGCTTTTGAAAAAGATTTGGAGTCGCCACCTAACTTGATTAAGGTGAATTAGGTCACCTAAAAACTAAGCATAATCTGAAAACTACACTTAGGGTTTTGGAAAAATGATTTTGAAAATATCTCCTCAAGAGAGGGTTTTTAGAAAAACAGGTTGTTTGGCAACCTTTGGAAATATTTAGCCCTTTTTGAAAATAACTCCTTTTGGTCTATGAAAACAGTGATTCTAGGTTCGGAGGTTGGTTACGTGTAGGGAAGACGCACTAAGCCATCACCCTACCCCGCCCTTTCGGTACCTACATGTCAATCTACCCTAGATTCACCTATGAGAGTCTTTAACTGATTAATGTTCAATCCTATCCACTTTGAAAAATAATGTTTGAAAAGAAACTAACATGATGCATGATATGCAAGTGCAATAGAAGAGAGTTGATTTGGAAATAGATTTGAAAAAAGGAATTTAATTTGATCTTAGAAGAAAGATTTGAAAGGATAGATTTGAAATTGAAAAGTTTGAAAAATTAGAAATAAAGGTTTGAAAATATAAATTTGAAATTTAGAGTTTGAAAATAGATTAGAGATTTGAAAAGATTGTAGAATTTGAGATTTGGAAAATGTGGAGATAGAGACTTGAAAAATATGGTGGAATTTGAAATTTGAAAGAAGTTATGACCGCACCCATGAGGGTTGCCTACGTATCCTTTTGGAGAAATCAGGTCAGTCGTAGTTCAAACAAGA
Source organism: Euryodendron excelsum (assembly GCA_033060915.1). Classification (NCBI taxonomy): domain Eukaryota; kingdom Viridiplantae; phylum Streptophyta; class Magnoliopsida; order Ericales; family Pentaphylacaceae; genus Euryodendron; species Euryodendron excelsum. The sequence goes on from CM065379.1 coordinate 25,000,590, forward strand.
GTTCGATTGAAAATAGAAGATATGCTTGGAAGAAAAAGATTGAATTGGAAATTGAATAGGAAGATTGAGAGATTGAACTTTGATTGGAAGATTTGAAAAGATTGGACTTTGGAAAACATGGTTTTAGGAAACCTAGACTTAAGGACTTAGAAAAGAAAAATTGGATTTGACTTGGAAAGATTTTGGAAAAGAATTGACTTGAATATTAGACTTGGAAGATTAGGAAAGCTTGGAATTTAGGAAAGATTCAGATTAGAAAAGTGTCATTTTAGGAAAGTTTTAGAATTAGAAAAATCTCAACTTAGGAAAGTTTTAGGTTTAGGAAAGTTTTGAAATTGGAAAGTTTTGTTTTAAGAAAGGTTTAGAAATAGGAAAATGTTGAATTTAGAAATCTTTTGAATTAGGAAAATTTTAGTTTAAGAAAGGTTTAGAATTTGGAAAGTTTCAACTTAAGAAAGTTTTGAATTTGAAAAGCTTAGAATTTTGAAAGTTTTAAAGTTTGAGTTTTAGAAAACCTTGAGATTAGGAAATGTTGAGTTTAGGAAAGATTTGAAAACTTGGATTTGGAAAGTTAAGATTTCGAAGGAGATAGAATTAGGAAAGGGTTGAACGTGGAAGCTTAATGTTTAGGGAAATATTTGAAAGTTTTAGGAAACTGACGGTTTAGGAAGGTAGGAGATTAAGAGAGAGTTGAATTAGGAAATTAGGAAAGATTTTTATGTTCAAGTTTTGGAAATTTTAAGATTTAGGAAAGTAGAAGATTAGGAAGGCTTTGAATTAGGAAAGATTTGGATTAGGAAGGATTGAGATTCCTATTTCCTAAAACAAGCGATTAGATTTTGTTTCTAAAAGAGAAGGTTTGATTTTGTTTTAAAAACGGAGGATTGGATCTAGTTTCCTAAACAGGAGATTGGACTTGGTTTCCTAAAAGAAAGATGAGATTTGGTTTCCTAAAGGGAATATTGGAATTGACAAGGATTTGGAAGGGGAGGTTTTAGAAACCCTAGATTTGGAAGGCTATAGTTTTGACGTAGAAAGGAGGTTTTGGAAATGTGTATAGTTTGGATGTGAAAACAAGAGGTTTTGGAAAACTAGGTTTTAAGGCAAGTTTGAAAACCATATTTTTGAAAAGAAAATTAGGGTTTCCTAATCGTGAGTTCTAGGGCTTGACTTGGGCTCTAAGAAAAGCGATTTTTGGAAAGTGTGTTTTTGGAAACAAGTTTTTAGAAGGAAATCCTAGAGAGGAGTTTCTAGAAGAAAGATTTTGGAAAGAGAGTTTTTTAGAAAGATTTTTGGTAGAAGATTGTTAAAGAGAGTTTTTAGAAAAGATTTTTAGGGAACGTTTTTAGAAAGTGGATTTTGGGGAGAGGAGTTTGAAAAGGAGTTGAAAAAGGGAGTTTTCAAAAATAGATTTTTGGAGGGAGTTTTTGAAAACAATTTTGGAAAGGAAAAGTTCTAGAAAAGCATGTTGAAAAAGATAATTTTAGGAAGAGATTTTTGAAGAGAGTTTTTAGAAGGTGTAAAAATATCTCACTTTCCAAGCGATTCTAACCATAAGAAGGCTAGAACCACTTTAAGAAAGTGGTTTTGAAAACAACAAGATTTGAAAATGTGGACCATGAAAGTCACTTTAAATATAACACTTTCCTAAAGAAACCCTAGCCATGGAAAAGTTAGAATCACTCTAGGATTGTGATTTTGAAAACATGTTTTGAAAAAGGAGATTTTGATGCAATTTTGAAAACAAGTTTAATGCAAGCTTTGAAAACGAGTTTGAAAACGGTTTTTGGAAGATGTAAGATCATGATGTGCACAATGCAAATTTGGGGTCGTGAACATACAAGGTTAAGGGTTCACCACATAATCAAGGGGGTCGAACCCACATGGTCTTCGGTTAGCCTAAAGGAAAGCCCCTGACACGGTGACCCTCTGATAGTCCAATCCTACACATGGACCGGGAATCCCCTTGTTTCAAGCATGCAAAGAAAGGGGAGGGGGGGGGGGGGGGGGGGGGGAAGAGATGGCGAATTAAAATAGAGAAAACCCAAGTGGGTTAGGAGAGAGAAGAGAGAGGGGAAAGTGCAGAAATTTAAAGAGAAAGCCTACCGTATGTCTTGTTTATTTTACGTGCCTTGCTTGTCTTCGGTCTTTGTCTTGATCTTCGTCTTCAGTCCTCAAGAGTTGTCTTCAATCTTCAAACTTCGGACTGTAGCTCTTCAAGTCTTCAAAGGAGGGTTGGAGGCTAGTGTATAAGTGTATGGGGGTATGCATAAGTGTATAGGAGATTAGAGTTTGTGTATGGTGGCTAGGGCTTGGAGAACCTAAAGAAGGCTAGGGTTTAGGGAGTGTTCGAGCTCTGTATATCGAAATATAGGATTTTTAGATTGATTTTACGGACCCCTTTCACGCTGGAAGAGGCTCTGTATTTATAGAGGTAGGAATGCAATGGCGCCTGTTGCAGTGGCGCCAGGCCAAAACTTACACTGGCGCCACTAGTAGTGGCGCCAAGCCATTTTTTGGCTTGGCGCCACTAGTCAGTTCGGAAATGTTTAAGGTCGGCAAGCAACATATCTTTGACTAGATTTGGGCGCCTGTACTAGTGACTACCATGCAATTTTTAGCCTGGCTTCACTAGGAGTGACTTCAGAAAGTCCAGGAACGATTTGAAGAGGCCGGGAATGACCCGAAAAGCTAGAAAAGAGCAGGAACACTTAGAATAGTATCCCAGAGTTATTTGACTTAAATGAGGATAGGATGTGTCAAAAGGGTTGACCGGGCTTTTAGGGACAAAATGGTCAACGGGTCGGAAAGCTACCGGGACAAACTCGGACTGTCCCGGAAGAAGACTCGAGATTTGGAAACATTATTCAAAATGTTCCCAAAGGTTGCCGGCTTGATTCCCAAAGCCGGTGTGGTCGGAAAAGGAGATCGGCCCACCAAGGGCAAAATGGTCATTTCGCACCGGGTTTACTGGAACTGACTCAGAATGATCTGAAAGGATAAAGCAAGGTTGGGAACACTACAAAAAGCATTCTCAGGAAGTTACCAGTTTGATACCCAGAGCCAGTGTGGTTAGAAAATGAGACCGGCCCACCAGGGGCAAAACGGTTATTTTGTACCAGGTTTGCCGAAATTGACTCGAAATGATCCAGAAGGATAAATAAGGGTTGAGAATACTATAAGAAGTAATCTCAGAAGGTTACCGGTTTGATACCCAGAGCCGATGTGGTTCCCGGGGTGTTTGGATGCCTAGGGGCAGAATGGTCATATTGACCGAAAAGTCTCATAAAAGGCCCAAAGGGCAGTTTGGTCATTTTTCACCGAAGTGGGCTAGCAGGCATTGGTGTTGACCTAGGTTTTGAGTGTTTCCGCCACTCTGATGGCGGTCGCGTGATACAGGGGTTTGTTGGCAATTCTCTATATCGACTTGCTTGCGAGTATTTTGCTACTCTAACGGTTGTGATGTTTGTGAGTATTTCCGCTACTCTGACGGTTCGCGATCATTCCCGTGACTGCCTAATCTCGGAAAGCTGTTAAAGGGACTTAGCACCTGAGAAGTCAATTTTCTCAAAAGGCGTGCCTAAACGGACATTTCTACATTGGCGGGCTAACAGGCACCAAAGGTGGACCGTTCTACCGTCTAGGGGACTTGGGGTCTCGTCCTAGTTGACAAGTTTAAAGGGACTTACCGTTTCGAAAAGATTTTTTTCGAAAAGCATGCCGAACCGTCTCGAGGAATAAACTGTCTCGAGAGAGGAATTGGAATTGGAAAAGGGCCTTATCATCTTCGGAAAGACGTGCCTGATTTGGAACTGTCTCGAGGAATAAACTGTCTCGAGAGAGGGATTGGAAAAGGGACTTACTGTCTTCGGAAAGACGTGCCTGATTTGGAACTGTCTAGAGGAATAAATTGTCTCGAGAGAGGGATTGGAAAGGGGACTTACCGTCTTCGGAAAGACGTGCCTGGTTTGGAGTAGATTTGCCGTCTCGAGGAATCAACTGTCTCGAGAGAGGGGTTGGAGTTGGAATTGGAAAAGACAATGCCCCTAAGGGCATTTTGGTCATTTTACCTCTATTTGGGCCTGGTGGGCCCGTGAGGCGATGGACAGACGGGATTTAAACTTAGAGAGTTGGTTTCAATTAAAATACGTCCATACTGACTTGAGTACAAGTCTGGACGGAGCATAGACTGCCGAGCGATCAAAAATGAGGTGCTTACAATTAAATATCACACTTTTCTAAAACAACTCTAACCATGGAATGGCTAGAATTATCTTAAGATTGTGGTTTTTAATAAAAAAAAATTAGGGTTTACACCCAAAATATGGACATTGATAGTCACAATGAATATAATACTTTTCTAAAACAACCCTAATCAATGAATAACTAGAATCACTCTAGCGTTGTGATTTTGAAAACTAGTTTGAAAAAGAATTTTGAATGTAAGTTTTGAAAGAGAGTTTTGATGTAAGTTTGAAAACAACTTTGAAAATAGTTTTTAATGGATGTATGAATATGAGATGCACAATGTAATAGGGTCGTGAACATACAAAACTAGGCTTCACCACATAATCAAGGGGGTCGAACCCATACTATCAAGTGTTGAATTTGAAGAAGGCCCCCAGTACGGTGACCTTTAACAATTCTTCCTAGGCATGAACTAGGGAGTCTTTTATTTCAAGCATGCAAGAAAGGGAGGTAGAAGATGGGGATTAAAATAGAAGAAAACCTAAGTGGGTTAGGAGGGAGAAAAGAGAAGGGGGAAATTACGTAAAAATAAATCGAAAGCCTATCTTATCTTCTTTTTGCTTTGATTTCCTTGTTTACTTCACTTTATTTGAACCTTCAGAGCTTCTAAGTTGTAGGACTTTAAGTCTTCGATGGAGGCTTTTGGAGGATGGTGTTTGAGTGTAAAAGGTGTATGGAGGCTATGATTTAAGTGTATAGAGGCTAAGGCTTGAAAAGGCTAGAGATGGCTAGGGTTTGGAGAGACTTCGAGTTTTGAATTTTGAGAGACAAAGTTTTTGGATTGTGTTTGCGGACCCTTTTCACGCAGGGAGAGGGTCTGTATTTATAGACAAACAAAATAGCCCTGGCGCTTGTTGTAGTGGTGCCAGGGCAAATTTCTCAGTAGTGCCACTAGGAGTGGCACCAGAATATTAATTGGCTTGGCGCCGCTACTAGTGGTGCCAGCCACTTAGGAAAGTTTTTAAGGTGGCAAGAAACGTATCTTTTGACCCTTGATACGAAAGGTAAAATGTTTGGGCGACTGTCCTAGTGACTACCATGTAATTTTTGGTTGGGTTCCACTAAGAATGACTCCAGAAAGTCTAGGAATGATTCAAAAGGTTCTGAGTAACCAGACTCGGCTGGGAATAGATGGGAACTCTCGAGAGAGTGTCCCAAAGGTATTTAGCTTGAAAAATAATGCCAAAATGTTTGAAAAGGTTTACTGGCCCGCTATGGGCAAAATAATCATTTGAATTGGGAAAACACCAAAATGGACTCGGAGTGACCCATGAGAAGGCTTGAAAGTTGGAAATACTATTAAAAGTGTTCCAAGGGGTTATTGGTTTGATAACCATTGCCGGTGTGGTTGGAAAAGGCAACCTGCCCGCTAGGGGCAAAACGGTCATTTTTTACCAAGCTTGCCAAAATGGACCCAGAATGATCCAAAAAGGTGCTAAAAGATTGAGAATATTATTAGAAGCATCCTCGAAAGGTTACCGGTTTGATACCTAGAGCCGGTGTGATTCCCAGAGGCAATTGGGTGCTTACCGGATGGTCTCGGATTCGATCCGGAACAGACTGAAAGGCACTCGAACATGCTGGATTACCTTTGTGACAATCTTGGAAAGGTGAACTTACCGCTCTGAGGACTTAGGTATTTTCTCGAGAAGAGTGTCAAAAAGGCCCAAGGAGCAATTTGGTCATTTTTTATCGGAGTGGGCTAGTAGGCACTTCTGTTGACCCGGGTTTTGAGTATTTCCACCATTCTGACGGTGTATGACGAGTTTGTTTCCAAAAGTATCCCATCCTTTGGTAAATATGTCATGACCAAAAGGCGAGGTCGGTCCCGTGACATTGGAGTTTTGTTCGCAATTCGCAATGTCGATTTGTTTGCGAGTGTTTCTAACAGTCTGACGGTTGTGATGTTTGTGAGTGTTTCCGCCACTCTGATAGTGTGCGCTCATTTCGGAGACTACCTAATCTTGGGAAACTTCTAGATAGACTTATCATTCGAGAAATGAACTTTCTCGAAAGACGTGTGTAAGCACCCCATTTTTGCTCGCTTGACAATCTCCGGCCCGACCGGAATTGGGTTCCAACATCACAACACAAGCAGGCTCAAGACGAGCCTTTCAATCTCCAATCTAGTCAACTGGTTGCTTCTCGAGCCCACAAGGACCCACTGGAGTCATAAGCACCATAATTCCAGGCAGTTTTCCGGACCGGGTAGTCCCGAAAACCAACGCCATCCAGGTAGCTTCCCGGGATCGAGCGATCTCGGGGACTAACACCTCATCAAAAATTCCAGATGATTCACTTCTGGTGCCTACTAGCCTGCCAATATAGAATGTCCGTCATTCGGCAGTTCTCCGGGACCAGGCATTCTCGGAGACCAACACCACCCTTCTAGGTAGCTTTCTGGGACCAGGCGTTCTCAGAAACCAACACCACCCTTACAGGTAGTTCTCTAAGACCAGGCATTCTTAGGGACCAACACTGCACAGGTAGTTTTCCGAGACCAGGTGGTCTTGGAAACCAACACCTAGGTCAACACCGGCACCTCCTAGCCCGACTTGGTGAAAAATGACCAAACCTACCTCTTGGGCCTCCAGGCACATTTTAGGAAAGTTTAAAATCCCTCAAAACGATAATTCCATCCTTTCAAAATGTTGCCAAACCATTAGGCATCCCCGGCTCGCCATTTGGTCCAAATTCGGTCCTTTTCCGGCTCACTTTGGTCAAAATGACCATTTTGCCCCTAAACACCTCAGCACGGCACAAACCCCGCTGAACGGCAAAAGACTCTCTCAAAACCATCCCTGAACAGCCCTACAAGCTTAACACAATATGCCAGACCATTCCTGACCATTTCCAGCCAACTCTAGTCAAAATGACCGTTTTGCCCCTAGAAGCCCAAAAATGACCCGAAACAAGGTGGCCTTGGGGTCTCAAGCAAAGGGTTTCACCACATGCCCTTGTTTAACCCAAGAAGCACTCTACGACACTAAGCTCACACGACGCGATAAAAGTTCCCTAGAGCGTCTTGCAGACGCTCCGCCTAAATTATCTTTTCCCCCGATTCCCTGGTTATAACGCACTGTCAACTGACTTGAGAAATGCGTAAATCATGGAATTCTCGAAAGCTCGTCCATAGATCTTTCCATCGATACGGTTCAATTGAATAGATTGCTTCCCGAAGCCCTCCATCGTACAGTGTGAAAACTATAACTTTTAGGAACGCTCGGAGCGTCTCGCAGACGCTCCGCCAAGATTGATTTTTTCTCCGATTCCCTAAACAAAACGCACCATCAAACGACTTGAGAAATGCGTAAATTTGGAAATTCTTGAAAGTATTTCCAGATTACTTTCCATCGATATGGTCCGATCGAATAGATCACTTCTTGAAGGCCTCGATCACACGAAATGAAAATAGCCACTTTCAAACACCCATGGAGCGTATCACAGACGCTCCGCAAAAGTGACCTTTTTGGCACACTTCCCAAGACGATATCACTCACCACCAAATATAATTCAAACTTTTTGAAAACATGAAAGTTCATTGGAAGCACTAGGAGAACATCCCAAGTGCGACCGATTCCCTCGGAACCTTCCCAATTGACTCAATTATCAAGGCAAAGTTTGGATAAATTTTCCTGGTGATGGAGCGTATGCTACATGTGCTCAAAGTTTGATCAGATCGACCGACTTTCGATCAACGGTCGAGATTTAACCAGTACATAGGGTGCCACGTGTTATTCTGAAAATGGAACAGTATATCCGCATGTCCTACATGTGTAAGGCCAAATTTTGGCCATGCGCATGTAGCATATGCGTAAGGCCTGTTCCAGATTGCCTATAAATAGAGGCCTCCCCCCTTGCATATTCCAGGTCCAAAATTGATATGAAGTTCTGCTGAAATCACTCCAGAAACTTGAATCTCTACGTATATCCCTCCCCTCCAACACTTAGGCTAGATTCTACCCCTCCTAAGCCTATACACTCCACACACAAGGTTTCATACACACTTATACACTCCACTCTAGCCTTTCAAGCCTTCTTGAAGTCACTCAAGCTCCAATCAAGACATCCATTGAAGACTCTAAGTGTAGCAAAGGCAAAAGGTGATATCCCTTTTACATTTATGCTCTCCCCCACTCTTCTCTTCTCCTTCCTAGCCTATTTAGGCTATTCTCTATTTTAATCCCCATCTTCAACCCCCCTTTCTTGCATACTTGAGCCAAGAAGGCTCTTAGATCATGCCTAGAGGAAAGCAAGTGAGAGCCACCGTGTAGGGGGACCTCTCACTAGCCTACTTTAAGATGGTATGGCTTAGGAGCCCCTTGTTTATGTGGTGTAGCCTAAAATCCTTGTATGTGAATCATGACCCCTTGCATATTTCTATCTTGATCATGTCTTGTGCGTTTGGCTTCATTTTATGCTTATTGTCATATTCCACAATGCTTGCATTGCTCTTAATTTTATGTCATTTCCAAGTTCTACATTTTTTTCAAAAATCGTTCCAAGAGTTGGCCCCTTAAAGTTTAGGATGGGATTTTAGAATTATGCCTTAGAAGAGCCGCTACTAATCCCCTAACTCTCATTTTGGCATCATTGTATTTCAACTTGCATAAAGGTTGCTTTCCATTTCTCTAATTTTCCAGATTTTCATTCTTTCAAGCATAGTGGTTGGAATAGCCCCATGGAACCCTCTCTTGAGTGGTCTCTCTTTTGTTTGGTCATATGAACCCTCTCTCGATGGAATGATTCCCTTGAAAAGTGGTTTTCAAAATCCTTCTCAAAATATAATTTTGAAAAATGCATTCTCTCCATCTTTGCATCAAAAATGATTTTTCAAAAATTGCCATCATTATATTGATTTTTGAAACCCCCACTCTTGTCAAGATAAAGGTTATAATGGCCATGAGGAAACCTTCCTTGGAATGGTCTTCAATCACCAACCATATAAACCATACTCTTGGCTAGAGTCAAAATTTTCATGGAAATGATCTTCAAAAAGATTGCCAACCCAAATCCATTGCATGGCATTTTTTGTCCTTCAAAACTCCTTCCAAAAGTGCATTAAACCAACTTTTAAAACTATCTTCCAATCCAAACCTAGGTTAACTTGACCCTAATTACCTAACCCTAGGTTAACTTAACCGTAGTTAACCAACCATAGGTTAACTTGACCCTAGTTGTCCAACCTAAGTTAACTTGACCCTAGCTACCTAACCTTAGGTTAACTTGACCCTAGTTGACCAACCTTAGGTTAAGTTGATCCTAGTTGTCGAACTCTAGGCCACCTTAACCCTAGGTTAACCCAACCTTGATTAGTTAACCATAGGTCATCTTAACCCTAGGTTAACCTAACCCAAGTTAGTTAACCATAGGTCATCTTAACCCTAGATTAACCTAACCAAGTTAGTTGACCTTAGGTTACCCCTAACCCTAGCCCAACCCTATTTAGGTTAATACACTTCAAGGTTCTAATTTTTGAACCCTCTTCTAAATGGTCATTCAATTTTCAAACTATTCTCATAACCTACTTTTCCAAAATCTCCTATTCTCATAATTTCAGAAAAAATAACTCCATAAACTCTTCAAATGTTCCAACACTCCATCTTCAAGGCATTTCCAAAAATATTTTCAAAAGGTCACAAACCTAAGGTGTCCCTAGCCCTCTCATGGTTAGGGATTCCAAGGACAAGTGATAAATCAAGAACAACCTCTAAGGTTGTCTATATTAGGATTCTAAACCCTTAGCCATTTCTAAAAATCACTTTCAAAAACTAATCCATCAAAATCATACCCCCAAGGTTTTCAAAACAAGACTTCAAGAATACTTTCAAGTCCTCTTGAGACATGATAAAACATTTTTTCCAAAACTCCCTCGAGTTGATCCAAAAACATTTTCAAGAAACACTCCATCATTCAGTTTCAAGTCAAAACCTCTAAGACCTCAAAGTGTCTTAAAACTTTTCCAAAGACCTCAAAGTGTCTTAAACTTTTCCAAAGACCTCAAAGTGTCTTAAACTTTTCCAAGGACCCTAAAATGTCTTAAACTTCCCCAAAGACCTCAAAGTGTCTTAAACTTTTCTAAGGACCTCCTAGTGTCTCAAACTTTTTCATAGACCTGAAGCGTCTTCAAACCTTCCAAAGGCCCTAATGCGCCTATTTTTCATCGGGCTCTTGCCTGAACTATGAATGACCTAATTCTCACCAAATGAGATACGTAAGCAACCTAAAATGGTGCAGTCATAACTTTGATTCCAACTCCAATCCCTTTTGCAAAAACTCTAATCCATTCAAAGTTTCTATTCCAAACCCTTTCAAAACCCCCATTAGTTTCAAATTTCTTCCAAAAACTTACATCATGCATCATCCATCCGAAAAGTAATGACCAGACCCTGTTTTCAAAATTCTAAAGTGGACATTAGGTGGACAATGGTAACCGGTCATTCTAGTGAGTGAACAAAGGGTGATTAGACACGTAGGTACCGAAAGGGCGGGGAAGGATGATGATCTTAGGATATCTTCCCTACACGTAACCAACCCCCGAACCATAGATTTCTGTTTTCAAATGACCAAAATGGAGTTATTTTCCAAAAGGACTTAAATCTTTCCAAAGGTTGCCAAACAACCTATTTCCTTAAAAACCCTCTCTTGAGGGAGTTTTCAAAAACCTTTTCCAAAAACCCTAAGTTTAGTCTTCAGATTAATGCTTAGTTCTAGGTGCCCTAACTCACCTTAATCAAGTTAGGTGGCGACTCCTATTTTTCTAAAAAGCCTTTAGTCGAACCAATTTTCAAACCTAGTCGCACTTATCCTTCTAAGAGGATGAGTTATGTGCTTTAGGGTCTCCGAGCCGAAAGGACCTTGGACACCCAAAAACCGAGGAGCGACAACGTGCCGAATAATGGACATTCTATATTGGCGAGTTAGCAGGCGCCAAAAGTGAACCGTTCTACCATCTCGGGGACTTGGGTTCCATCCCGATCACAGGTTTGGAGGGACTTACCGTTCTAAGGAATTTTCTTAGTAAACGTGCTAGACTGGATGGACTTACCGGTTAAGGAATCAAGTTTCTCTAAAGACATGTCGATTTGAGTTTGATTAGTCTAAACTGGAATTGAAACTGGAATTAAGGTTGAAATAGGAACTTACCGTCTTTACGAAGACGTGCCTGCTAGGAATGGACCGAGCAATGCCACAAGGACATGTTGGTCATTTTGCCTCTATTGGGCCTGGCAGGCCCGTGGAGCGATTGATTGATTGGACTGAGTTTGAAAAACTGGTTTGGACTTGAATGTATCTATGTCGGTTCGAATATGAGCCCGGTTAGACCAGAGATTGTCGAGCGGGCAGAAATGGGGTGCTTACAGCTAGTCTTCTTTTTCTATCTTTACTTGTCGAACACGGAAAATGATGAAGTAAGAGTCTCATGTTGACCGCGAGGTCATCGGAGGGATAAAGTTTGAAAATCTTTGAAGACTGGAGCTTGAAATGGCAAATTAGCCCAAGGAGGCGTTTGAAATGGGAGTTTGGTAGGAAAAAGGGTAAAATTGCCCAAAATTTGACTATGGCGCCACTAGTAGGTCTAAAGTTAAAACTAGCAAACTTCTTATTCGAAGTCTGCGGTTTTATGAGGATTTTCAGGAGTATGTGAGAGATTCTCAGTGTTTTGCAAGAGGGAAGTCTTAAGCATTGAAGGGGTGACCTCAGGGGATACCGAAGAGTTGCTGGAACTTGTCACCATTGTCGAAATAGTTGCCGGAGAAGAAGATTTCGCCAGCGAACTCTAAAAGGTGAGTTTTTCGTTTGGTGTTAATTTCGATGTGTAGAACTCCGTTTTAGTCGTGCAAATAGTTAAAATTGATGTTTTGATATGTTTTGCATACTTTGGTGATATTGTTTTCGTATTTTCATACTTATTTGATTGAGTTTGAGGAATTTTGGCATATTTGTGCAAAGAGGGTTTCTGCAGGAATTGAAAATTTACTCCTACAATTATGGCTATTACAATTTTAGGTTAGATTTTTGCACCATGTGCCTTAGAAAAATGTGTTGAATAATCTTATGAAATTTTATATTTTTTGAAAACTTTTTGAATTTTTGAATTTTTGAATTTTTGAAAATTAAAAAATAATTAAAAAATAAGAAAAATTGAGAAATTAATGGAACTATTTAAATTTAAAATTTATAAAAAATATGAAAATATTCTACAAAACATTTCGAGTAACTTTGAAATATTTTTGCAACAATTTTGAAGACTCTTGAATTTTTGAAAAGTAGAACAGGTGTTTGAAATTTGAAAATCTTAAGAATGTGCAGTGATTGTTTTATGTGTGTTAGTGCTATATGATTGTGATGTCGTGGGGTGTATAGTTTGTGTATTATTGCAATGTTTTGGGCATTGTAGAGGCCATTTATAAACGAGGCTCTGCTGAAATTTTTTAAAATTTAAGGAAAGAGTAAAAGAATTTTTTAAAATGAAATCTTTTTGAAATGAAAAGATATAAAACTTTTGAGGGTAGGGCTTTTTTGGCAGAGAAAACCCCGAGAAACTTGGGGGCCCTAAAACTATTGGAAGAAAAACTTAGGAAATTTTTTTGAAAATAAAATTTTGAATAAAACTTTTGAGGGAAACACTTAGGAAATTTTTGAAAATGGATTTTGGGATTTAGAAAACTTCGATATTGATAAAAATTTTGGAAGGGAGAAATTTTGAGAATTTGAAACCTTGAAAATTTTGAGGATTGATTTTGAAGAAGCCTTTTTGGAGAAAGAATTTTTAGAAAACCTTGAAACTAGATTGGAGTACAAATCTTTTGAAGAGGAAGCTTAGAAAAGTTTTGAGATGGACTTTTATTGAAAATTTTTAGGATTTTATTTTTGAAAATGAAATTTTGAAGGGAAAAGTTTAGAAACTTATTTTGATTTGAAATTTGATTTGAAACTTGGAGAAAACGTCTAAAAAATTTGTTTTGACTTAAAATTGTGAACACTTGGAGGCAAAAATGTTTGGGAAACTCATTTCGACTCAAAACTTGAATTTTGTGTAGAAAAGTCATTTTGGCTCGACACTTGAAATCTCCTTTTTTTTATTTTTTATACCTCTTATCTTTTTGAACTATACTTACCATATGTTGACATCCTTACCATGATTGGGCTTTCAGGATGGCTAATGCTATTTTGAGTCGATTGAGGGCTTGGTATGACAGGTATCCTCCAAATGAGCAGGACATCTTCTGCCGGTCCTTTGGTCATATGGCTTCATTCTTATCGATTCAACTTATTTCGGGATTTATGGAGGCAGTGATTTTCTTTGGGTAGCCTGACTTATCTTTTCTTCACTTTAGGGAATTTGAGTTTACTCCCACTCCTCACGAGTACGGCTTTCTCCTTGGTTTTCGAGATGGTTCTGCTGAAATTGTGGGCCCTATCTTTCTTGATAGTTGCATCACGGTTGTTTCATCTTAGCTTGGACTCCGGCGTGCAGTTCTTTCCTCCGACCTTTTGCCACAGTTTCCTTATATTGTAGTGGTTTTTTTATTTTCTCGCTTTGAGTTTGCAATGGGTATGGGAGCATATCCGGGCAATTGGCATACTTCTCAGGATTTTTCCATTTCTTGTATGATAGCTCTAGCTCTACTTCTCCTGAACTTCTTACTGTTCCCACAGGAAGATGATTTGTTCAACTATCGATTATATACACCTCTTGCCAGGATTCGTGAGGGGCACTCATACGCTCCTATGGTTGTGGGAGAGACCTTTATGAGCCTTACTAGATTCTAGCGATGGGTCAATGCTCACTTTCGGGGATGTGCTATACTTTTTTAGCTTTGGGCGATCAGGCACTTATTTATTACTTCCTTATTTTAGCATGCATGGTGCCCCAAGCTTGACCATATATGCTTTTTGGTGAGATCTTAGGAGCTATTGTGGATCATGAGAGGTTTTCACAAATTGCTTCAGCATGGGCTGACTACTTTCAAGGCAGGAGATTTGACACTATCAAGTGGTGTACATGATTGGTTGGTAGGTATTGCTTGAGAGTACGGCCTTCTGAGAGGGCCTTCATGCCTTTGGCAGGCTTACGAGGCATTGCCCCTTTCTTTGGGATCCAAGTTTTGCAACAGTTTTGTAGGAGCCAGGACATCCCCTATATGGCATTGGCGACAAAGTTTACCCTTGTCTTTGAGGTGGCGATCTTGAGAGCGCTAGTAGAGAGGGTCATGGACATATGGAGATCCTTGCTCCACCACGTGGATAATGACTGGTCATTTTTTGACGTGCCCCTTGAGACTGAGAACTACCATTATTGGCTCCACCGGTATGTGTTAGGTCCTAGTAGGCTTGGGGATCTACTTTTTGAGACTCCTTTGCCCCCCGTGGGACATACAGACTTTTTGACAACTATGATTGTTTAGGGACGTTGTCATAGGTGGTAGAACCGAAGACTGATACACGTGTTGTATGATCAGTTGAGGGCGAGAGATGCTGAGGTAGCTTCCCTACAGATGCAGCTAGTAGCGGCCAGATCAACACACGATACCTACCCTTGAGTATTGCATGGGGATAGAAGCAGTCACAAGGTGCCCCAGATATTTCTACTTCTTCGGAGGATGATACTGTTGTTATTCGGTCTTTGTAGGAGACTGTGGAGTCCCTTACTCAAGAGAGGGATATGCTTCTAGCTAGGTGTGCAGACTATGAGCGGGGCCAGCTTGGATCACCAGTGGTTAGTGCTTCTTCGAGTGCTCCTCTTGTGGATGGCTAGCCGATTGATCCTTCCTTGGTTGACTCTTCTTCTGATGACAATGGAGACCATTACATTTTTGCTCCTCGCTCTTGTATTTATTAATACCTGCATTTGTAGAGAGATGATTTTTATTTTAGTATTTTCTTCTTTTTTCCATATAGATTTGTAACCTTTCAGATATCTAAGATGTTTTTCCTACATACTTAGTACAAAAGCATGCTTAAGAAATTTGAATGAAAATTACTCCTTTTTTTCTTGATGTTTTGATTGACTTATTGTCTCAAAAGAGGACCCTCCAATTCGTTTAACCTCAACTAGGCTAATCTAGAGAATGCTTTTCAAGACATTTGTTGACCTATCCACCGTTGCTTCATACTTGTAATTTCTGGGAATGCTCATGCATTGATTTATCTCTTGCACCCCAGCTTCCCCTTCTTTTTTTTTTTTTTTTGGCTATTTTTACTACTGGCGCCTGTTGGGGTTTTCACTAGTTCCAGCTCTACCAGTTTTGCACTAAGGCACCTTTGTAGGTTTTCACCAAGGTTAACAGTTTTGTATCTTGCCACATCCCTATCTTTTTATCTATGGCGCCCTTTAAAGTTTTCACTGTATCCTTGGGAATATGCTTGTTTTCTCTCTTCTCCCTCTCTCTTTCCTTAGCTAGGTCTCTAATTTTCTGTTGAGAAACTTATAAATAATGCTTGAGCCATCTCCCAACTTTCTTTGCCAAGACCTTATTCCGGTGAGCTCATTTGGGCTAAGCAATTTATTCTTGATATGAAAGGACTTTAGGGTCTGTGATGTGGGTTTCTATTTTTAAAAGAAAATAAAAAGACTCAAACATATCGTTCTACCTTCATTACGATACCGGTGATCATTGCTGGTGATTTTGGCCCATTAGCACTTTTCTTCCTTCTGCGTTTTACTATTGCCAGCATTCATCATTTTTTTTATGGCAGCTTGCCCTTTAACTACTTTTTTTTTTTTTATGGCAGCTTTTTCTTAGTGCTTTTACTTTGACCCACTATGATCACCAAGTTTAAGGGGCTTCTTTTAAAAGAAAGTCACTAGCTCAAAGGGTCTTGACAAAGGTTACTTTTGACTATATGAAAAATGAAATAAGGGCCTCTCTTTATTTCAAAATTAAATTGCTTAGTCCATAGAGCTTTACCACCAAGATTCTGACCATGCCTTATTGATTAGCCGAGATTAAGTAAATTTCATTGCTTCCTAACAGAGAAGAAAAATCTATCTTCCATGATCATATAGTAATGCTTGATAGCATTAGAGTTTAACGAACTAGGGAATTCATGACCATCTATTTCCTCCAGAATAAGAGCTCCTCTGGATAGGACTTTCTTGAACACGAACGACCCCTCGTAGTTTAGAGAAAATTTTTCCTGTACTGCCTTTTGGTGGGGGAATACCTTTTCAGTACTAAATCTTCCGGTTAGAATGATCGAGGCCACACCTTCTTATCAAATGCCCTAGCCATTCATCTCTTGTAGCACTGAGTGTGATAGACTATAGCTAACCGCTTCTCATCTAGCATGCAGAGTTGAGCATATCGGTCTTTGATCCATTCTGCTTCATCTAACTTGGTTTCCATTAAGACTCTTAGGGAAGGAATCTCAATCTCAATGGGAACAATTGCCTCTGTGATGTAGACCAACTTGAAGGGGGTACCTCCAATAGAAACCCTCATGGTGGTTCGGTAAGCCATTAGTGCAAATGAGAGCTTCTCATGCCAATCTCTGTAGTTGTCAATCATTTTTCGGAGTATCTTCTTGATGTTTTTGTTAGCTGCTTCCATCGCTCTGTTCATCGGAGGATGGTAGGTGATTGAATTTCGATAGGTGACGCAAAACCTTTGGCACAATTTTGATATCAATTCATTGTTTAGGTTGGAGGCATTATTAGTGACGAGGGATTCAGGAATCCTGTACTGGCAGATGATGTGGTTTTTTGTCAACTTCTCCATGACCTTTTTGGTGACATGAACATAGGAGACCGCTTCCACCCATTTAGTGAAGTAATCAATGGCAATTAGGATGAATCGATGACCATTGGAGGCTTTGGGGGTGATGGGACCGATCATATCTATTCCCCACATAGAGAAAGGTCATGGGGCTAACATGGAATGGAGCTTCGTGGGTGGTGCTTTGATCCTATCCCTATGTATTTGGCACTTATGACACTGGAGAGCATACTTAATACAATCCGACTCCATTGTTGACTAGTAATAACCTGTTTGGAGGATCTTCTTGGCAAGCGTATGGCCACTCATGTGGGGACCACAAACCCCCCCATGTACCTCCTCCATGATAGTTTTGGCTTCAATGGCGTTGACACATTTCAAAGAGCCGAACGAAGACCTCCTAAAAAGCTCATTTCTGGCCACAAAGTAATGTCTTGCCAAACGGCAAATGGTCTTCCTATCTTGATATGAGGTTGCATCAGGGAATGCCCTTGTCTGGATGTATCTTTGGATATCATAAAACCACGGTTGCCCATTGGGTTCAGTTGTTGTGTGAAGGCAATAGAAAAGGGTGTCTCTGGTAAAAATTTGGAGATGAGGTATCTCTGTGCCCTTGTTGACCTTAATTGATGCAGCTAGAATGGCTAGTACATCAACGAAGTTATTTTCTGTCTGGCGTATATGATGAAAATTTATACTTCTGAATAGTTGACACAAGTCCTTGATCTATTGGTGATATGGAGAGAGTTTGGCATCTCGGTGTAAGCACCCCATTTTTTACCGCTCGGCGGTCCCCACGCCGTCCAGACTTGTGTTCAAGTCATTGTGGGCATATTTCAATCAAAATTAACTTTCTAAGTCTAATCCTGTCAATTCATCACTTCGCGGGCCCCACCAAGCCCAAATAGAGGCAAAATGACCGAAATGCCCTTAAGGGGCATTATCCTTTCCATATTTCACAAGACACGTCTTTCCAAAGATGGTAAGTCTCCTTTCTAATCCCAAATCAGGTACGTCTTTCTGAATACGGTAAGTCCCCTTTTCAATTCCAAATTAGGCACGTCTTTCCAGAGATGGTAAGTCCCCTTTCCAATCCTATCAGGCATGTCTTTCCGAAGACGATAAGTCCCCTTTCCAATTCCAAATCAGGCGCGTCTTCCTGAAGACGGTAAGTCCCCTTTCCAAGTCCAATTCCAATTCCAATCCCTCTCTCAAGACAGTTGATTCCTCGAGACGGTCCGACACATTTTTTAAATAATATCTCTTCGAAACGGTAAGTCCATTTAAACCTGGCGACCGGGACGAGACCTCAAGTCCCCTAGACGGTAAAACGGTCCGCCTTTGGCGCCTGCTAGCCGACCAATGCAGAAATGTCCGTTTACGTACGCCTTCCGAGAAAGTTGATTCTTAGGCGCTAAGTCCATTTAGCAGCTTCTCGAGATCAGGCAGTCTTGGGAATGATCGCAAACCGTCAGAGTAGCGGAAATACTCACAAACATTGCAACCATCAGAGTAGCGAAAATACTCGCAAACATGTCGATATAGGGAATTCCCAACAAACTCCTGTATCACGCGACCGCCGTCAGAGTGGCAAAAACACTTAAAATCCAAGTCAACACCAGTGCCTGCTAGCCCACTTCGGTGAAAAATGACCAAATTGCCCTTAGGGCCATTTTTTGGCACGTTTCTCGAGAACACATTTGAATCCTCAGAACGATAAGTCCAACCTTCCAAGATTGTCTTAAAGGCAATCTGGCATGATTAGGTGCCTTCTACTCAGTTTCGGGCCAATTCCGAGACTTTGTGGTCAAGATGACCATTTTGCCCCTAAGCATTCGAATGCCCCGGGAACCACACCGGCTTTGGGTATCAAACCAGCAAGCCTTTGGAAATATTCTAAATAATGTTTCCAAATCTTCTTCTAGGACGTTCCGAGTCCATCTCGGCAGCTTTTCGACCCGATTGACCGTTTTGCCCCTAATGGCCCGGTCAATCCTTCCAACACATGCTATCTTCATTTTTCAAGTCAAATACCTCCAAGACACTATTCTAAGTGTTCCTGTCCTTTTTTGGCCTTTCGGGCCAATCTTGGTCCCTTAAATCCTTTCCGGACTTTCCGTAGTCACTCCTAGTGAAGCTAGGCTAAAAATTGCATGGTAGTCACTAGTATAGGCGCCTAAATCTTACCAAGATACGTTGCTTGCCGACTTACAAAGTTTCCTAACTGGCTGGTGCCACTAGCAGTGGCGCCAAGCCAAGAAATGGCCTGGCGCCACTAAGAGTGGCGCCAAGAGGTAATTTGGCCTGGTGCCACTGCAATAGACGCCAGGTCTATCTCATGTCTATAAATATAGAGCCTCATCCAGCATGAAAGAGGTCTGCAAACTCAACCTGAAAACCCTAATATTCGATATACAGAGCTCGAGCACTCCCTAAACCCTAGCTTCTCTAGGTTTTCCAAACCCTAGTCACCATACACCAAACCCTAGCCTCTTATACACTCATACACACTCCTATATGCTTATACACTAGCCTCCAACCCTCCATTGAAGACTTGGATTGCTACAACTCGAAGCTTTCGAAGACCAAGACAAAGCTCTCGAAGACTGAAGTGAAGATCGAAGAAAAAGCAAGAAAGCAAGGCGCGCAAAGCAAAGTGAAATAATCAAGACAAGGTAGGCTTTCTTTTTAAGTTTTTACACTTCTCCCTCTTTCTTCTCTCTCCTAATCTACTTGGGTTTTCTTTATTTTAATCCCCCATCTCTCTCCCCCCTTTCTTTGCATGCTTGAAACAAGGGGACTCCCGGTCCATGTCTAGGATTATACTATTGGAGGGTCACCATGTCGAGGGCTTTCTTTTAGTCTAACCGGAGACCAAGTGGGTTCGGCCCCCTTGATTATGTGGTGAAGCCTTAACCTTGTATGTTAACGACCCCAAATTTGCATTGTGCATATCATGATTCTTGCATTCTTCCAAAAGTCATTTTCAAAATCGTTTTCAAAGCTTGCATTAAACTTGTTTTCAAAATTGCATCAAAACCGTCTTTTCTAAAACTTGTTTTCAAAATCACAATTCTAGGGTGATTCTAGCCTTTCCATAGCTAGGGTCTCTCTAGGAAAGTGCTATATTTAAAGTGACCAACATGGTCCATATTTTCAACTCCTTGTTGTTTTCAAAACCACTTTCTTAAAGTGGTTCTAGCCTTCTTATGGATAGAATCACTTTAGAAAACTGAAACGTTTTCGTACTTTTCAAAAAACTCTATTTTCAAAAATCTCTCTTTCAATATGCTTTCCAAAAACTCTTTCTCCCAAAATTATTTTCAAAAGCTCTCTTCAAAAATCTATTTTTAAACTCATTTCCAAAAAATTTTCCTCAAAATTCCTTTCCTAAAAACACTCCCTAGGTTTCCTTCTTAGAAAATGCTTTCCTCAAAATTCACTTTCCT
Organism: Euryodendron excelsum; assembly: GCA_033060915.1. Lineage (NCBI taxonomy): Eukaryota > Viridiplantae > Streptophyta > Magnoliopsida > Ericales > Pentaphylacaceae > Euryodendron > Euryodendron excelsum. The sequence goes on from CM065379.1 coordinate 25,021,009, forward strand.
AAAGACTCTTTCCAAAAATTTTCTTCCAAAATCTCTTTCCAAAAGCTCTCTTTTTAAAACTCATCTTCTAGAAATTCCTCTCTAGGATTTCCTTCCAAAAACTTGTTTCCAAAGAACACACTTTCCAAAAGATTCTTTTCTTAGAGCCCAAGTCAAGCCTTAGAGCCAACAAATAGGAAACCCTAATTTTCTTTCCAAAAACATGATTTTCAATCTTGCCTTAAAACTTAGGTTTCCAAAACCTCTTATTTCACATCAAAACTATACATATTTCCAAAACCTATTTTCTATGTCAAAACTATAGTTTTTCAAATCTAGGGTTTCTAAAAACTTCTCTTCCCAAATCCATGCCAAATCCAATCTTCCCTTCAGGACACCAAATCCAATCTCCCATTTACGAAACTAGATCCAATCCTCTGTTTTTGGAAACAAAATCAAATTTTCTCTTTTAGAAACAAAATCCAATCCCTTCCTAATCCAAATCTTTCCTAATTCAAATCCTTCCTAATCTTCTTCTTTCCTAAATCTTAAGTTTCCAAAACTTGAACATAAAAATCTTTTCTAAAATTTTAAAACTCAACTTTCAAATCTTTCCTAATTCAACCCTTTCCTAATTCTACCCTTTTCAAATATTAACTTTCCAAATCTAAGTTTTCAAATCTTTCTTAGACTTAAACCTTTCCTAATCTCAAGATTTTCTAAAACTCAAACTTTAAAACTTTCTAAGTCCTAAACTTTCTAAATTTCAAATCTTTCCAAATCCAAAGCTTTCTAAATTCAAAACGTTCTTAAGTTAAAACTTTCTAAACTCAAATCTTTCTAAAATCCTAACTTTCCTACACTTCAAATCTTTCCAAATCTAAAACTTTCTAAACTCAAAACTTTCTTATTTTCAAAACTTTCCTATTTCAAAACATTCCAAATTTAAAACTTTACAATTTCAAAACTTTCTTAAAACAAAACTTTTCTTAATTCAAAACTTTCCTAAAATGAAACTTTCTTAATTCGAAACCTTTCCTAAACCAAAACTTTCCGGAGCTTTCCTAAAACGAAACTTTCCTATTTTGAAACTTTCCTAATTCTCATCTTTCCTAAATCCAATCTTCTTTTAAATCTTCCAAGTCCAACACTCGAGTCAAATCTTTCCAAATCAAGTCCAATCCTTCTTTTTTCAAGTTTCTAAGTCTAGGTTTTCTAAAACCAAGTTTTTCAAAACCAATCTTTTCAAATCTTTCAATCAAAGTCCAAATTTCCTACTTTTCCAATTCCAATTCGAATTCTAACTCCAATTCTCTTCCAAATCAACTCTTTTATTTTCAATCGGACTCTTGTCCGAACTACGACTAACCTGATTCCTCCAAAATGATACGTAGGCAACCATCATGTGTGCGGTCACAACTTTTTTCAAATCTCTAATTCCACAACATTTTTCAAATTTTAATTCTATAACTTCTTTCAAATCTCCAATTCTACAATCTTCTTCAAGTTTCCAATTATGTGTTCTATTTCCAATTTTCAATTCCAAAAATCTATTTTCAAATCTCAATTTCCAAATTCTAAAACTTTCTAATTTCAAATCTATCTTTTCAAATCTCTTCTAAAATCAAATCAATTTCTTTTCAAAATCTATTTTCAAATCAAACCTTCAACTTGCATTTGCATATCATGCATCATGTCTTTTAAACATTCTTTTTCAAAGTGGATAGGATTAAATAATAGTTAGTTGAAGACTCTCATAGGTGAATCTAGGGTAGATTGACATGTAGGTACCAAAAGGGCAGGGTAGGGTGATGGCTTATGCGTCTTCCCTATACGTAACCAACCTCCGAACCTAGATCACTGTTTTCGAAAAACCAAAACAGAGTTATTTTCAAAAAAGGGCTTACGCATTTTCTAAAAGTTACCAAACAACCTATTTTCTTAAAACCCCTCTCTAGAGGAGATATTTTCAAAATAGTTTTCTAAAACCCCGAGTGTAGTTTTCAGATTATGCTTAGTTTTTAGGTGACCTAACTCACCTTAATCAAGTTAGATGGTAACTCCAAATCTTTTTCTAAAAGCCCTTTATTCAAATCAATTTTCTATTCAAACCTAGTTGCACTCATTCTTCTAGGAAGGTGAGTTCTAACAAGAGAGTACAACATTTTTTCCGCTTGTGTGTGTATTTCTCGAGTGCGAAAAATCTAGGCGCGACACTCGGGTCTGGTATATGTTCTTGGATTGTTGAATAACTAGATAGGAATCTCTTAAAATAGCTAATTCATCAATTTTCATCTCCAATGCTAGCCTCAATCCAAGGATACAGGCCTCGTACTCAGCAATGTTATTTGTGCACGGTTCTAGTTGTAATTTAACCATAATGGGGTAATGACGGCCCGTTTCTGGTACTACTACTACTCTGACACTGACTCGCCTTTTATTAAAAGCTCTATCAAAATACATCTTCCATCCGGTCTCTGCTAGCCCTTTAGCCACATCTTCGGTGCATAGTATATCCTCGTCCGAAAATCGAGGTTTATGGATTGATAATCATCGATAGGATTCTTGGACAAATAATCAGCTATTACCTGCCCCTTGACTGCTTTACGGGTATTAAATACGATATTGAATTCTAACAAAATCATGTGTCACCGTGCGATTCTGCTGGACAGGGTTAGTTTCTCGAATATATACTTGATTGGGTCTATTTGAGAGATGAGAAAAGTGGTATGATAGAGCATGTAATGTCAAAACATGTGGGCTACCCAAGCTTACACATAGTAGGTTTTCTCGAGATCAGAATACTTTATTTCATATGGCAGGAACTTCTTGCTAAGGTAATAAATGGCTTGCTCTTTTCTCCCCGTTTTATCATACTATCCCAAAACACACCGCATGGAAGTATCCAAAACTGGCATATACATTAACAAAGGGCACCCTGGGGTAGGTGCCACTAAAATTGGAGGATTTCGTAGGTATTCTTTGATTCTTTCAAAAACTATTTGACAATTATCATCCCATTTCTTTGGAATATCTTTTTTAAGGAGTTTGAAAATAAGCTCGCATAGATGAGTCATTTGAGCGATGAACCTGCTGATGAAGTTGAATTTTTCCAAGAAGGACCGAATCTATTTTTCCCCTTTTGGAGTTGGCAATTTGACAATGGACTTGACTTTGGCAAGATCAATCTCTATTCCCTTTTTATTAATTATAAAACCTAGTAACTTCCTTGAAAATACCCCAAACGTGCATTTGACAGGATTTAGCTTGAGTTGATACTTACGGAGCCAGTCAAACACCTTTCGTAGGTTAAACAAGTGGATTTCCCGTTGCTTGGATTTGATGATCATATCATCTACATAAACTTCCACTTCACGATGCATTATGTCATGGAACAAGATTACCATGGTCTTTTGGTAGGTTACCCCCATATTGCGAAGCCCAAATGGCACAACTTTATGATAATACTCTCCTTAGGTTGTGATAAAAGCAGTCTTTTCTCGATCTTATCCGGCAAGCTTGATTTGATTGTACCCTAAAAAGCTATACATGAAAGAGAACATTTCATGATCAGTTGTGTTATCAACGAGCGGGTCTATGTGTGGAAGAGGGAAATCATCTTTTGGACTAGCCTTATTGAGGTCTCAAAAGTCGATACACATCCATACTTTGCCGTCTTTCTTGGGAATGGGGACAATGTTAGCTTGCCATTGGGGATTCTCTACTACTTGCAAAAATTCTGCTAGAACTATTTAATCACCTCTTCTTTGATTTTCAGGCTCTATTCTGGCTCTAGTCTTCTCAGCTTTTGCATGAAAGGTTTCATTAGCAAGTCTAAGGGTAATTTGTGTTCAACGATGGATTCATCTAGCCCAGGTATGTCTTGATAAGACTGGGCAAAAACATCCAGGTATGTGCATAATAGTTCTAACAACTCTTTGCGTTGCCATTGATCTAATCACGTGCTGATTTTGAGTTCCTTTGGATTCCCCTCGCCCTCTAAATTAATTGTTTTTGTCTCCTTGATGTTTAGGATACTACGGTTTTCATGTCTTTCTACTTGTTCTCAAGTTTCCTCTAGTACTTCACTTGAATAGTTCACATCCAATTTAATTCCCAATTGCTGATAGTCAAATTCAGTGTTTAAGTCATTATTTGTCATGTTTGGCATTCTCTGAATTAGTTGAGCAAGGCTTCAGATACAGGGGTCCCTGACATGAAAAATAATGCACAACAAATCAAACAAAAGGAGTACTTTTTCATTAATAGAAAATTGAATTAAAAGCTTAAAACAAGTAAATCATAAAGATAGAATTCGCTTATGGCAAGTCGGATGCTCTGGGACTTGATCTAGCAAGCTTTGTACCAAAACTTGTGGGTACAAATGATGCCCTCGGTGGCCTAGTTATGAAGTTTCTCGCTTGGAAGAATTGTTTGAATGGACCAATCTCGAGTTATTTCGGTGTCAGCCATCATGACAGGTGCTTACTCTTGAATTTTTCTTTTTTTTGACCCTTTACCCAATGCAGATACCACCTTTCCAATGCCTAATTGCTTGAATTGATCAAGGAGCTCCATGGCTGCTTTCTTGTTACCCCTTTTCTTCTATGCCGCCTCCCTTTTCTTTTTTCTTGTAGGTTCGTACGCCAGCCCGAAGGTGGGTTCGGCTGATGGTATGTTTATGATCTCGGGACTTCCTTGTAAGTACTTTCCTAAGCCTTTACTCGGATGAAAACCATTTGTTTTGAAGTAATGTGCTATCATTTGGAAATTTCAAGAATATCTCGACTCCACTTGATCTTCTTTATGTATGACAGTGACATATTCAAATGACTGGATGCAAGATGGGGATGATTCTGTGTCAGGTGAGACGATATCAGCTTTGTACATAACAAACTCTTTTTCAGTAAAAACAGAGATCAACTTGGAGCCTATGATGAACTTGACTGTTTAATGGAGACTAGAAGGGATTGTGCCTGCTGAGTGAATCCAAGGTCGCCCTAATGGCAAGTTGTAAACAACTAGAATGTGCATAACTTTAGATTTGACTATGAAGGTTACAAGTCCTATTTCGACGAGCATTTCAATTTCCCCCATGGTTTCCCTCCGAGAGCCATCAAAGGCATAGATGATTGTGTTGATGTTGTTCAAATAGGTTTTGTCCATCCCAAGCCTTTTCAAAGTGGAATACGAGAACACATTTAGAGTCGATTCATTGTTTATTAATACTTTGGCCACCATTTTATTTCTTGTTTTTACAACCATATGCAAGGCACGGGTGTGCCCCGTTCCGTCAGCAAGAATTTCGTCATCAGAAAAGGTAATATTATTTGGGGCCATGATGAGGCTTACCATGTTATGCAAGTTATCTGGCGTAAAGTTCTCAGGCACATGGGAATCTTTAAGGATTCTTAGTAAAGCATCCTGGTATACCTCAGAAGTGAGTAGCAAGCTTAGCATCGATATATCGGTTAGGGATTTTCTAAGTTGTTCCATGATGTCATAATCAACTTTTCCCAGAGCTTTGGTAAATTCTAATATCTCTTGATCTGTTGGTAGGTTAGAGCATTCTCCCTCTTTATCTTTCCTTTTCCTCCTTCTTTCTACTTCAACAGAGGTATAAAGTCATCCTAATCGAGTCATCCCTCCTATTTCTACTACGGGCTCTTCAGTGCTTTAGGCTTATCAAGAGGGTAATTCCATGAGACATTATGAAGACTAGGTATTGGCAACTAGGTTATAATGGAAAGAGTTATTTTTTGGTGTATGGGCAAAAGGACTACCACAGGCGAAGGATTTGTGAGGATGGGCAAGGTGGTGGACACATTTGATTTCTTTGGTAAGATCAGAGGTAACAGGAGTTGCATGGCTCCTTAAGCGTTGGTCTGGGGCTCGGATCTAGCCATGGAAACTATGAGTTTAGCTCAGAAAAAGGAGTAAGAATAAGGTGGTAATGGGGTGGTTTAAGTAGAGTTTTAATGGTCAAGTTCATGATGGATTGGTGGGGTTGTATGTTAGGAATGTGTGGTCTTGGTATTCTGGCCCCTTTAGGATATAAGTCGTCCCTTTTGGAATTATAATGGATGGGTCATGTGAAGTGCCTTTGCTAGAGTTCTTGCTTTCCAGTGGTATATTCTCTTGCAGCTTGTGAATCATGACTTTTACTAGTATGGAAGAGATTGAACCAACATTTATTTTCCTTGCCTATAAAGATGAAATGCAAACAGGAACACAAGTCGCGAATTAGTATTTTGATTTTAAAAACTTTTATGCGATGCATGTCTTAGGGGTATCCCTTCTTAAAAGAGAGACTAAACATGATGGATTTGGCTCACTTTTTGAAAATATGGGGTTTGCCCCTATATGTAAATATCTTACCGTCGAGTGAGAATATACATTCATTCATTCTTTGATTACAAAAAGTAGAGTACATTGAACTTTGAGTTTAAAATACAACAGAATCAAAGAACATTTTAATAGAGGGAGGGGGAACACTTTCCTTAGGACTTCTACCTATCTACTTTTATATTTGAGATCCTAAGGCTCCGTTTGGTTGTGGTTTCAGTTTCAGTTTTCTGTTTTCGTTTTCTGAAATTCGATAGAACCGCGTTTGGCAGATTGGTTTCGAAAACTGTTTTCGTCAAAACCACGTTTGGTAAACTAGTTCTGGAATTTGTTTTTGAAATTTTTTTTAGAAAATAGCCCACTTTCAGGAACTATTAAAAGGTGTTTTCTGAATTTCTGAAACCGTTTTCATACTAAAATGAGAACGACATGAAAACGATAATGTTTTTTTATGGTCCCATTTTTTTGTTTCTGAGGACAAGAAAAACGAAATGTTCTTAAATTTTTTGGTTTCGAGAATACAAAAAATGAAAATGAAACCGGAATCGAAACCGATTCCAAATAGGGCCTAAACTACTCTTGAGTCTTTGGATTCGCCTTCTTTAAGTTTGATGTTGAGGAGGTTGTTAAGAGGCCTTATCATTTGATTGCTCCTTGTCTTCTTGGCAATCCTATCTCCGTAAGTGTAGAGGGATTAGGGCCCCTTTTATGGAATGACTTGAAATGTATGCTATAAGTCCTTAGGGTTACATCAGCACCCTTAGGGTTTTGGTGGGTTTAATGCAAGGGAGAATGAACTTGGTGTCACTCTCTTTAAGTTAATCATATGCATGAAGATGCAATGACTTGAGTTACTTTTGAACTCTTGTCATGACATGAAATATTGAATGCATGAACATGTATGCATAGAGTAGAAAGAGAGAGAGAATGCAATTGTAAAGTAAACGTGTATGCATAAAGAGTTATACGAGCACTATAATAATAGGAATAGACAAGAATAAATGAAAGTAAAGCTGTCGCTCTTTCCTCCGTGGTTTTAAAATGATATGCATGTCTTAAATCCGACCGAAGTTCGGCTATGCATGATTTCTACATGAGCATGAGGTTGAGGGTTTATTAATGCTTCCTAAGAAGGCTTGATTACCGGATCTTCAAACTTAGGCCCACTTCCCGAAGTGGTGCCATTATATATTGGTAATCCCAGCAGGGGAACCATCAAGAGGCCGTAGGTTAAAAAACTAACACAGCATCCACCCACAACCAATATACTGTTCCCCCTTCTAATTAGAAGGCACATATTCAAGTAAAGAATGTAAGTATGCAAATGCTTGTGCACAATACAGTATGTATGAAATTTTAAAAAATAGAGGAAAAGAACCAACAACTCCCATCCATCCTATCCATTCCATCCTATTCATTCGTGACATACATGACAATTAATATGATATAAATTAAAAATGTGAACCAAAGTCCACCTATAAAAATAAAGATGCAAAAAGTCAGTAATTGAACGACAAACTTAATGCAAGATAGAATGATTGAATATGATTTGAATGTAGACAATGAGATGTTTTTGAAAAAACAGCTTTGAAAATGTTGATTTTGAAAGTTGAAGTGGATAGAATTGGACAAATTAATTGAAGATTCTAGATGAGTGAAGGGTGAAGAGACATGATAATGACCTAACCCTCTAAGTATCCCCAGCGAAGTCGCCAGCTGTCGCGCCCCTATTTTTCACACTCAAGGAAAATACGCATAAGTGGGAAAAACACGATACTCTCTCGTTAGAACGCATCCTCTTAGAAGGACTAATACGACTAGGTTTGAATTGAAAATTGATTTGAACAAGGGCTTTTGGAAAAAAAGTTTGGAGTCATCACCTAACTTGATCAAGATGAGTTAGGTTACCAAAAACTAACTATAATCTGAAGATTAAACTCAAGGTTTTTTTGAAAATGATTTTGAAAACTTTCTCAAGAGAGGATTTTTAAGAAAATAACTTGCTTGACAACCTTTGGAAAGATTTAAGCATTTTTTGAAAATAACTCCATTTCTAGTCTTTAAAAATAGTGATTCTAAGTTTAGAGGTTGGTTACGTATATGAAAGATATCCTAAGATCATCACCATATCCTGCCCTTGCGGTACCTACATGTCTATATACCCTAGGTTCACTCATTTAGAATATTTTGATTAATAAATGTCCTCTTATATCCACTTTGAAAGATTTTTGAAAAGAAATTTGATATGATGCATGACATATAAGTGTAAGAAAAAGATTTGATTTTAAAAATAGATTTAAAAAGAAAGATTTGAAGTTTGAAAGAAGGTTTTAGAAATTAGAAATAGATTATGGAATTGGATATTTGAAAATAGATTTTAGGATTAGAAACTTGAAATAGAGTATAGAATTGGAAATTTGAAAAAGATTGTGATCGCACGCATAAGGGTTGCCTACGTATCCCTTTGTTGGGAATAAGGTCAGTTGTAGTTCAGACAAGAGTCTGATTGAAAATAAACACTTTGAGGTTTTTGAAAAGTTTAACTTGAAAAGGTTTGATTTGAAAAAAGTTTAATTTGAACAAAAGATTTTGAAATTGAACTTTGATTTAAAATCAAACTTGAAATTGACTTGGATGTGAAAGTGAAAAGATTGAACTTTGAAGAAAATCTTGAACTTGATTTGGAAAAGGAGTTGAGTTTTGAAAATATTTTTGACTTAGACTGAAGTTTGGAAATCATATTGGTCTTTAGAAAAGAGTTGAAACTTCCTAACTTAGGATTAGGGTTGAACTAGGGTTTAGGTATCCTAGGGTTTAGGTAACCTAAGGTTGAAGCATGTAATTGAATTGGAAAGATTTGATTTGATCTTGAGAAATTGGATGAAGAAAAGTTTTGATTTTAGAAAACTAAGAATTAGGAAAGACGGAATTTAGAAAAGATTGGAATGGATTTGATTTAATTTTAAAAACACCTGACTTAGAAAAGACTTGACTTGAATATTTAATTTGAAAGAATGTAGAAAGTTAAGTTTTAGGAAAGATTAGATTTTAGAAAGTTTTGAATTAGAAAAGTTTCACTTTAGGAAAATTTTCATTTTAGGAAAAGACTAAATTAAGAAAGTTTCATCTTATGAAAATTTTCAAATTAGGAAGGTTCCATTTAAAAAAAGAGTTAATTTTGGAAAGATTTGAGTTTGGAAAGTTTTGAAATTAGACTTTATTTTCAAAAATAGATGTTTTGTTTTTGTTTCCAAAATTAGGGGATTGAATCTAATTTTCTAAATTGGATGACTTGATTTGACATGAAATTGAAAAGGTTGAGTTTTGGAGACTTAGGATTTGAAAATCTATAATTTGGTGTAGAAAGAGAGATTTTAAAACCTAAGATTTGATGTAGAAGATAGGTTTTAAAAATCTATGATTGAGACAAAATAGGAAGTCATAATTTTAACAAAGGGAACTAGAGTTTCCTAATCATAGATTCTAGGACTTGACTTGGACTCCAAAAAAAAGAGTTTTTGGAAAGGAGATTTTTTAAAAGAGTTTTCATGAAAGAGATATTTTAAGGGAGTTTTTAGAAAGAGATTTTTAAAAAAACAATTTAGAAAGAGGTTTGAATATGAAGTTTGACAAGTATCTCACTTTCCTAAAACGATTCTAATCATGAAAAGATTATAACTATTTTAGGGTTGTGATTTTGAAAATAACTAAAATTTAAAATAGGGACTATAATAATCCCATTAAATATCACACTTTTCTAAAATAACCCTAACCATAGAATGGGTAGAATCATTTTAAAATTATGGTTTTTAATAAAAACAAATTAGGGTTTACACCCAAAATATGGACCTTGATAGTCATAATGAATATAACACTTTCCTAAAACAAACCTAACCATAGAATGGCTAGAATAACTCTAGGAATGTGATTTTAAAAACTAGTTTGAATATAAGTTTTGAAAGAGAGTTTTGATGCAAGCTTGAAAACAACTTTGAAAATAGCTTTTAATAGATGTATGAATATGAGATACACAATGCGATAGGATCGTGAACATACAAGGCTAGGCTTTACCACATAATCAAAGAGGCAGAACCCACACCATCAACGGTTGAATTTAAAGAAAGCTCCCAGCACGATGACCTTCAACAATTCTTCCTAGGCATGAACTAAAGAGTTCCTTGTTTCAAGTATGCAAGAAAGGGAGATAGAAGATGGGGATTAAAATAGAAGAAAATCCAAGTGGGCTAGGAGGGAGAAGAAAGAGGGGGGAATTACATAAAAATAAATCGAAAGCCTACCTTGTCTTTTTGTTGCTTTGATTTCCTTGTTTGCTTCACTTTACTTGAACCTTGAGAGCTTCTAAGTTGTAGCACTTTGAGTCTTTAATGAAGGCTTTTAGAGGCTGGTGTTTGAGTGTAGAAGGTGTATGGAGACTAGGGTTTAAGTGTATAGAGGCTAAGGCTTGAAGAGGCTAAAGAGGGCTAGGGTTTGGAGAAACTCCAAACTCTGAATTTTGAGAGACAGAGATTCTGAACTGTGTTTGCGGACCCTTTTCATGTAGGGGGAGGGTTTGTATTTATAGACAAACAAAATAGCCTTGGCGCCTGTTGTAGTGGCGCTAGGGCAAATTTTCCACTAGCGCCACTAAGAGCTGCGTCAGGCCATTAATTGGCTTACAGTGGTGCCAGTCACTTAGGAAAGTTTTTAAGGTAGCAAGAAATGTATTTTTCGACTCTTGATATGCAAAGCAAAAGATTTAGGCGCCTGTCATAGTGACTACTATGCAATTTTTGTCTTGGCTCAACTAATAATGATTATGGAAAGTCTAGGAATAATCCAGAAGGTTCCTAGGAACTAGACTTAGCCGGGAATAGATGAGAACCCTCAAGAAAGTGTCCCAATGGTGTTTGGCTTGAAAAACAATATCGAAATGTTTGAAAAGGTTGACCGGCCTACTAGGGGCAAAACGGTCATTTGAACCGAGAAAACACTAAAATGGACTTAGAATGATCCCTGAGAAGGCTTGAAGGTTGGAAACACTATTGAGAGTGTTCCAAGGGGTTATCAGTTTGATACCTAGAGCTAGTGTGGTTGGAAAAGGTGATCGTTCCACTTGGGGCAAAAACATCATTTTGTACTAGGCTTGCCGGGATGATCTGGAAAGATGTTAGAAGATTGAGAATACTATTAGAAGTATCCTCGGGAGGTTATTGGTTTGATACCCAGAGCCGATGTGGTTCTTGAAGGCGATCAGATGCTTAGAGGCAAAATGATCATTTTGACCGAATAGTCTCAGAATTGATCCGAAGCCGATTGGAAGGCACCCGAACATGCCAAATTATCTTTGGGAAAATCTTAGAAAGGTGGACTTACCACTCTGAGAACTTAGATACTTTCTCGAGAAGTGTTCCAGAAAGGCCCAAAGGACATTTTGGTCATTTTTCACCAAAGTGGGTAGCAGGCATTGGTGTTGACCCAGATTTTGAGTGTTTTCGTCACTCTAACGGTATGTGATGAGTTGATTTCCAAAAGTATGTCTTCCTTTAGTAAACGTGTCACAGTCAAGAGGCGAGGAAAATCCCGTGACATAGGGGTTTTGTTGGCAATTTCCAATGTCGACCTAATTACGAGTGTTTCTGCCACTTTGACAGTTGTAATGTTTGTGAGTGTTTTCGCCACTCTGACCATGTGTGTTCATTCTGAAGACTGCTTGATCTCAGGAAATTATTAGATGGACTTATCGTCTGAGGAATCAGCTTTCTCAAAAGACGTGCTGAATAACGAATATTCTATATTGGCGGGCTAGTAGGCGCCAAAAGTGAACCGTTCTACCATCTCAGGGACTTAGGTTCAGTCCCGATCGACAAGTTTGAAGGGACTTATTGTTCAAAGGATTTTTATCGATAAACGTGCCAGACTGGATGGACTCACTGTTTGAGGGACCACCTTTTTCAAAAGACATGCCGATTTGAGTTTGATTGGTCTAGACTGGAATTGAAACTAAAATTGAGATTGAAATAGGGACTTACCGTCTTTAGGAAGACATGTCGGCTGGGAATGGACTGAGCAATGTCGTAAAGACATTTTAGTCATTTTGCCTCTATTGGGCCCAACGGGCCATAGAGCGATTGATTGATTGGATGGAGTCTGGAAAATTGATTTGGACTTGAATATTTTGTGTCAATTTGAATATAAGTTCAGTCGGACTGAAGATTGCCAAGCGGGCAAAAATGGGCTGCTTACAATTGGCTTTGATGATGATGACCCGGGGAGAAAAATAGAGCTTTAAGAGATATGCACTGAGATGGAGAGATGCTACCGCCTAGGTCAACCCACCATTAGTCAAGAAGAAATACGTCCAGGTATTTGTGAACACTTTTTAAGGGCTGTATTATGAAATACTCTGTCTGACTATTGGAAAAAGCTTCTCCGAGATGATAATGCAAGGAAAGATGATTGAAAACAGGCTTAAAACGAGAAGAATCACGGATCCTTATTCTAAAACTAGGGAAAGTTTCTCAACCACTACAAAAAGGAAGGCGAAATGTCTACCATCTTATCGACTCAACAGCCATAGTATTTCTTGCAGTATCAACCTCAACCACCACCTCCTGTTCGTGCCGTCAACATACCAGTCACTACTATTCAGGCACTCGCCCTCGCACTAGGTGTGGTGCGGCCATACTTCAACCCTAATAGGCCTAACCGATGGAATCGGGTCTTCACTCACCTGGCTTGCACTTAGACTGAAGCTTACTATGAACTCTTAAAAGCTAAGCATTTAAACCCCATACATGCTCGGCTTTTACCAAGTCTATTGCCACCTACCTTTAATCCGACTCTTACCTATGAATATCACTCTATAAGACAAGGGCATGACACTGAAAGTTGCTTCTCCCTAAAGCACAATGTCGCGCCCTAATTTTTTGCACTATAAAAATATGGGAAACACGGGGTACTCTCTCATTAGAACTTATCCTTCTATAAGGACGAGTGTAACTAGGTTTGAACTTGAAATTAAACAAGGACTTTCGAAAAAAAATTGGAGTCGGCACCTAACATGATTAAAGATGTGCTAGGTCACACAAAAACTAAGTGTAATCCGATAACTAAATTTAGATTTTTGAAAAATATTTGAAAACTTCCTCTTGAGAGGGGGTTTTAAGAAAACGGGTTGTTTGGTAACCTTTGGAAGAATTTAAGCCCTTTTTGAAAATAACTCTATCTTGGTCTTATGAAAATAGTGATTCAAGGTTCGGAGGTTGGTTACATGTAAGGAAGACATCCTAAGATTATCACCCTACCCCGCTCTTTCGGTACCTAGATATCTAATCACCCTTGGTTCACTCACTTGAATAACCCATTACGAATATGCACATTAGAATTTTGAAAAATGGTTTGGTCATCACTTTTGGGATGAGATAATGTAACGATGCAAGTTTTAAAAGACTTGAAAGGATTGAATTTGAAAAAAGGCTTTTGAAAATAATTTAGAATCCACAACATTTTTGAAAAGGAGATTTGACTTAAAATTGAGTTATGACCGCACCTATTTGAAGGTTGTCTACATATCTTATTTGGCGAGAATCAAGTCATTCGTAGTTCAAGCAAAAACCCGATAGAAAATAGGTGCATTGAGGTCATTGAAAAACACATTGGGGTCTAGTTTTGAAAAGTAGGCACATTAGGGTCTTTGAAAAACTTTGAAGATGCATTGAAGTCTTTAGAAAGTTTTTTAAGACACTTTGAGATTTTTAGAAAAGAGAACTTGAGAATTTATTAAAATGTTTTTGAAATAGGACTTGGGATACTTGAAGCGTTTTTTAAATTGAGTTTGAACGTTTTTAAAATTAACTCAAGAGAGTTTTGAAATGTTTTTGAAATAACTCAACAGAGTTTTGAAAGTGCTTTGAAACAACTCAAGCGAGTTTTGAAAAAGTTTTGAAATAACTCAAGGGGGTTTTGAAAATATTTTGAAACAACTCAAGGGAGTTTTGAAAATGTTTTGAAGTCTTGTTTTGAAAACTTTAGAGGTAGAGTTTGGATTTGAAATGCTCTTGTGAACTTGTCTTCGAAAAGCTTTGGGAAGTAGTTTTTCAATACCTTATGAAAGGTATGTTTAATATTTCACCAACTTTAAGAGGTTAGTTATTGAAGAGCTAAACTCCTTTAGGGCTATAAGTTTTGAAAACATGTTTGAAAAAGAGGCTAAAGACTTCCCTTTGATTTTTAAAACTCTAGGATTATAAAACCCTTCTTGAATATCTCACTTATACTTAAACAATCCTAATCATGGAATGATTAGAGTTGCTTAAAAAATGTGATGTTTAAAAAACACTTTTGAAAAAGGTTTTTGAAAAGTATTCAGGGTTCGACACGCTATATGGACCTTAGAAGGTCACCCTTGATGTATCACTTTCTATGAGGAAATCTTAACCATGAGAGGGTTAAGATCACATTAGAGTTGTGAGTTTTAAAATTACTTTTGAAAATAGCTTGTGGAAATGGTAAGTGTCTAATCACTTTTGTCAAGACAAGTTTAAGAGAATTCTTGAAAATATTTTGGAATAGGGTATGGAAGAATTAGAAAAGACTTTTGAATTGATTTTTGAAAACTTAAGAGATAGGATCTTTTTGAATATTTGCCATGCAAACGATTTTTGTAATTGAAAAATGGTTTGAAAGAAGTTTGAAATTGGAGTCTTTAAATCTTTCTAACCATGGTTGGAATGACCTAAGGTTAACTAACTTGGGTTAGGTTGAACTAGGATTGGATTGACCTTGGGTTAACCAACCAAAGTTAGGTTAACCTAGGGTTGGATTGAACTAGGGTTAATTAACTAAGGTTAGGTTATCCTAGAGTTAAGGGGACTTAGGGTTACTAACTAAGGTTAGGTTAACCTAGGGTTTAGTTGAACTTGGGTTAACTAACTTGGGTTATGTTAACCTAAGCTAAGACAACTAGGGTCAAGTTAACCTAGGGTTGGAAGGTGGTTTTGAAAAGTGATTTTGAACTAGAGTTTAGACCTAGTGGTTTTGCAAAGGTAGTTTAATGCATGAATTTTGAAAAGGGGTTCTAGAAACCATAACATTTTGTGACGGATTTGGAAAACAACTCTAAAGAGTTCAATGAATTTTTAAAAAGATCTTTGCATGAAAATAAGCTCTAATCAAGTGTATGGTTTATATATTTGATATTTGGAAACCACTTCAAGGAGGGTTTCATTAGGACCATTATAACCACTAACTTAAAGAGAGCAAAACTTTTGAAAATCAACATGTAATAGTGGTTTTAGAAAACCATTTTTTATGCAAAATAAAGAGAATGAATTTTTAAAAACTCTCTTGGAGAGGGTTATTTTGAAAACCACTTTTGAGGTAGGGCTCCTATGGTCAATAAAATAGGAGACCACTCAAGAAAAGGTTCCATGAGGATTACTTCAACCACAAAACTCAAGAGAGCTGTCACGCTCAGATTTTTTGCACTCGAGGAATACACACACAAGCGGGAAAAATATTATACTCTCATTAGAACTCATCCTCCTAAAAGAATGAGTGCGACTAGGTTTGAATTGAAAATTGATTTAAATAAAGGGCTTTTGAAAAAAGTTTAGAGTCACCACCTAACTTGAATAAGGTGAGTTAGGTCACCTAAAAACTAAGCATAATCCGAAGACTACACTTAAGGTTTTTAGAAAACGATTTTGGAAAACATCCTCAAGAGAGGGTTTTTAAAAAAACAGGTTGTTTGGCTACCTTTAGAAAACATTTAAGCCTTTTTTGAAAATAAACTCCATTTTTCTCTTTCAAAAACATTTATCCTAGGTTCGGAGGTTGGTTACGTGTAAGGAAGACGGACTAAGCCATCACCCTACCCCCCCTTGCGGTATCTACATGTCTATTTACCCTAAATTCACCTATGAGAGTCTTCAACCAACAAATGTCCAATCCTATTTACTTTAGAAAATAATGTCTTAAGAGACATGATGCATGATATGTAAGTGTAAGAAAAGAAAATTGGAAATTAGATTTGAAAAAAAATTGATTTGATTTAAAAAGAGCTTTGAAAAGATAGATTTGAAATTGGAAAGTTTTAGAAACTGGAAATAGAGATTTGGAAATAGAAATTTGGAATTGGAAGTTTGAAATAGATCATGGAATTAGAAACTTGAAGAAGATTGTAGAATTGGAGATTTGAAAAAAGTTGTGACCGCACCCATAAGGGTTGCCTACGTATCTTTTTGGAAAAATCAGGTCAGTCGTAGTTCGGATAAGAGTCTGATAGAAAATAGAAGGTTCAATATGAAAGAAGAAGCTGAATTGGAATTTGGATTTGATTTTAAATTTAGAATAGAGGATTGGAAATTGGAATTGAAGGATTAGGAAATTGCTTTGGAAAGATAGAAATTGGAAGAGGGATTGGAGTTATTTTTGGAAAGATTGAGATTTAGGAAACCTAGATTTAGGAAGTTAGGATTTAGGAAGGACTCGAGGTTTAGGAAAAATTTGACTCGAATGTTTGACTTGGAAGATTAGGAAATATTGGATTTAGGAAAGATTCAAATTAGGAAAGGTTTGAATTAGGAAATGTTGCATTTTAAGAAAGTTTTGAATTAGTAAATTTTTTATTTAGGAAAGTTTTGAAATAGGAAAGTTTCATTTTAAGAAAGTATTGAAATTGGAAAGTTTATAATTTAGAAGGTGTTTGATTTGGAAATATTTGAAGTTTAGGAAAGTTTAGAATTTTAGAAGGATTCAAAGTTTGAGTTTTATAAAACACTTGAAGATAGGAAAGGTTTTGAATTTAAGAAGTGTTTGAAAACTTAGATTTGGAAAGGGACAGAATTAAGAAATGTTTGAAAGCTTAAAGTTTAAGGAATGATTTAAAAGTTTAAGTTTAGGAAACTTAAGGTTTAGGAAAGTTCGAGATTAGGAAGGATTTGAATTAGGAAATGGTTGAATTAGGAGGGCTTGAGATTCCTATTTCCTAAACAAGAGATTGGATTTTGTTTCTAAAAGATGTGTTTTGATTTTGTTTCCAAAAATGGAGGATAGAATCTAGTTTTCTAAATGGGAGATTGGATTTGGTTGCCTAAAGAGAAGATTGGATTTGACATGTATTTGGAATGTGAAGTTTTAGAAACCCTAAATTTGGAAGTCTATAGTTTTGACGTAGAAAATAGGTTTTGAAAATCTAGGTTTTAAGGTAAGATTGAAAATCATGTTTTTGGTAAGAAAACTAGGGTTTCCTAATCGTTGGCTCTAGGGCGTAATTTGGATTTCAAGAAAAGAGATTTTTGAAAAGTGAGTTTTTAGAAAGAGAGATTTTGAAGAGAGAGTTTTTAGAAAGTGAATTTGAAAAGAGAGAGTTTTTTAAAGGGGATTTTTGGAAGGAAATTGTTGGAAAGAGTTTTTAGGAAAGAGATTTAAGGAGAGAGTTTTCTAAGAAGGAAACCTAGGAGTGTTTTTAGGAAAAGAATTTTGAAGATAACTTTTTGGAAAGAAGTTTAAAAAGAAGTTTTGAAAAATAGATTTTTGAAGGGGGTTTTTGTAAGCAATCTTGGAAAGGAAATTTGAAGAGGAGATTGAAAAGAGTTTTTTAGAAAGTGTATTGGAAAAGAGGTTTTTATAAAGAAAGATTTGAAAAGAGAGAGTTTAGAAAGTTCATAAAAATATCTCACTTTCCTAAAGCGATTCTAACCATAAGAAAGCTAGAACCACTTTAGGATAGTGGTTTTAAAAACAACAATGATTTGAAAATATGGACCATATTGGTCACTTTAAATGTAACATTTTCCTAAAGCAACCCTAGCCATGAAAATGTTGAATCACCCTAGGATTGTGATTTTGAAAACAAGTTTTGATGCAAGTTTGAAAACAATTTTGATGCAAACTTTTGAAAACGAGTTTGAAAACGAATTTTAGAAGAATGCAAGATCATGACATGCACAATGCAAGTTGGGGTCATGAACATATAAAGTTAAAGGCTTCACCACATAATCAAGAGGGCCGAACCCACGTGGTCTCCAGTTAGACTAAAAGAAAGCCCCTAACACGGTGATTCTCCAATAACCTAATCCTACACATGGACCGGGAAGTTCCTTGTTTCAAGTATGCAAGAAAGGGGGGAAGAAGATGGGGGATTAAAATAGAAGAAAACTCAAGTGGGTTAAGACAGAGAAGAGAGATGGAAAATGCGTAAACTTAAAGAGAAAGGCTACCTTGTGTCTTATTTATTTTGCTCTGCTTTGTGCGCTTTGCTTTGCTTGTCTTGCTTCGGTCTTCACTTCAATCTTCGAGAGTTTATCTTCGATCTTCAAAGCTTCATAGTTGCAGCAATCCAAGTCTTCAATGGAGGGTTTGAGGCTAGTATATGAGTGTATGTGAGTGTATATGAGTGTATATGAGTGTATAGAAGGCTAGAGTTTGTGTATAGAGGCTAGGGTTTGAAAAACCTGAAGAAGCTAGGGTTTAGGGAGGCTACGAGCTCTGTATATCAAAGAATAAGGTTTTTGATTGAGTTTGTGGACCTCTTTCACGCTGGAGGAGGCTTTGTATTTATAGAGAGAGGATAGACATAGCACTTGTTGCAGTGGCACCAGGCCAAAAAGCCTTCTGGCGCCACTCCTGGCCAAATATTGGTGGCGCCAGCCACTTAGGAAAGTTTTAAGGTCGGCAAGCAATGTATCTTGAGAAGATTTGGACTCATGTATTAGTGACTGTCATGCAATTTTTAGCCTGCCTTCACTAGGAGTGGCTTCGAAAGGTTCGGGAAAGATCTAAGCGATCGGGAATGACCTAGAAGGCTGAAAAGGGATAGGACACCTTAGAATAGAGTCCTAGAGGTAATGGGCTTGAAAAAGAATATCAGGGTTTGTCAGAAGGGTTAACCGGGCCATTAGGGACAAAACGGTCAATCGGGCAAGAAAGTTACCAAGACGGAGTCGGAATATCCCAGAAGAAGACTCGAGATTTGGAAACATTAGTTAGAATGTTCCCAAAGGCTGCCGGTTTGATACCCAAAGCCGGTGTGGTCGGAAAAGGCAACCGGCCTACCAGGGGCAAAACGGTCATTTTGCACCGGGTTTGCCAGAATTGACTTGGAATGATCTAGAAAGATAATGGAAGGTCAAGAATACTATAAAAATTATTCTCAGGAGGTTACCAATTTGATACCCAGAGCCGGTGTGGTCCCTAGGGCGTTCAGATACCTAGGCGCAAAATGGTCATATTGACTGAAAAGTCTCGGAATTGGCCTGAAACTGGCTACAACGCACGTAATCATGCCGGATTGCTTTTAGGACAATCTTGGAAGGGTGGACTTACCGTTCTAAGGATATAGGTATTTTCTTGAGAAACATGCCAGAAAATGGCCCTAGGGCAGTTTGGTCATTTTTTACCGGAGTGGGCTAGCGGGCACTGGTGTTAACTTAGGTTTTGAGTGTTTCCGCCATTCTTACAGCAGTCTCATGATACAGGAGTTTGTTGGCAATTCCCTAAATTGACCTATTTGCGAGTATTTTCGCTACTCTAACGGTTCGCGATGTTTGCGAGTACTTCCACTACTCTGACGGTTCGCGATCATTCCTGAGACTGCCTGATCTCGGGAAGTTGCTAAAGGGACTTAGCGCCTGAGAAATTAACTTTCTCAAAAGGCGTGCCGAAATAGACATTTCTGCATTAGTGGGCTAACGGGCGCCAAAGATAGACGGTTCTACCATCTAGGGGACTTGGAGTCTCGTCCCGGTAAACAATTTTGAAGGGACTTACCGTTCTGAAGAAACTTTCTTCATAAAATGTGCTGAAAAAGGATAGATTTACCGTCTCGAGGAATCAACTTTCTCGAGAGAGGGATTAGAATTGGACTGGAAAAGGGGACTTGCCGTCTTCAGGAAGACGCACCTACGGGATTGGACTGAACAACGCCCACAAGGGCATTTGGATTATTTTGCCTCTATTTGGGCCTAGTGGGCCCGTGAAGCGACGAATGACTCGATTAGGACTATAATTCTAGAATATGTCCATATTGACTTAAACTCAAGTCAGGACAGACTGGAGATTGTTGAGCGGAC
The DNA here is from genome assembly GCA_033060915.1 of Euryodendron excelsum. Classification (NCBI taxonomy): domain Eukaryota; kingdom Viridiplantae; phylum Streptophyta; class Magnoliopsida; order Ericales; family Pentaphylacaceae; genus Euryodendron; species Euryodendron excelsum. The sequence goes on from CM065379.1 coordinate 25,041,405, forward strand.
AAAAATGGGGTGCTTACAAGAGTAAAGCTTTAAAAATCATATAGAAAGAGAGAGTTCGAAAACCATTTTAACAATAATGAAGACAAATGCCCTTTTAAAAACCTCTCTTGAAGAGAGTTGTTTTGAAAACCACCCTTAGGGTAAAAAAGAACGACTTTAATGAACTAGGGTTCATATAATAAATATAATAGGAAAACCACTCAAGAGAGGGTTCCAAGGGACTATTTCAACCACAAAGCTCAAGAGAGTAGAATTTTAAAAATCAATATAAAGGAGAAGGGTTTGAAAGCCGCTTTTACGTAACATGAAATGTAAAGAAATACAAGTATGCAAAATATAGGTTAGGAGGCTAATGGAGAGCTTTCTAGAATATGAAAACTTAGGGTTTCATCTTAGACTTTAAGGAATCAACTTTTAGTAATTTTAAAAAAATATATTTTTACAAGGATTTAAGAGAAGCATGAAGATGACAAAAGTAATAACAAAGCAAAGCATGCAATCCATGAATATAAGAACCATATGTAAAGGGGGTCATGACGTCATACAAGGCTAAGAAGCCATACCATATGACAAGGTGCTCCAAGGTCATACCATCTCAAAGTAGCCTTGTGAGAGATCCCCCTATACAATGGCTCCCACAAACTTTCCTCTAGGCATGACTTGGGAACTCTCTTGTTCCAAGCATGCAACAAAGGGGGTAAAAGATGAGGAATAAAATAGAGAATAGTCTAAGTAGGCTAGGAGAGAGAAGAGAATAGTGGGGGTAACAAATTGTAAATAGAAATATTACGTTGTCTTCATAACTTCTTCAAGCTTTAATAGAGAGCTTTGCTTGGTATTTCAAAGGTCTTCAATAGCCTTGAAGTGGGCTGGAAATGGCTTGAGTCTTGCTTTAGAGGCTTTAGGGATGAGGTGTATAGGCTTAAGGTGGGTGGAATCTAGCTTAGATGCTTGAAAGGTTGAAAAAGGTGGAGTATTTAGGATTTTTTTAGGTTTTAGGAGTGTTTTAGTGGGGCTTTGCCATTGTTTTCAGCTCTAGAATACGTAGGAGGGTGGCCTAATATATGTAGGCAATGTTCTGGGAGCTAGTGCATGTACTACATGTGCCTAGGCAATTTTTGCCTTGGCCTATGTAGCACATGCACCAGTACTGTTCCAGTGGTTGAATGTCATGTGGCACTCTCTGTATTGACTCAACTTGAGGAGTAAGCAAAGTTTTGATCGATATGATCACAATCTGGACACATGTAGCATATGCTCCACCACCGAAAAATTTTTTGTTAACTTTGCCTCGATAATTGTGCAATCCGAAAAAGATTCAAGAAAATTGATCGCGTTCACGATGCTCTCCTTTTGTTTCTCAAGAACCGAGAACTTTCAGGGAGATTCAAAGGTGTTCGAAAGAGTGAGATATCATATCAAAAAGCGTGTACAAAAATAAACTTTTTCATAGCATTTGTGATACGCTCTGTGGATGTTCAAAAGTAATGGTTTTTGGGCCACGTGATCAGGGCCTCCGGGGGATGATCTCTCTAATCGGATCATACCGATGTAAAGTGCTTTGGAAATACTTTTGAAAATTTGCTAATTTACGCATTTCTTAAGTCATCTAATGGTGCGTTATAATTAGAGAATCGAAGAAACAGACAACCCAAGCTAAGCGTCAGTGAGATGCTCTAGGAATTTTTGAAAATGGCAATTTTTGAGCTAAGTGCTCGGTGGCTTCAGAAAGTGATCTATTCATTTGAGTCGTATTGATGGAAAGACTTATGGATGGGCTTCTAAAATTCTCTAATTTACACATTTCTCAAGTCATTTGACGGTGTGTTATAATCAGAGAATTGAGAGAAAAGACAACCTTAGTAGAGTATCTACGAGACACTCTAGGGGACTTTCTTTGACTTGAAAGTGTTTAGAGTCATGGGACTCACCTTGGATTGGACATAGGCGTAGAATAGGGTATGCCGGCATGTACCTAGTGCTGGTGTGATTTCGAGGGCACACTTAGGCCACCAGGAATAAAATGGTTATTATGACAAGAATTAGTTAGAAAGAGTTAGGATGGATTGGAGTGGCATATTAATCATGCCAGACTATTTGGGAACATTCCTAGAAGGTGTACTTATCGTCTGGAGGGATTTGTGTTGTGCTGGTGTGCCTAGGGGTAAAACGATCATTTTAACCGGAGTTAACTAGAACGGGACTAGAATTGATCAGGATGACATATTAAGTATGCCTAATTGCCTAAAGACATTTTGGAAATGTGGACTTACCATCTTGAGGGATTTTGAACTTTCTCAAAGACGTGCCTGGAGGCCTAAGGAGCAAGTTTGTTCATTTTTCACCGAGTCAGGCTAGTAGACACCGGTGTTGACCTAGGTGTTGGTTCTTGAGATCGCCTGGTCTCGAAAGCTACCTGTGCAGTGTTGGTCCATGAGACCGCCTAGTCTTGGAGAGCTACCTGTAGGGTGGTATTGGTTCCTAAGATCGCCTGGTCTCATAAAGTTACCTACAAGGTGGTGTTAGTCCCCAAGATTGCTTGATCTCGGAGAGCTACCAAATAACAGACATTCTATATTAGCGGGCTAGTGGGCACCAAAAGTGAATATCTGAAATTTGATAAGGTGTTGGTAGCCGAGATCGCTCGATCTAGAGAAGCTACCTGGATGGCGTTGGTTCCCAAGACCTCCCGATCTCAAAAAGCTGCCTGGAGTGCCTAAGGGTAATATGGTTTTTTGGCTTCAATTGGGTCCTACGGGCCCAAGAAGCAACCAATTGACTGGACTAAAATTTGAAAAGCCAATTTGTGCTTGATAGTGTTGTGACATTTTACTAGAAGACTAATGTAGATCGAAAATTATTGAGTGAGCAAAAATAAGGTGCTTACACATAAGATTCGAGATTTGATCAATGCAAAGGTCCCCACATCCAATGTTACAACAAACCTGCTGCCTGACCACACTATTAACCTAGTCACGGAGGATGAGGCTGACCCAGATGGCATCAATACGACTGATTTCTTTCTTGACCAAGACGCATGGGAGATTGAATGGGAAAAAGAAGACTTGCCTATTCCCACGTATTTCTCAATCCTAATGGAGTATAAGATCCTGCCTTCGAGAACAATAAACACCACTACCAACTCCAAGAAGCACTCGGATATGACCTTGACGTAGAAATGATTTAGATACCTGAGTTAGAAGACAACCCCCACGGGTATAGGATTGGTTATCATCCCAACGACCAAGGCGAAATTGCACTGAGTAAGCAAGAGATGGGAAATCTGATCTTCCCAGAGCCACCCTTCATCCCTAGAGAATGGGGAGAGGAATTCGCACACCTAAAAAATGACGTGATTTCCCTTTTCCTCATTTAAGGTCCTACCGATATCACTGTCTACGATTATGAAACTATGGGATGAGAGTCACCGATCTTATAATTCTTAAACCACCATTTGAATTGGATGAGGGCGAGCACAACAACCTATTCACTGAAGCTAATGTCTCTGTGTCAGAAGAAGAAACTAGGCCAAATAATGATAATGCCTAGATCCTGTATGGAAGACTGGGCAAAGAACCTAAGGAAGCTAATAATATCATGAAATCTGATCCATATCAATCATCTAAGAAGGAAGTGACCAGCCAAGAGAAAAAGAATCCTAAGAAACTACAAGTCATGGGGGGCAACTTAGGCACAGTTGTTGGAGCTGGAGAGAAAGAGAAAAAAGAAGAAATCCACAACTACACGACAATCACTCACTCCTATAGCGCTAGAGTTGATGCTTTAATTCGCCCTACACAGCTTAACGAAACACCTAGCAAATGGAGTGCGGAAAGTGTCGGGGTACTCCCAAAGCCTGTCTGAAGGGTCTCCAGAACCAACTAGGAAAATGGATGTTTTTTGGATTCGTTCACTTTCCTTCCAATCTTTTACTTTTCCTTTTGTTATTATTGTCTTCTTGTTTATGCTTTCAATTAAGGCCATGCCATGTAAAAAGAAAAAAAAATCTATGAAAATAAAGGATTCCCATTCATTCCCTTTGACTCATACTCTTGTGAATAAATGCTTGCTTTTAAGGATTCTTCTCCAATTGGTAATGTCTCAACTTAAAGGATGAGATAACATGAGTAATCTATTCAATGGAGATTAAAGCCTTGAGAGATAAAAAAAAAAAAAAAGGGGGGGGGGGGGGGGGGGGGGGGGGGGGAGTGAAAGAGGTGAAGATAGATAGATTTACCTTAGGAAGTGCAGAGCTCATAAGAACCAAGACGATACTCGAGTAATACTCAAATGGCATGATACACAGCCGAGCTCTTAAGATGAAAAGAAACTGTTATTCTATGCATCCAAAAGAAATAAGCATCTCCCTTTGTTCAGCCCACTAGAGCTGTAAGTGATTTCCATTTAGATATCCCTAAACCTAGAACCATCCCCCACATTGGGGTAAGCACACGGTGATTAATTCGATAAAAAGTATAGGAATTTATTTAGAAATATTGCCTAAAATGCTTTATGGACTAAGCAATTCAATTTGAAAGGATGGAAGAGCCTTAGTTCTTCTACCATACAGTTGAAAAACATCCATTTGCAAAGCCCCCTCGGGCCCATTATATTTTTTCAAGAAAGCCGACCTGATGATCACCGCCCACACTGAGTTAAGGCAAAAATTATGAATGAGAACTAATGTGCATAATGAAGATGGTGAGTTTAAAAAAGATACAGTGTCAACGATGTCTCTAAGAGTAAGTATAGAAGTAAATTTTTCGATGGAAGGAAGAGTTTAAAACAAAGGAGGGGGGGGGGAGTTGGCATCAAAATATTAAAGATACATAGAGAAAAGAAAAATAAGTTGCAAAAAAATACCCAACGAGCCTCCATCATGGATATCTGAGCCGTCAGGGGCATCCACCTCAGCACAATACCAATCCTGGGCCTAGCAAGCTGCTACTTACTCCTCCTGGGTAACAACCCCCTAGGCATGGCACCAAAGATCGATGATCTCATGACCCGCTACCTATCCCTCAACCACAAGATCCAATTGAGTAAATGCACCAATAGACGTCGCCTTAAAATGGACCTTATAGTTCACATCTGGTGGAAGTAAGAGGCGAGTACCAAGCACACTAACCATATAAGAAATCTCAACCCCGGCGTAGATCCCAAACATATATAGGAGAGGAACCTCAGCAACACAGAAGTTTGAATAAAACTATCTCCATTAACGCTCACCCATGTATGTCTCCTAAGAGAGGTGGTCAGTAAAGGTGACCCGTGTCCCAAATAAGCTGATAAGGTCCCTCATACCCACATACTGAAGAGACCGAGCATAAGGCATCCAGGTCATATCTTGCAGCCACAACAACTCTAAGTTAGCCCAAAAAGTGACAAAATCTATGAGCAGCGACTGTTACACTATACGTTGCCGAGCCTCCCTTGTGGCTTGAGGAAAGGCATTTGCTTCTAGAACCTCTGGTCATCCCATCAAAAAATACTCGTAGCTCCACCATATCAAGAAGGGCCAGAAGCCAATGAGGCTGCCCCATGCTCTAGAGGTCCTGACTCGCATACCCCGTAAGAAACCAACAAAGGTAAAAGATCCTTAGTCAACATATGCAAGAGCATCCAAATCTACCACCAAGCTCACTAAAGAAAGAGGGGTAGTCGACTTGTTGTTGTTGCATAAACAATTGAAGACTACATACAACACCAATCGGCGCCTCATAATCACTTGGCTCACTGGAGAAGGCTCAAGGACAAAGGTCATCTTTATTAGACATAGGAGTGAAGATGAAAAGGTCGAGCTTATAATCCCCAGTAAGCCCAGAAGAAGGCGAACCTCCACAGAGATGACTAGCCTCTAAACAATTTGCTCACCCCCAAAAGATATGCCCGTGATCATAATCCAATCCACTAGGGAGGGTCTAAGCTTAAAGCCCATTAAATGTAGGGTCCCTATCTCCCCAAACCACCGCTCTAATAATCCAGTCACTAGCCTGTGATTTAAACGATCGATCTGAAGAGTTAAAAAGGCTCCAAAGCCAATATGGAGAAGGAAATCTTGATAAGACTGGAGCAATGTCTGCATGGCTTCCAAAGCAAAAATAATGGTCCCGCAAAAAGAATTATGAGTAGTAGGTGGCAATCAATTGTATCACGAATATATGCTCAGTTGATAAGCCAGATCTCGTAGAGGACAAACATCAGCAATCGACAGCTGAAAAAGAAGGGTCTAGGCACCAATCTCTGATATAAGCCACCCTATATTCTGTCACGGGGTCCACCGGGACGGCAGCCTCCTCCTCATCCTCACCTCCCAATACGACTAAGGGCTCCTCCCCTGTATAACTACCACTAGTAGCGGTTTGACTGAAAGAGCGACATGAACAGTTGCCCCTATTACGTGTCAAACAGCTCGTGCTAGTGGCCTCCTCCTCCGAGTCCACTCTAGGCGCTTTCCCATGGTGACACCTCCTCTCGAAACTATCATCCCCTGCATCAACCATCCTGAAAGCAATAGCGAAGATAAGTATAAGCATCTATCAATAAGAGAGAATACATATACAAAAAAAAAAAAAGAAAAACAAGTAAAAGAAAAAGGAAAAAAAAGAGAAAAAAAAATGAAGAAGAGAAAAGGAAAAGAGAGAGAAAGAAAAGAAGAAGAAAAAAAGAAGATTCAAGTTTCATTCCCAAGTTTCACTAGTTTTAAAAATAAATTAAAAAAAGCTTAGTCTCGAATCAATTTCAAGGTTTTCTAAACCTTTTTCCTCCAAAAAAAAGTTTAAAAAAAGTCATCTAGGTTTCCCGAGCTTTCCTCTTCAAAAGCTCCATTTCAAAATAGTTTTCAAGGTTTTCCCGAGCTTTTCCCTTAACAAGCTCCATTTCCAAGTTAAAATTCTGATTTCCAAGTTAAAATTCTGGTTTCCTGAGCTTTTTTCTTCAAAAGCTCTATTAAAAATAGTTTGTGAGATTTTCCCAAGCTTTCCCCTTCAAACGCTCCATTTCAAAACTATTTTCAAAGTTTTCCCGAGCTTTCCCTTTCAAAAGCTATGCTTCAAAACAATTTTCAAGGTTTTTCTTATCTCTTCCCATAAAAAGTTCTATTTCAAAATTAAAGTTTTGGTTTACCAGGCTTTCCCCTTTAATAGCCCTTTCAAAGGTTTTCAAGGCCACTCAAAGGTCCTATTCTAAGTAAAAGCTCTGGTTCTATATCATGCCCTCACGCACGTTGCCCCCAAGGGCTTCAACCCACACATCCACGTTCAAAACACCCTTCCAAGTTTTTTAGGCATCATGCCCAAAACTGACTCCAAGTTTTCAAAACTGTGCCCTAATGGGTCACCTTTCTTTCCAGAAAAACTAGCCTAGCCATTATTAACAAAAAGAATGACCCCCTCTTTCAAAAACACCCTATTTCCAAAGTTCCTAGATGTTCTGGGATTTATCTGTAAAAAGTTTTTAATTCAAGACTTAAACGTCACAAGTTTAAAACGTTTTTTGAAATTTCAGTAGAGTTTTGTTTCTAAATTTTCAAAACTACCATAATAATCACAAAACTGTGCTCCCCCACAGCATCACAAGCACACAGCTACGTCAACCAACACAATCCCATCCTCCGTCAATGCCCAAAGCACAAACAAGCACAACATTTCAACCAAAATCTCAAATTTTCAAATTTTCAAGCATTTATCAATTTTTTCGAAAATCTAAAAATTCAAAAATTTTCAAAAAATCACTAAACTTTCCAAAAAAACATTCAAAATATTTTTCTAACACTCAATCAAAGAAAGTACGACAAGAAAATGGAATACATGAAGCCACATTCACTAAAGTCTCAATTCTTAGAAAAACCCTTTTACTTTAACTTTCAAATTTGTCCAAACACACTCAAATCTTCACCAATACACAAAATCAATCCTTCCATGGTGTTCAAAACATTCTAAAACATCAATTTAGATTATTCCTATTCAAAAAACAAGCATCTACACAAATAAATCAACGAAAAGTCAAGAAAACTCACTTTGGGGTTTTTCAGCAAAAAACCAACTTTTCTGCAGTTGTGGTAACTTCCGGGGATGACCTGACACCCCCCTAAGTCTTACCCAACAATGTTTGACCGATTCTCTTTGAAACCTCTTAGGAAGAACTCTCCAAAACTCTCAAATATTAACATAAAATAATCACCAGGTCACAGCTGCCTGTAGTTTAAAACCTATAATCTAGCACATCTACTACATGTGCTAGAGGAAAATTTAGCCTGGCACATGCGCTAGGGCCATTTTTAGACAGGTGTACGAGCTAGACATGCCAGACTATCCAGCTTCCCGCCAAATCAAATTCAAATGCCTCCAAAGGCCAAAACCCAGCTTCTAGTGCCCCAAAGATCGAAAAGCCTAGTTTTAGCATTCTTGTTTTCAAAAAACTCAAAATTCTAGACCCTAGACAGTCAAAATTTCAAAAATTCAAGTTTTCAAAAAGCCCAAAATCTTTCCAACCTTTTAAATTCAAAACTCCAGTCATCTAGTTCTTTCGATCGCCTTGCAACCAACATGTGACCCTTAATTTATAATTTTTTGCCTTTGACAAGCAAAGACAGAAACAGAGGAGCAGTTGTAAGTACCCCATTTTTACCCGTTCAACAATCTCCAGTCCAAATGAATCACTCTAGTAAAATGTCATAGAATTATCAAAACCTAAACCGGCCTTTCAAACTCCGATCTAGTCAATTAGTCCCTTCTCGAGCTCGACGGGCCTAATTGAAGCCAGATGACCAAAATGCCCCTAGGCTTTCCAGTCAGCTTTCCGAGACCAGGCAGTATCTGAAACTAATCACCACCTTCGGAGTGACAAAAACACTCACAAAGTTTAAACGGTTCACTTCTAGCTTCTGCTAGCCCGCTAATATAGAATGTCCATTACATCCCTTGGCATCTCGTAATTTCCTGAGACCAAGCAGTCTTTGGAACCAACACCACCCTATCGGAGTAATAGAAACACTTACAAACCTTTAAGACGTTCGAGTGACGAAAACATTCACGAGTTCAACGCAAGTATGCCATCCAAACTGAAATTGCCCCTTAACCGTGGCACGTTTTTCAGAGAAAAGTAAAACCTTTGAAACCAACTCATCACAACCGTCAAAGTGATGAAAACATTTGTAAACCCAAGTCAACATTGGTGTCTGCTAGCCTAACAAGGTGAAAAATAATCAAACTGCCCCTTGGGCATACCGACACGTCTCTCGAGAAAGTACTAAGTCTTTGAGACGGTAAGTCCACCCACTACGACTATCCCTTGATAGTTCGACACATTCAATATGCCAATCAAACCTATTCTGGTTCAATTCTGGTCAACTCCAATCAGAATGACAGTTTTGCCTCCAGGTGCTCCGTCACGTCCTTTATGAAAGAACCAATCCCTCGAGACAGTAAGACCACCTTCTTAAGCTATCTTTAGGCAGTTTGGCATGTTCATTATGCCACTTAAGTCCATTTCGGCCCCATTCTGGCAAATTCTGGTCAAAATGACTATTTTACCATTGGTGATCTAGACATTTCCTAAACCACACCAGCTTCGGATGCCAAATCGGCATCCACTAGCATACTTAGTGAACCTCCTCGTCTATTTTCAAGCGAGTCCCTTGACTCGAAACAATTTTAAGTTAACTAAAGCTTCCTGGAGCATCTCGTAGGTGCTCTACTAGGGTTGTTTTCTTCTCGGATTCCTTGATTAAAACACACCATCAATTGACTTAAGAAATGTGTAAATTAGAAAATTTCCAAGAGCCTTTCCATAGGTCTTTCCATCGATGCAGTTCGATTGAAAAGATCACTTCCGGAAGCATCCAATTGCGTGGCCCGAGAGTTGCCACTTTGAGAAACCCTTGAAGCGTTTCATAGACGCTTCGACAGGGTTGACTTTTTCTTCCATTTTCTGATTAAAATGCATAGTCAAGCAACTTAAAAAATGCATAAATTAAAGAATTCCCTAAAGCTTATCCGGAGGACGTCCTATCGGTACAGTTTCATCGAAAAGGTCAAAACCACAATCATGTGGCGCAATTACTACCACTTTCAGAAACCCTCAGAGCATCTCACAGATGCTTCGAAAAGCTTATTTTTATGCATGCTTCTCGATGATATATCTCTGTCATTCAGAATCCTTTAAAGCTTTTTAAGGGCTCCCGGTTTGTGAGAAACAATGGGGGAACATTGTGAATGTGATCGATTTCTTCAAATCTTTCCCAGATTACACAGTTATCGAGGTGAATTTGGCATAAGAGTTCCCGGTAGTGGAAAGTATTCTACCTACACCCAAAAAATGATTAGATCAGATAAAACTTACCTTGCAGCCTAAGTTGGGATAGTAAAAAGAGTGCCATGTGGCACTTAACTACTGGCATTGTACTGGCACATGTGATAGATGCGCCAGGGCAAAGTTTGCCTAGGTGCATGTAACACATGTGCCAGGGCCCAATACCTTTGCCTATAAATAGCAGGCCACCCGCTGCATATTCTAGAGTTAAAAATAATAGCGAAGCCCTGCTAAAATCGCTCCAAAACTCTGAAAAACCTATATACACTTCATCCAAGCATCTAAGCTAGATTCAATTCCTCTCTAGCCTATACACTCCATCTTCCAAGCCTCCAAGCAACCCTTGAAGGCCATTTTCAGCCCACTTCAAGACCATTGAAGACCCTTCAAAACTTAAGCAAAGCTCTCCATTGAAGCTTGAAGAAATTGTGAAGACAAGATAGTATTTTCATTTACATTTTGCTACCCTCAACTCTTCTCTTCTTCTTCTTAGCCTACTTAGACTATGTTCTATTTTACTCCCCATCTTCTACTCCCCTTTCTTACTTATTTGAATAAGAGGACCTTAGGTCCATGCCCAAGGGAAGCTTTAGGGAAGACACCGATTAGGGAGTCTTCCTTTAGCCTACCTTATCATTGGATGGACCATAGGCCCCTTGCAATGTGGGGTGGCCTTTTAGCCTTGTATGATTTCATAACCCCCTAGCGTATGGTTACTATGTTCATGTATTGCATGTTCGACTCTATTTTCATGCTCATCACCATTTTCTAAAAACCCTAACTATTTCTATTTTCATGTCATTCTCAAACTCCATATTCGAGTGGTTTCCTAAAAATGGTTCTAAGAGTTGGTTTCTTAAAACATAGAGCTAAACCCTAATTTTCAAGCCTTAACTACATTCTTTCCATTGCTATATAGCTCTCTTGAGTTCTTGTATAAAAATTATTTCAAAACCACCCTCCAAAAGGATCTTTTCAAAATCTCTACTCTCTTAAGTTTTCACCAAAAAATGGCTTTCTAAGTGCTGTATTCTGTGTTGATTTTTAAAGTTTTACTCTCTTGAGTTGTGTAGTTAGAATGCTCCCCATGTAACCCTCTCTTGAGTGGTATCCCTATAATAATCATAAGAATCCTAAACCCATTAGAGTGGTTCTTTACATTCCCAAAAGTGGCTTTCAACATAACCCTCTTCAAGAGAGGTTTTCAAAAACTCACTATCTTTGTCTTACACTAAAAATAATTTCTAAAATCAACATTTCCATTTTAAGATTCAAAAGATTTGGTTCTCTTGAGTTAAAGGTTGTAATGGTCCCCGTTTAGCTCTCTTTTGAGTGACTTCCTCATTTTGGTCATATGAACCCTACACTTGTTAGAACGAATTTTCATGAAAATAATCTCTCAAAATTCATAACTCTCTTGAGTTGTCTTTCTAAAAATACGTTCATATGAAGTAGCAAAGTATCTTTTCATAAAACCATGGTTCCAAAACCTTGCTTCAAAGTTCTTTGCATAAAACTACCTTCCAAAACAACTAGGCCCAAACACTAGTTGAAAACCATCTTTCAAAACCCTAGTTCAAAACCTCTAGGTCAAAACCCTAGTTGAAAACTAACTTCCAAAACCACTTGGTCCAAACCCTAGTTCAATACCATCTTTCAAAACCACTAGGACAAAATCTTAGTTCAAAATCTCTAGGTCCAAACCCTAGTTCAAAACCACTAGAGCCAAAACCTAACCCTAAACCACTCTTCAAAACCACCTTTTAAAACCCTAGGTCAACTTGGCCCTAGTTGTCCAAACTAACCTAACCCAAGTTAGTTAATCTAACTCTAGCTAGTTAACCCTAGTTCATCAAACCCTAAGTCACCTAACCCTAATTAGTTAACCTTAGTGGACCTAACCCTAGTTACCTTAACTAAGGTTGTTCAAACTTCAAAACTCTAATTCAAAGGCCCTTTTCAAATGATCTTTCAATTCAAAACCATTTTCAAAACATGTTTTCAAAAACATCATACTCTCTTGAGTTCCCAAAGCCCTGATTCAAAAGTCCTCTTAAATTTTACCATACATATTTTAAAATGCTTTCAGAAACTCATAACCGTAACGTGATCCTAACCTTCTCATAGTCAAAATTTTCAAAAAAAAAGTGATACATCAAATACAACCTTCAAGATTGTTCATATTAGGATTCTAAGATTCTAAGTGCTTTCCAAAAACCCTTTTCAAAAATGATTTTCGAAAGTCACATCCTTGAAGTAATCTTAAGCCTTACATGGTTAAGGTTGTTCAAGGAAAGTGAGATATCAAGTAGGGCTCTATAACCCTTAAGTTTTCAAAACCCTAAGGGAAGTTTCTAATCTTTTTTCTAAAATGATTTTCCAAAGATTATAACCTTACAGGAATCTAGTTGATTAATAACTAGTTTCTTAAGGGTGATGAAACATTTCAAAGTACCTTTAATAAAGTAAAAGAAAAATTATTTCAAAAAATTTTCAAAAGCAAGTTTACAAGAGATTTCCCAATCCAAGCTTCCTTTCAAAAAATCCTAATCAAGATTACATAAACATTTTCAAAACTCTCTTTAGTTGTTTCAAACATTTCTAAAACTCTCTTAAGTTGTTTCAAAACATTTCCAAAACTCTTTTGAGTTACTCCCAAAACACTATAAAAATTCTCTCAAGTTCAATTTCAAAAGCACTTTCCAAATTCTCTTGATTTATTTCAAAAACATTCCAAAACTCTCTTGAGTTGCTTTCAAAAATTTTCAAAAACATTCCAAATCCTATTTCAAAGGCATTTTAAAAAATTTCCAAGTCCAAGTCTAAACTCTTTTGAGTTCAAGTTTCATAAACTTTTCAAGACTCCCATGAGTTTATTTTCAATTGGACCCTTACCCGAACTACGAATAACTTGATTCTCGCCAAAAAAAGTAAGCAAGTAACCTAAAATGGTGCGGTTATAATCATTTTTCCAAGTCAAATGTCTAATTTCAAAACGCTCTCTCAATTAAAATTTCTATTTCAAGCCACACTTCAAAACTTTTCTATTTTCAAAGATCTTTCAAAATACATTCATATCATGCATCCAAAAAGTGAAGAGCAAACCCTATTTTCAAAATTCTAAAGTGGATATAAGTGGACTTTTAGTAACCGATGATTTAAGTAAGTGAATTAAGGGTGATTAGACATATAGGTACCAAAATGACTGGTTAGGGTAATGATCTTAGAATATATTTCCTACACGTAACTAATTCCAGAACCATATATTTCTATTTCGAAGGCCAAAATGGAAGTCACGCTTTCAAAAGGGCTTTAAAACATTTTCAAAAGGTTGCTGAAAACTTATTTTCTGAAACTCTCTTAAATGGACAATTTTCAAAACATTTTTTAAAATCCTAAGTCTAATATTCAAATTATACTTAGTTTTAGGTGACGTAACACATATTTAACGTTTGTACTTAGGTAGCGACTCCCAATTTTTTCAAAAAGCCCTTAAATCAAATCAACTCTTCAAGTTCAAATATTCGTCGCACTTATCTTTTTAAAATGTTGAGTTCTAACAGAGAAAGTACTGTACTTTTTTTAAGCCAAGAGGGTTTGATTAAAAATCGAGTCGCGAAACTTTCCTATACTCAAATTAATAATTGAAATATAAAATACCAACAATAAATGATAAATTAACACATTCTTCTATCAATTTTAAAAGAATAAACTAAGCAAATTAGAATTTATCACTTTAATTCATTTGTTTGTCAGCAATATGTATTTAAAAATAGTAATATGTATTTAAAATGCTAGCTATTGACATAAATGTTGTGGCATTTTTTATCTTTATTTTAAACTAGTATTCGTATAAAGCGACAATACTCGCATAAGTATTTAGTGATATTTTTAACACTTTTTATTTTTGTGTTGTGTTTTTGTTGTATTTTTTATAACATTATATTAAATTCATGCATATTATGTATGGTTCTTTTTGTGATTCCTTATCTTGCTAATTATATTTGCGAGATTTCAAACTATATATCTGTGTATATCTATATTATTATAAAGCAAATTCTTGGATTTGATGAAGTTGGTGAAGCTTCAAATTTAAAAAAGTGTCACTTTTAAATACAGACCAAAAAGTCCTTAAAAAACACATAAATTAATAACATTGTGCATGTTTTTATCTGACTCAAAAAATAAAAGAGTAAAATTTTAATTTAAATTTTATAACCATTCATTAATTATTTTCTATTTTTTCTTTCAAAGTTGCTCAATCTAATCACACTAAAGTGGGGCACCCCTTTTAAGTATATATATAAACAAATACTGTGACCAGTCACGTGACGTGACCGAGACCGATTCACCCAGTCTTACACGCAACAGGAAAGAAACTCGTGAACCCCTTGAGTCCCGGCCTAACCACCCCCGAGCCCGACTAGTCTCCAAACCTCACCCAACCAACAAACCAACCCATCTTGACCCTCACCCACTGCTTGCTGTCCCCCGCGCAACGCGATGGCTTCCGAAGAAGACCATGCCGTCTACGGCGAAGAAGACCTCGACGAAGACGAAGACGACGATAGTGAAGAGGAGGACCTCAACCTTCCCACCTCCAACGCTCCCCTAGGAGAACTCGACGATGATGTCGACGACGACGTCGAAGAAGAAGACGACGACGACACTTCCTCCTCCAATCTGGCAGCCTCCGCTGGTGAGGTCACAGTTGCCGTCGCCGGCGTCACCAACGGTGAGCTCGCTACCTCCACCCAGGGCGTCACCGTCGCCGATTCTCTCACCGATCCAAAGCGTAAAGGGATCGAGGACGTCACGATCGCCGCCGTTGTAGAGGAGAAGAAGCCGCTGGCGGCGATGGACGAGTCCCGGAAGTTGTTTCAACGGCTGTGGACCGACGAGGACGAGATCGAGCTGTTGCAGGGGTTCCTCGACTACACGACGCAGCGAGGGGGGAGCAATCCGTCGCACCAGCACGACACGACGGCGTTCTACGATCAGATTAAGAGCAAGCTACAGCTTGATTTCAACAAGAACCAGTTGGTCGAGAAGCTGAGGCGGCTGAAGAAGAAGTACCGGAACGTCTTGAGTAAGATTCGTTTGGGTAAAGATTACGTGTTCAAGAGCCCCCACGATCAGTCCACTTTCGAGATCTCTCGCAAAATCTGGAGTGGCGACGTCGTCCCCGGCGGAGCAGGCGGCGGCGGCGGCGGCGGCGGCGAAGAAGGCCGATTGGAAGACGAAGAATTAAACCCTAACCACCCTCATTCGTACGATCACAATAATAACGGTGTCGATGCCAATAGTTCGGAGAAAAAAGCTTCAAGGCCGAGAAAACGATCAAGAGGAGTGAAAGCTGATGAAAAACCCCAATTCAATCAACAAACTGTAACTCCAACTGCGACTTCGATTCCGAACTTGATCGAGGAGACAGTGAAGAGCTGTCTAACCCCATTGTTTAAGGAGTTGCTTCATAATGCAATGAATGGGCCGTGTGGTTCGCGGGGCTTCGGAGGGGTGGGGGTATCGAATCCGATGCCTTTGAGTTTTGGGTGTCCTCCGGCTTCAGCATTGAATTTTACTACTACTGGTGGTGGTGGTGATATGATGGATGACAAGTGGAGGAAGCAACAGATATTGGAGTTGGAGGTATATTCGAAGCGGCTAGAGCTGGTGCAGGATCAGATTAAGTCAGCGTTGGAGGAGCTGAGGTCAACCGGAAGTTGACGAGAGTTTGGCTCTCTCTTTCTCTCTCTCTCCATGTGAGTACGCAGTAGCAGCAGCAGCAGCAGTAAGTGTTTTTGGAGTTTTTCTATTTTTAGTTCATAAATTTGTTGGTCATTTGATCAAATGGTGAATACTATAGTGGTAATTGAAGTTTTTTTTTTTTTTTTTTTTTTTGGTTTATGTAACTTTTTTAACAGTTGTTGGAGTAATGATTTCTATTTGCTCAGTTTTGGATAGTTTGGTCAAGTTCCTTAACTCTGTGCAGAGAAATGTGTGGGGGATGAAATGATGTCAAAAGGCTTTAGACTTTACGTCGTCACAAGTTTTATATGGTCTGAATTCATGTTCCTGATGCCTTTGCTGCTACACTGGAATTGAAGGATTGGTATCTATCGACCCATGTTTTCTGTAAGAGTACTTCATTTTATCAAAATATTTGTTGGCTCTGATGGCGAGTGGCATCGTGGGTGGCATGATTTTTGTGGTGGAATTTTTTGCATCACCCTTTTTGGAGGCATGCATATTTAGATGTTGCGGCTTGTGGACTGTAATTGATGATCATCTTGGAGGGTAGTGGCTTGACACAGAAAGGGGACTGTTAACTGCTTATCTATTTATTTTGAATGTAATTTGGCATTTTTGTTGGCTTGACCCTGATTGAGACTGCAATGACTTCAGGCCTTCTAATTATAAGTGTCTTGAGTTACGCATGTCGTTAGCTTTGTTGTTAAGTTTGAGTTGTCTTAGTCAGTGTTCTTGCTGTGATTTGGGTCTAGAAAGGTTTGTAAATCTATTTTTTATGTGTTGTCTGGGTATAGTAATTTATGCAAGAGAGGTTGGTGATGAGCATTCAATGTGCAATGAATGTCTTGAATGTCTTATCAATGGAGAATGAAGGTTCCCTTTATATAGGTGAGGGAAGTATTTCATGATTGGCCATTCAGTTGTCGAGATTTTTGGTGATTGGCTACTCGGACCTGAGACGGAGCCTTTCGTTGATTGGCTCCTCAGTTTGGAGCTCCTCGAAGACCGACATTCTGAATGTCAACTCTGTACCTGTGTAGCAACAATAATTCAGTGATTCAGACGTTCAGGCATTAAATACGCTTTATCGTTTGCTTGGAGATCCCTCTCTCTCTAAGACCGGCCGGAGGGGCAAGACTCCTCGGCGAGCCCTCAACTCTAACCTCCAATCCACTTGTCTCCTGTTGATCCCGCGTGGAGGTCCCTAGGTCCTGCTCCCAACCTAGGTTATGGAGAATAAGTCATGGAGAATTATACTAAGTATGGAGATGTGCTCGGCGGCGAGATTTCATGGCCGAGCCAGGAGGTGCTGAGCGCGAAGCCATGACGCGGAGGAGGTGCCCTGAGGTCACTTGTAGGCGAGGGATTCTTGATGTCTTATCTCGGAGGAGGCGCTCTTCGCGCTATCCTCGGTGAATGAGCTGTCTTGGTACACACGTCGCCTCAATAGGCTGCTACGTGGAGCCAAGCGTAGGAGAAGGAGTGGTGAATTGCTGGAGTGTCCTCTTACAAAGCAGAGTTGGACACTTATACCTACAATTATCATTGCTACAATCTTGAGAAGGATGACAAATTGAAGATTGTAGGAACAGTAACAAGCAGTGGCATACCTTTGAAGATAGTTTCACTGATTTGATACAACTAAACTGAGAGAGAGAGAGAGAGAGAGAGAGAGAGAGAGAGAGAGAGAGAGAGAGAAGCCAAAGTGAAAATAGAGGAAGTGTTTAGATAGAGGGCCATAAGGGTGAAGTGTTCCAAGGATTTTTGGTCTGGAGCTGTTCCATTTAATGGCAGCATATTCAGTTCTGTTCAGCATTATTGCAAGTAGAGAGTCGGGTTGAGAAATGTTTTTGTGGCTGGATTCAGTCCCTTTGGGCCATTGATATTTGGGGGTTGGAAAATGTTGCAGCGCTCTTTGAGGAGCTTTACCCGTCAGATATGAAAATTGAAAATTGTGTTACTGTCCCCTAATGAAGTTCATGCTTTTTTGGCCAGTATAGGATGGGGATTCTTTTGCTTCATCAAAGGTTTCATTCTTTTATTTAGCTGATAGCAATGTAGTCTGTTGTGGGTCATGGTTTGAAGCGGGCAATCGTAGCAATGAGCTTTGAAAGGTCTCTTGGCCTGTTCATGCTGTACCAGTGTTTATGTGGATCAGACAAGAAAATTGGAGTGGAGACAAGCTTTTCTTAAGAAGAAAAGTGTTCTGAGAATGAAAATCTTATTAGAGTTGGGAATTACCTTTTCTGAAGAACAAAAGATGTTATATGAGAATTTCATATGGCTGCTGAGGTTGCTTCCAGATAGTGCCATGAGATCTGTCCCTTCAACATTTCGAGTTTTGTTAAGGCGTTGTCACTTCTCGGTAGGTTTACCTCCTTTGTATGTAAGTTGTACTTCTGCATTTTTACTTCAAGTAATAATATATACATATATATATATATATATTTTATGTAATTTTATTTCTCAATTTCTTTTTTACTCTTGACAAAACGGTGTAGGATCTACATTAATAAATTCATGTTGAACTCAATTCACTTGTATTTTTGTCCCTTAAGTTTTGTTTGGTATAATGGAATAGAATGATTATTCTCACTTTCATTCACATCATTTTCTTTTAAGTCATTAGTTAAAGTTGGAATGGTGTTTCCCTAAGAATGGTCATTGTCGTGTTTTGTTAGAATAATCATTTCCTCTTTTAAGAGTAGGAATGATCATTCTATTTATAAAATAAAATTTGGTAATATTTTTGTTGTCAAATTTTTTCAAAAAATAAAACATGTTTGGTATAAAAAAATTTAATTTTTATGCTAATAAAAAATAATTTTAATAAGTCGAAAAATTTTGAAAAAAAATTACTTATGTTTTTTTATATTTGTTTTTAAAACAAATTTTCTTCCCTTGTCATCCGTTATTACCACAATCACTGTTGCTGTCGCCGCCACCATCACCCATCAACCACACTCGCTGCACCGTTACCATCACCACCTGTCATCACTCGCTGCCATCATTCACTAACAACCACTGCCACCACCATAGTGACCCACCAATCACCCTGGCTGCCATCACCCACCACCATCATTCACCAACCACCACCTGTCGCCACTACCACCGCTAACTGCTGTCATGGTATCCATTCAGTTAAATTTATTCAAACTTAACATTCATAACATCAAAAGTCCCAAAATAAAATATTCACTGTCAACAAGTTAGATGAAGTTAAAGTTAAAATAAAAATTATTACATAAAATGCCTTGGAAGTATGAAGGTAATGTTTGATACTCGAGAAAAGAAAGGGAAGAGAAAGAAAACTCATTGCTTTGTAATTTAGGAGGGAAGTGAGAGTTAATTTCTGTGCACTTTCTTTTTGTTTTCCTTTCTCTTTCTCTTTCTCTTTGAGTAGTGATACTATTAGTTTTCTTTCTCCTACCTTGCAATTTCAAATGAGGGAAAGTGATTTTTATCTTACTTTCCTCTCATTTTCTTTTTACATTAAACAAAAGAAAGAAAATTATTTTCTCTTCGTTTTCAATCTCATTTCATTTCATTCTTTTCCTTACACTTTCACAAGTATCAAATAGAGCCATAATTATACATTCTATCTATATTAAGTAGTTCATGTAGGGAAACATCTTCAAATTTCTACAAGTTAAAATACAACTTCTAAACATTTACAAAAAAATTTAAAACGTAAACCTCAAATCAATGCCCGCAAATATTCATAGTACACAAAGTCATATAAATATCACACTATCTTCCCAATAAAAATATAAATGAGCAATTAATAAATAAATAAAATTCAACCATTGAACCAGTGCAAAGTGCAAATGGGAACTATTCCCTCGGAAGCACAATTTTACAAAAATTTGTGACAGGAGGAGGGCTTTTAAAATTCGAATTTCTAAATTTCAAACTTCACCTAGAAAATCTAATTTTTCTAATTTTTTTTTCGAATTTGAATGGCTGTTTTAACTTCAATTCACAAACAAAACTAACACAAAACAAAACAAAAATACAACATGAGAATGCATAATAATTATAGTTATTCATATTTTAACAACATAATCCAAAAAATCTTTCATTGCAATAAAAGAATAAACTCTTAAAGGAAACCCTTACCAGTGAGCACCGTGGCTGGCACCAGCACCGTCGATGAGCAACACAAGGGTGGATGGATGTTTGGGGAGGTTCGAGCAGCTGAGAAGGCACACACCACACGTTTAGTCCACAATGCAGGGCTCACTCAAAACCCTAACTCCAGAATACCTACTCTATGTTGCACTCAACCCTACTGACCGATCAAGAACATTGACATATTGAGGATCTTTCATTAGCCGTTGGGACCTCTGAGAGAGAAAGAGTTAAGAGTTCAGACAGAGTGCTTAGAGGGAAGGACTGATTGCGCAAGTGAAAAGAGGAGCGGTTTGATTCGTACGCATGTACGCATAAAAGTTTTTCTAGCTTTGATGCTTTTGTAAGTATTAAAACTAAAAACTTTTTTACAAATTATGCTTTCCGTTCTTAAAAACTAAAACCATCATTGGTAAATTTTTTAATTGACAACCGAACATGCACCAATTAAAGAAGGTAAAGCAAATGAAAAAGGTTCTATCTGAATATGGATTTGAACTAAAATGAGCTAAACCCAATCAAACTAAAAAATCTAAAAGATGTAAATAAATTAAATAGATAAAAGGAGAGATGAACTACCAAGATTTGACGGAAATCTTTTTTTTTATTTTTTTATTTTTTGCACAATAGTCAATATTTTAACTGTATCTCTTATTTGATATCCGATTAAGTTAATTCAAGAGACATTCAAAAGCTAACTTAACGACCTACGATTCTTTCAGAAATACAAAATTTCAAATTCTAATGTTTACTAGCTAAAAACAGCGCTCAATCAAAGGCTAAAAATGTAGAATATTTTTCTATGCGCATTTCTTCACCCTAAAATAGTAAACCTCTAAACAAAAGAAAGTATAATGACGCAAGATCGCTAAAAGAGAATATAAATGAATAAATAAATAAAGATAATAAGTTTTTTAAAACAACTAGTTGAAAGGTTTGGTAAATTTGAATCTAATTTGTTTTCTAATTAAATCCCCAGCAATGACGCCAAAATTTGTTATGATAATTTTAATGCTTGCAAGCACACGAATCATATTGAAGTATAAGACAGTCAATGCGAGATCAATCCCACACGGACTTGTGAAATTTTAGAAAGTTAATTAAAATAAATCTAGTTCACCCTAACCTAATTGATAAATCTTGAGTTTGTTTAACTAATCTAGCAATGAGCAAAAATAAATAAATAGCAAAATAGACAAGTAAATAATTAATCTAGCAAATAATTATAAATTGATGAACTAGATTTATTTTAATTATAAATAGAAATCAAATTAAGATGACTACATTTTTCATAGATAACTCCTGGTTAGAACGTTTCCTCTCTGCTTTTATATCTCAATCCACAACAAAATTAACAAATTAAATAAATAATTAACAACTACATAACATAATTAAAAGATAAAAATATATAAATTATGTGAGTTATCACTCACATTTCCATCACACCAATACCTTCCCACAGACCAATTAGTCCTTATTCCTCTTCAATTCATTTGTTCATTTACTGACTACTAAGAAATCATCACTTACGATAGGGAGATCACTTCCTCAATCCCTCCAGCCAAGATGTTCAAGGCCTTTTGTCCTTGATGCCTATAACCTCGTCCCCAAAATCTTGCCACAGGCCATTAAGAGTATTGTGGAAACCCTGGAAGGAGATGGAGGGGCTGGAACCATCAAGCTGCCACTTTTGGTGAAGGCTTGTTTCTATCACCATTATTGTGTTCATCTTTGGGACATAGCTATGCAAAACCTTTTTTGTTTTTTTCTTTTCTTCTTCCACAGGTTTTATGTTTAGCCGCATTTAGCTGCATGAATTTACTATTAATGTAACCATACAAATAGTTATTGGAGTGACATTTTCTTGATTCACGTTTCCCATAAGAAAACTAATACGAAGGCAGCCAATTCAAGAGTGTAAAGCAACGCGTTGATGGGATTGACAAAGAGGATTTCACCTACAGTTGCAGCATAATTGAAGGCGATGGTTTGATGGGTTAATTAGTAGGAATCAATCTCTTATGAGATCAAAAATCACGGCTACCCTCCCCTGATGGAGGATCCATCCGGGCAAAGAAAGGCATCTGGAATGTTCGACCTCTTGGCAAATCCTGCTGCCTAAAACTAATGGATCTTATAGTGCCGACTCATGTGCTATGAGTAGTGTACTAATTTGTATTACTAAATTGAGGGGTGGCTATCAGTTTTCTCATATATTCGCATTGGGTGCTTAGTTGGAGTCAAATAAAATTAAAAGGCGACTATTGTCACACTCCAGTTTTTTGCACTCGAAGAAACACTAGTTAAAAAGACACGGTACTCTCTCAATAGAACTCATCATTCTAGAAGGACGAGTGCAACTAGATTTGAACTAGAAATTGATTTGTATAAGGGCTTTTGAAAAACTTTGGAGTTATCACCTAACTTTGTGAAGGTGAGTTAGGTTACCTAACACTAAGTACAATCTAAAGATTAAACTTAGGATTTTTGAAAAGATTTTTTGAAAACTTTCTCAAGAGAGGGTTTTTGGAGAAAACAAGTTATTTGACAACCTTTGAAAAGATTTAAACACTTTTTGAAATATGACTCCAGTTTTGGTCTCTCGAAAATAGTGATTCTAGGTTCAGAGGTTGATTACGTATAGGGAAGATGCACTAGGCTATCACCTTATCATATATTTGTGGTACCTACATGTCTTTTCAGTTTATATTCATTCATTTAGAATCTTCAATTATCCAATGTCTAATTATATCTACTTTGAAAAGAATTTTGAAAAGAGGTTTAATATGATGGATAACATGCAAGTACAAAAAAATGATTTGATTTTGAAAACAGATTTAAAGGGAGGATTTGAAATTTGAAAGAGGTTGTAGGAATTCAAAACTTGAAAAATGATATGGAATTAGAAACTTGAAAAAGGTTGTGATCGCACCCATGAGTGTTGTCTACGCATCCCTTTGTTGGGAATCAGGTTAGTCGTAGTTTGGACTTGGTGTCCGATTGAAAATAGACACTTTGAGGTTTTTGGAAAGTTTGATTTGAAAATATTTAATTTGAACCTTGATTGGAAGATTTGAAATTGAATTTTGATTTGAAATCGAACTTGAAGTTGACTTTGCAATAAAACTTGAACTTGGAATTAAATTTTGAAAATAGACCTTGTACTTGTTTTGAAAAGTTTGAATTGAATTCCAAAATTATCTTGAATTCAATTGGAGCTTGAAAATCATCTTGATTTAGATTTAGAAAAGGGGTGAAGCCTTCTAACTTAAGGTTAGGGTTGAACTAGAGCTTAGACATCCTAAGACTTGGGTAACCTAGGGTTAAAGCATACAATTGAAATAAGAAGGTTTGATTTTAGAAAGTTGGATTTCAGAAAAGTTTTGAATTAAGAAGGCTCTAAATTAGAAAAGTTCCCAATTAGAAAAGTTTTGAATTAGGAAAGTTCCATTTTAGAAAATTTTCTTTTTTAAGAAAGAGTTGATTTTTGGAAAGATTCGAATTTGGAAAGGTTTGAATTTAGAAAGATTTGGAAGTTTAAAATTTAGAAAGTTGAAAATTGGAAAGGTTTAAAATTATGAAAGATTTAATTTCTATTTCTTAAAGTAGAAGATTGGATTTTGTTTACTAAAATAGAGGATTTGATTTGGTTTCCTATTTGGAAAAGATTTGATTTGAATTGAAATTGGAAATCTTTAGCTTTAGAAGTCTTGAATTTGCAAATTTATGATTTTATGTAGGAAAATATTTTAGAAAGTTCTGATAGAAAGTCATGATTTTAAAAAAGGATTTAGGGTTTCCTAATTATGGATTCTAGGGCTTGACTTGGATTTTAAGACAAAAAATTTTTAGAAAGTAGATATTTGAAAAAAGTTTTTAGGAAGTAGATTTGCAAAATCATTTAGAAAGAGGTTTGAATATAGACTTTTACAAGTCTCTTGATTATTTTACTTTCCTAAAACGATTTTAATCGTGAAAAGATTAGAACCATTTTAGGGTTGTGATTTTGATAACAACTATGTTTTGAAATATGGATCATAATGATCATATTGAATATAACACTTTCTAAAAACAACCCTAACTATAGAATGGTTAGAATCATCATAGGAGTGTGGTTTCGAAAACAACTTGGGTTTAAACCCAAATTTAGACCTTGATGATTATATTGAATGTAACACTTTCCTAAAATAACCCCAACCATGGAATAGCTAGAATCATCCTGGAATTGTGATTTTGAAAACAAGTTTGAATGAAGGACGTTTTGAATGCAAGTTTGAATACAATGCATGAATATGATAACCACAATGCAATAGGGTCGTGAACATACAAAGTTAGGATTCACCACATAATCAGGGGGGCCGAACCCACACCATCTTAGGTCGAACTTAAAGAAAGCCCCCAGCACAGTGACCTTCAACAAGTCTTCCTAGGCATGAACCAAGAAATCCCTTATTTCAAACTTGCAAAAAGAGGAGGTAGAAGATGGGGGTTAAAATAGAAGAGAACCCAAGCAGGTTAGGAAAGAGAAGAGAGAGGGGGAATCGCATGAACTAAATTAAAAATCTGCCTTGTCTCTTTATTTTACTTTGCTTGCTTTGTTTTCTTCACCTTAAGAGCTTTGAAGATACAACACTTGATCTTCAATAGATGCTTAGAGGCTTGTATTTGAGTGTATAGATTGTATGGAGACTAGGGTTTGAGTATTTGGAGGCTACGGTTTGAGAAGGCTTGAGAGAATTGGAATTTTGAGGGAATTTGAGCTCTAGGGGCAAAAATGTCATTTTGTACCAGGTTTGTCAGAATGGACTCGGCATGATTCAAAAATATATTAGAAGGTTGGGAATACTGTTAGAAGTGTCTCTAGAAGATAACTAGTTTGATACCTAAAGCCGGTGTGGTTACCGGAGGCAATCGGAAGCCTAGGGGCAAAATGATCATTTTGACCAGATGGTCTTGGAATTAATCCAAAACCGATTGGAAGGCACTTGAACATGCCGGATTGACGTTGGGACAATCTTGGAAAGGTGGGCTTACTGTAAGCACCCCATTTTTGCCCACTCGGCAATCTCCAACCTTACCAATTCCAGTTTTCAAACACCATAATACATACGAGCCCAAGACGGGTCTTTCGAACTCTAATCCAGTCAATTAGTCGCTTCCCAAACCCACAAGATCCAATTAAAGCTGTAAAGATCATCATGCCCCTAGGCATTCCAAGCAGTTTTCTGAGACTGGGCGGTCTCAGGAACCAACACCATCCAAGTAACTTCCCGAGATCGGGCGATCTCGGGGGCTAACACCTTATCAAATTCTAGACAGTTCACTTCTAGCGCTTGCTAGCCCGCCAATGTAGAATGTCCATCATTTGGTAGTTCTTTGAGACCAAGCATTCTCAGAGACCAACACCACCCTCACAAGTAGCTTTTTGAAACCAAGCGTTCTTAGAAACCAATACCACCCTATAGGTAGCTCTCTGAGACTGGGCATCTCAGGGAACAACACCGCATAGGTAGCTTTCCTAGATTGGGTGGTCTTGGGAACTAACACCGAGGTCAACACCAGCACCTATTAGCCCGACTCGGTGAAAAATGACCAAACCTGCCCCTTGGGCCCCCAAGCAAGTCTTGAGAAAGTTCAAAATCCCTCAAGACGATAAGTCCACATTTCCAAAGTGATCCTAAATAGTTAGGCGTACTCAACCCACTATTCTGTCCAACTCTGGTCCCATTCCGGCTAAGTCCGGTCAAAATGACCATTTTACCCCTGGCCAACCCAAACGTGCCCCGAAACTGCACTGGTCCTAGAATAGTGAATGGTGGGTCTTGTCATACAACTTTGTTTAGCCTAAGGTGGACCTTACGACACTAAACACTCCTGACTCAACGAAAGTCCCCCTGGAGCGTCTCACAGACGTTCCACTAATATTGCCTTTTCTCTTGATTCCCTAGTTATAATGCAACATCAAACGACTTGAGAAATGTGCAAACCAGGGAATTCCCGAAAGCTCATTCATAGGTCATTCCATCAATACGGCTCGATCGAAGAGATCGCTTCCCAAAGCTCCTCATCGCATGGCTTGAAAACTGCTACGTTCAACAACCCCTAAAGCATCTCGCGGACGCTTTGCCAAGATTGACTTTCTTCAATTCCTTGATTATAACGCACTATCAAACGACTTGAGAAACGCGTAAATTAAGAAATTTTTGAAAGTATTTCCAAAGTACTTTCCATCGGTACGGTTCGATTGGAGAGATCGCTTCACGAAGGCCTCGATTATACGGCACACAAACAGCTATTTTTGAACTTCCACGGAGCGTATTAGAGATGCTCTACAAAAATATAATTTTATGCACACTTCCCGAGACAATATCTCACACTTTCGAACACCGTTTAGGCTTTCTGAAAACTCAAAAGTTCACAAGAAACGTCAAGAGAACACTGTGGATGCAACTGATTTTCTAAAACCTTTCCGATTGGCACAATTATCAAGATAAAGTTTAAACAAACACTCCCGATGGCAGAGCGTATGCTACATGTGCCTAAAGTTTGATCAGATCGATCAAACTTTGCTTAGCCCTTAAGATTTAGCCAGTGCAATGGGTGCCACATGGCATTATGCTAATAGAACAGTACTGGCACATGTAGCACATGTGCTAGGGCAAATTTTGCCCAGGCGCATGTACTACATGCTTCAGGTCTCTCCAGAGTTTCCTATAAATACAGACCTCTCCCTTTACATATTTCAGAATTGAAAATTGTAACGAAATTCTGCATAAACAGCTCCAAAAACCTAAAACCCTCCATATATCTCTCCCTCCAAACACTTAGGTTGTATTTCATCTTACTCTAGCCCATACACCTCACCTACAATACCCTCCATGCCATAGAAGACCTTATTCCAGCCCCTTCCAAGTCCATCCATGATCAAGTCCAAGCATCTAATGAAGTTTGAGAATGTTTGAAGGCAAAATGTGGTATTTCCTTTTATATTTTTCTCTTCCCCCACTCCTCTCTTCTCCCTCCTAGCCTACTTAGGTTATTCTCTATTTTAGCCCCCATCTTCTACCCTCCATTCTTGCATCCATGAGACAAGAGAGCTCCTAGCTCATACTTAGAGGAAAGCTAGTGAGAGCTACTGTATAGGGGGATCTATCGCGAGCCTACTTTAAGATGGTATGGCCTTGGAGCACCTTGATCATGTGGTGTAGCCCTTAGCCTTATATGGTTTCATGACCCCCTTTGCATATGACTATCTTGTTTATGTTTTGTATGTTTGGCTTTATTTTCATGTTTACAACCATCTTTTTCAAAACTTGCACTATCCCTATTTCTATGTCATTTTCAAACTCCTTATTTAAATGTTCTTTTAAAAATGGTTCTAAGAGTTGGCCCCTTGAAGTTTAGGATGAGACCCTAACTAATCATGCCTTAGAAAAGCTCCCCACTAACCCCAAGCTCACATTTTTGCATCTTTACATTGCAACTTGCATAAAAAATGGTTTTCAAATTAATTGATTCCTAAGGTTTCTATTCTCTCAAGCCTAGTGGTTGGAATAGCTCCATGGAACCTTCTCTTGAGTGGTTTCCCTTTACATTGTCCATAGGAACCCTAACTTGTTAGAATGGTTCCCTTTTTTAAAAATAGATTTCAAAACTTTCTTCTTAAACATGGTTTTAAAGTTCATTATCTCAATCTTTGCATTAAAAATGGTTTTCCAAAAGTTGTTCTTATTATGGTGATTTTCAAAGTCCTTACTCTTTTCAAGATAAAAGATTATAATGGTTCTAAGGAAACCTTCTTCAGAATAGTTTTCAAACATCAACCATATAAATCATATACGTAACTAGAGCCAATTTTCATGGAAATGATTTTCAAAAGGGTTGTCTACCGAAATCTTTTGCATAACGTGATTTGTTTTCCAAAACTCTTTTTAAAAAAAAATGTATAAAACCACTTTTCTAAAACCTCTTTCCAATCATAAGTTAATCTAACCCTAGTTCAATCCACCCTAGATTAACTTGACCCCAGAACAACCAAATCCTAGATTAACCTAACCTTAGTTAGTTAACCCTAGATCATCCAAACCCTAGGTTAACTTAACCTTAGTTAATTAACCCTATTCCATATTAACCCTAGGTTAACCTAACCAGAGTTAGTTAATTTTAGGTTAGTAAGCTTCAAGGTTCCAATTCAAAGACCCTTTTTTAAATAATCTTTCAACTCAAAAATCATTTTAATAACATATTTTCAAAACATCCCACTCTCTTAAAATTTCAAAAATCAGCTCCAAAACCTTTTCAAATATCCCTACACTCTATCATAAAAAATGTCTCCAAGACGTTTTCCTAAACTTATCTCAACGAAGGTGGCTAGAAACTCAACATTTTTCAGAAACTATTTTCAAAAATATTTTCAAAAACTCATAACTCTAAAGTGTCCTCAACCCTTTTATAGTTAGGGATTCCAAGGTGTAAGCACCCCATTTTTGCCCGCTCGGCAATCTCCGGCCCGACCGGATTCGGTTTCCAATATCATAACACATGCAAGCTCAAGATGAGCCTTTTAATCTCCAATCCAACCAACTGGTTACTTCTCAGGTCCATAAGGATCCGCTGGAGCCTTAAGCACCATTATTCTAGGCAGTTTTTCGGACCGGGCGGTCCCAGAAACCAACGCCATCCAGGTAGCTTTCCGAGATCGGGCGATCTCGGGGACCAACACCTCATCAAAGATTTCAGACGATTCACTTCTGGCGCCTGCTAGCCCGCCAATGTAGAATGTCCGTCATTCGGTAGTTCTCCGGGACCAGGCGTTCTCGGAGACCAACACCACCCTTTCAGGGAGCTTTCTAGGACCAGGCGTTCTCAGGAACCAACACCACCCTATAGGTAGCTCTCTAAGACCAGGCGTTCTTAGACACCAACACCGCATAGGTAGTTTTCCGAGACCGGGCAGTCTCGGGAACCAACACCTAGGTCA
The DNA here is from genome assembly GCA_033060915.1 of Euryodendron excelsum. Classification (NCBI taxonomy): domain Eukaryota; kingdom Viridiplantae; phylum Streptophyta; class Magnoliopsida; order Ericales; family Pentaphylacaceae; genus Euryodendron; species Euryodendron excelsum. The sequence continues at coordinate 25,070,578 of CM065379.1, forward strand.
ACACCGACGCTTACTAGCCCGACTCGGTGAAAAATGACCAAACCTGCCCCTTGGGCCTCCAGGCATGTTTTGGGAAAGTTTAAAATCCCTCAAAACGATAAGTCCATCCTTCCACAATGTTGTCAAACCATCAGGCGTCCCCCGCACACCATTTGGTCCAAATTCGGTCCTATTCTGGCTCACTCTGGTCAAAATGACCATTTTGCCCCTAAACGCCTCAGCATGGCACAAACCCCGCTGAACGGTAAAAGACTCTCTCAAAACCATCCCTGAACAGCCCTACACGCTTAACACAATATACCAGACCATTCCTAACCATTTACAGCCAACTCCGATCAAAATGACCGTTTTGCCCTTAGGAGCCAAAAATGCCCCGAAACAGCACTGGCCTTGGGGTTTCGAGCAAAGGATTTCACCGCACGCCTTTGTTTAACCCAAGGAACACCTTACGACACTAAGCTCACATGACTTGGTAAAAGTTCCCTGGAGCGTCTCACAGACGCTCCGCTTAAATTGTCTTTTCTCATGATTCCCTGATTATATCGTACCGTCAACCGACTTGAGAAACGCGTAAATCAGGGAATTTTCAAAAGCTTGTCTATAGATCCTTCCATCGATACGGCTCGATCAAGTGGATCACCTCTCGAAGCCCTCCATCGTACGGTGTGCAAACCATGACTTTCAGCAACCCCTGGAGCGTCTCGCAGACGCTCCGCCAAGGTTGACTTTTTCTTCGATTCCCTAATCAAAATGCACTGTCAAACGACTTGAGAAATGCGTAAATTTGGAAATTCTAGAAACTATTTCCAGAGTACTTTCCATTGGAACGGTCCGATCGAATAGATCGCTTCTCAAAGGCCTTAATCACATCAAATGAAAACAGCTACTTTTAAACACACACGGAGCGTATTACAGACGCTCCACAAAAGTGTCCTTTTTGGTATGCTTCACAAGACGATATCCCACGCTTCTGAACATAATTCAAACTCTTCGAAAACATGAAAGTTCATCGGTTGCACTAAGAGAACATCTCGAGTGCGATCGATTCCCCTGGAACCTTTCCGGTTGGCCCAATTATCGAGGCAAAGTTTGGGCGATTTTTCCCGGTGATGGCGCGTATGCTACATGCGCTCAAATTTTGTTCAGATTGATCGACTTTCGATTAATGGTCGAGATTTAATCAGTACATAGGGTGCCACATGTTATTCTAGCAATGGAACAGTACCTGCATATGTAGCACATGCGCACGGCCTATTCCAGGTTGCCTATAAATAGAGGCCTCCCCCCTTGCATATTCCAAGTCCGAAATTGATATGAAACTCTGCTGAAATCACTCCAGAAACTCGAATCTCTACATATATTCCTCCCCTCCAACACTTAGGCTAGATTCTACCCCTCCTAAGCCTATAGACTCCATATACAAAGCCTCATATACACTTATACACTCCACTCAAGCCCTTCAAGCCTTATTGAAGCCACTCAAGCTCCAACCAAGACATCCATTGAAGACTACAAGAGTGTTAAAGGCAAAAGGTGGTATCCCTTTTACATTTGTGCTCTCCCCCTCTCTTCTTTTCTCCCTCCTAGCCTACTTAGGCTATTCTCTATTTTAATCCCCATCTTCAACCCCCCTTTCTTGCATGCTTGAGCCAAGAGGGCTCCTAGATCATGCCTAAAGGAAAGCAAGTGAGAGCCACCGTGTAGGGGGACCTCTCACTAGCCTACTTTAAGATGGTATGGCCTAAGAGCCCCTTGTTTATATGGTGAAGCTTAAAAGCCTTGTATATGAATCATGACCCCTTTGTATATTATTATTTTGATCATATCTTGTATGCTTGGCTTCATTTTATGTTTATTGCCATATCCCACAATGCATGCATTGCTCTTAATTTCATAATATTTCCAAGTTCTACATGTCCTTCAAAAATTGTTCCAAGAGTTGGCCCGTTGAAGTTTAAGGTGAGACCTTAGGAGTCATGCCTTAGAAAATCCCTCACAACCCCCTAATTCATACTTTTGCACCATTATATTTCAACTTGCATGAAAGTCGCTTTCAAACTCTCTAATATTCAAGGTTTCCATTCTCTCAAAGTTAGTAGTTAAAATGGCCCCATGGAACCTCTCTTGAGTGGTCTCCCTTTTGTTGGCCATATGAACTCTCTCTTAATGAAATGGTTCCCTTGAAAAAATGGTTCTCAAAATCCTTCTCCAAAAATAATTTCAAAAATACATTCTCTCTATCTTTGCAAAAAAAATGATTCTCCAAAAATCACCATCATTATGTTGAATTTTGACCCCTATATACTCTTGTCAAAATATTGGTAATAATGGCCATGAGGAAACCTTCCTTAGAATGGTCTCCAATCACCAACCATATAAACCATGTTCTTGGCTAGAGTCAAAATTTTCATGAAAATGATCTTCATAAAGATTGCCAACCAAAGTCTATTGCATATCATGCTTTGTTTTTCAAAACTCTTTCCAAGAATTACATCAAAACAACTTTCAAGACCATCCTCCAATCTAACCCTAGGTTAACTTGACCCTAGTTACCTAACCCTAGGTTAACTTGACCCTAGTTGTCCAACCCTAGGTTAACTTGACCATAGTTGATCAACCCTAGATTAACTTGACTCTAGTTCACTCACCTTAGGTTAACCCTACCTTAGTTAGTTAAACCTAAGTCATCTTAACCTTAGGTTAACCTAACCCGAGTTAGTTAACCATAGGTCCTCCTAACCTTAGGTCAACCTAACCTAAGTTAGTTAACCTTAGGTTCCCCCTAACCCTAGGCAAACTCAACCTAGGTTAGTACACTTTAAGGTTCCAACTCTTGAACCATTTTCTAAATGATCTTTCAAATCTTCAAAATATTTTTTCCAAAACCTCCTACTCTTTTTGATTTCAAAAACCAACTCCATAAACTTTTCAAATGTTCTTACATTCCCTCTTCAAGACCTTTCCAAAAATATTTTCAAAGAGTCACAAACCTAAGGTGTCCCTAGCCCTCTCATGGCTAGGGATTCCAAGGAGAAGTGATAAATCAAGAACAACCTCCAAGGTTGTCCATATTAGGATTCCAAACCCTTAGCCCTTTTCAAAAACTATTTTAAAAAATTAATTCATCAAAGCATGCTTCCAAGGTTTTCAAAACAAGGCTTAAAAAACACTTCCAAGTTCTCTTGAGACATGCCAAAGCATTCTTCCAAAACTCCCTCAAGTTGATCCTAAAACATTTTCAAGAAACACTCCACCACTCAATTTCAAGTCAAAACTTCCAAGACCACAAAGAGTCTTCAACTTCTAAAGACCCCAAAATGTCTTAAACCCATCCATAGACGTCAAAGAGTCTTCAACTTTCAAAAATCTCTAAGTGTCTTAAACTTCTTCCAACACCTCAATGTGTCTTCAAGCTTTCCGGAGGCACTAATGCGCCTATTGTCCATCGGGCTCTTGCCCGAACTATGAATGACCTGATTCTCGCCAAATGAGATACGTAGGCAACCTAAAATGGTGCGGTCATAACTTTCATTTCAACCCCAATCCTTTTTTTAAAAAAATTCCAATCAATTCAAAGTTTCTATTTCAAACTCTTTCAAAACCTCAATTATTTTCAAACTTCTTCCAAAACTTGCATCATGCATTATTCATCCAAAAAGTGATGACTAAATCCCTTTTTCAAAGTTCTAAGGTGGATATTAAGTGGACAATGGTAACCAGTTATCCTAGTGAGTGAACCAAGGGTGATTAGACATGTAGGTACCGTAAGGGCGGGGTAGGGTGATGATCTTAGGATATCTTCCCTACACGTAACCAACCCCCAAACCTTAGATTTCTATTTTCGAAAGACCAAAATGGAGTTATTTTCAAAAAGGGCTTAAACATTTCAAACGGTTGTCAAACAACCTATTTTCCCAAAAACCCTCTCTTGAGGGAGATTTCAAAAACCTTTTTCAAAAACTCTAAGTTTAATCTTCGGATTAACGCTTAGTTTTAGGTGCCCTAACTCACCTTTATCAAGTTAGGTGGCGACTCTCATTTTTCTAAAAAGCCCTAAGTCAAATCAATTTTCAAACCTAGTCGCACTTGTCCTTCTAGGAGGACGAGTTCTAGTGATAGATTTCCGTGCTTTAAGGTTTCCGAGCCGAAAGGACCTTGGAAACCCTAAAAACCGGGGCGCGACAGTTGGCGACTCCACTGGGGATCTCACTTAGAGGGTTAGGCCATTAGCATGTCTCTTCACCCTTCACTCACTCAGAATCTCCGGTTACTTTGTCCAGTTTTATCCACTTTTCAAATTTTTCAAGTTTCCAAAACAAATCCTTATTTTTCAAAATGATTTTAAATAAGTGTCATCACTTGCATTCATCGCCTACAATCATGCTTTTGCATTTACCATCTATTTTATCTTGCATTGAGTTTGTCGAAAAGTTACTAACTCTTTGCATTTTTCTTTTGTAGGTGGACCTTGGTTCATATTCTTATTTTGTTTCACGTCTTATTTGTTGCCATGTATGTGAATGAATGGACAGGATGTGATGTGTGTTGTTGGGTCCTTTCCTCCATTTTTCAAAAATTCCACACACACTTGGTGCGCTCACTTGCATTTGCATCTTACATGTATTACCCGGTTACTACCCTTTTAGATAGAAGGGGGAACAGTATATTGACTGTGGGCGGATGCTGTGTCAATTTCTTAGCCTACGGTCTCTTGATAGTTCTCCCTCTCGAACCACCAACCAACGATGGAGTTCACCCTTTCGGGGGTGGACGCCGGAGGTTTGAAGGTTCGGGGACCGAGCTTTTTAGGAAGCATTAGCAAACCCCCAACCTCATGCTCATGTAGCACCCCATGCATAGCCGAACCTCTGCCAGATTTAGGACACGCGCGTCAATTTCAAAAATAAAGGAGGAAAGGGCGACCGCTTTATTTTTCCTTATATATTTTGTCTGATCCCTACCATTATGCCATCTAATTCTTGTTGCTTCCATGTACATGCATCATAATTGCTCATGCATCGGAATTCACTTTAAGACAAGAGTTTTCAAAGTAACTCAAGTCAATGCATCTTTATGCATCTAATCAACCCCTAGAGAAAGGCCCAAAGACCTTCTCGCTCAAAATTAACCAACCCAAAATTCCTAAGGGTACCACGAGACCCTAAGGATTCATGGCATGCATTAAAGTCATCTCATAAAGAGGGGCCCCAGTCCCTCTTCGCTCACGGAGATAGATTTGCCAAGAAGACAAGGGGCAATCTGAAATCAAGATCTCTTACTGATCTCTACCAAGGAAGACGAATCCAAAGACTCAAGAGTAGGATTTCGAAGATAGAATAGGTGAAATCCCCAAGAAAAATGTTCCCCTTCCCCTTCAAATGTACTTTCAATTCCATGTATAAAGAAAGAAAAAGAAATCAAATGTAATAAAACTATCCTTTCTACTTTCATCGAATGAATGTATGAATGAATGAATGAACAAGCTCGCACAGGTACAGTATTGCATACAGGGGCAATCCCCTATCTCCAAACATGAGCCAACACATCATGCTTAGCTCCCCTCTCCAAATAGGGGCTCTCCAAGGGCATGCATTACATAAAAATCTTCAATCTAAAGGCATTAACTTCTCCTTTTTGTTTTTCTTTTTACATCCTCATTGTCTTCTCCCTAGCTTACAAAGGCCAATAGAGTCTGAGGGTGAACCAAGAATGAAAAGGGGGTCTTCTAAACTACTTATTCATTGCCATTATGATGTCCATATAATTACTATTAGGCTCATGCATTAACATCCATCCCAAGAAACTCTAGCCACTGCATTCTCATGCATTCAATCAACTGTAGAGAGAAAGGGATGTCCCAATCTCATGCTAATCAAACCTACCTAAACCTCTAAGGGTTCCTCCAACCCTAAGGATTCATGGCATGCATAGAATCATATCTCAAGAGAGGCCAAAATCTCTCTCAGTCCATGGAGGCAGGATTCCCCAAACAAAGAAGTATCAACCGGCCCATGCCGAAGAGGTATTGTATTGCACACAGGGGTAAAATCCCACCTCCAAAATGGACTCAACATCATGCGTAGATTCCCTCAAAGAGGGGACCTCCATAGGACATGCATTGCATAAAACCTTCAACTCAACATGCTAACTGTATTTTGTTTTTCTTTTTTTTTTTAGGTCCAAGAGGATAGTCAAACTGATAGAATCCCTCTGGCATCCCACCTAATTCTAACTCATGCAAAGCCATGATCTCAACACCATGTTGCCACTCTACCAGTCCTCAAAAAGCCATCCCTGTGCAAATTAGATGACACTCATGGAAAATGGAGTGTGAAGGATGCCAACGTAATTCCAAAACCAGTTTGAGGGGTTTATTCTGAAAAAGGGAGATTTCTTTCAAACCCATCTTTCAATTTTCAATTCGAATTTTAGCATGAAAATAACATACCTCATTGTTTTCCTTTGCCATTAAGCATAGGTTGGCAACTTCATTATCGCTTTCTTACTTTCTCCCCAAGCCGCTACCATAGCTTTCTTTTTGTCATTTTTCCTTGAATTTTTGAGTTAAGGACACTCGAATTTTATATGACCCGGTCTTTTGAATTCATAACAAATTATTTTATCATTTTTGTTACCTTCTCCTTTTGCTTCATCATTCTTTAAAAATTTTCGTCCAGCTTGCTTCTTCTTCCTTAAAAATCTTTTGAATTTCTTTGTAATCATGGCAAGCTCCTCATCTTCATTGCTAGTTTCTCCATCATTGCTATCAAATACGGAGGAAGTGGTGAATGATTTCAATGCCATGCTTTTCTTCTTTTTGTTTTCATCGTCATCCATTCTCATGGTAAGCTCGTGAGTCATGAGTGAACCCAAGAGCTCATCCAAGCTAAGTCTCGTGAGATCTTTGGCTTCTTGTATTACAGTTACTTTCGGCTCCCAACTCCTTGGTAAAGACCTAAGAATCTTTCTCACCATTTCAACATTAGTATAACATTTACCAAAAGATTTCAAGGCATTTATAATATCAGTAAATCTAGTAAACATATCAGAAATAGACTCCTCTTGATTCATTTTAAACAATTCATATTTATGAACAAGCATACTAATCTTAGACTCTTTGACTTGATTAGTTCCCTCATGTGTAACTTCTAATTTGTTCCAAATTTTCTTGGCCGACTCACATGTAGAGATTCTATTAAACTCATTAGGATCTAACGCACAATATAGGGGAGTTGAATCACTCAAAAAATAAATCATAAGGGTTTAGCAACCCTTTTACAAATGATATAGGGGAGTTGAATCTTACAACAATAGATACAAAACTTTCAAAAGTTGAATAAAAGAATTAAGCTCAAAGATGAGATGGAATGATGAAGAAGTAAAGCTCAAAACTTGAAGATCTTGATGAATATCACTTTCTATGCTCAATCTTTGTAATCTCTTGTGTGTCCTTACTTCTCTTGTGTATCTCTATTTATAGAGGAAGAGTAGTGGATTATTTGTAGCTTAAAATCAACTTCTAGTCGTTGGAGAGGTTTGAACACATTTCTTCCCGTTTGAACAAAGTTGCTGCCAGTTAAGATTTGAATTTCAGATATGATTGCTTCTGTTCCTCGATTTTCTCCTTGATAACAATTGAATTTAAAAATGCCTATGAGAGACAAGTTGTAGATATGGACGTCTGATTTTCAAAACCTCAAGAATCATGTCGTTCTAATGGCTAGATCAAAAGTTATCATCAAAATACTCAAGCTGTCTCCCAGTTGGCATATTTGAATTTCTGCAGAGTTATCTTCACTTCCACCTCAATTTTCTCCCTTATAACGTTTGAATTTGAAAATGTCTATAAGATAAAAGTTGTAGTGATAGAAGTCATCGTTTCAAACCTAAAAGAATCATGTCGATCCAATGATCAGATCAGAAGTTATCATCAAAATACTCAAGTTGTCTCCCAGTTGGCATATTTGAATTTCTACAAAGTTGTCTTAATTTCCACCTCGATTTTCTTCCTTATGACGTTTGAATTTGAACATGTCTATCAGATAAAAGTTGTAGCCCTGGAAGTAATCTTTTCAGATCAATAAGAATCGTAGATATACAACGGTTAGATCAAAAGTAATGATAAAATTACTCGAGCTATCTCCCAGCTGTCATATTTTGAACTTCTACTCCAATGTGTCACATTCCAACTCAGTTTTGTCTCATAATACATTCTATTCACTAAATCCTCATAAAATACCGTTTATAGGAATTTGAGTCTTATTTCCAATACCATAAAAATCAGATCAATCCAACGGTTGGATCAAAAGTTATGTACATAATACTGAAACTATCTCCAATGAGCTTTCTTACCATTATCTTTAACTTAGTCTTCTTCTTCATGCTATGCATTTCTTTTAAGTCCAAGACTAATAATAACTTCAAGAAATGTTAGATAATTAACATTTAAAATATAAATAAAAATTAAGTGATATATCATTGAAATGCACAATATATTTAAATTTTAAAAATAAAAAATCTTTAAAAATTTTAACTCATACATCAAACTTATTTTATTATGAAATCTTGAGATTAACCAAATTTTAATCATTAAAACATTTATATTTGTTATCATCAAAATCAATTAATTAAAACTTGAGGCTAACATAGGTTTGAATCGAAAATTGGTTTGAATAAAGAGCTTTTGAAAAACAATTCGAAGTCGCCACCTAACTTGATTAAGGTGAGTTAGGTCACCTAAAAACTAAGCACAATCTGAAGACTACACTTAGAGTTTTTTGAAAAATGATTTTGAGAGTACTTCCTCAAGAGAGGGTTTTTAAGAAAATAAGTTGTTTGGCAACCTTTGGAAAACTTTTAAGCCGTTTTTTGAAAGTAAACTCCATTTTTGGTTTTTTGAAAAATAGTACCTACAGTACCCTTGCAGTACCTACATGTCTATTCACCTCAGATTCACCTATTAGAGTCTTCAATTAAGCTATGTCCAAAACTATCCACTTTGAAAAGAATTTTTAGAAAGAAATTGATATGATGCATGATATGCAAGTGCAATAGAAAGATTTGTTTTGAAAATAGAATGGGAAAGAGATTTGAAAAGAACTTGATTTGATTTGAAAAGAGATTTAAAGAGATAGATTTAATTTTGAAAGAAAGTTTTTGAGATTGAAAATAGAGATTTGGAAATAAAAATTTGGAATTGGAAGTTTGAAAATAGTTATGGAATTAGAGATTTGAAAAAGGTTGTGGAATTGAAAATTTGAAAAAGGTTGTGACTGCATCCATGAGGGTTGCTTACGTATCCTTTTTTGAGAAATCAGGTCAGTCGTAGTTCGGACAAGAGTTCGATAGAAAATAGAATGTTTGATTTGAAAAAGAGTTTGATTGGAAAAAGGAGTTTGATTTGAACTTAGAATAGAAAATTGGAATTTGGAATTGAAAAGATTAAACTTTGATTTGGAAAGATAGAACTTGAAAGAAAGATTTGGACTAGTTTTGGAAAGATTGAGATTTAGGAAACTAGACTTAGGAAAGGTAGGTTTTATGAAAGATTTGAGATTTAGAAAGATTCGACTCGAATGTTGGATTTGGAAAATTAGGGAAGATTGGATTTAGGAAATATTCAAATTAGGAAAGTTTGAAAATAGGAAAGTTTCGTTTTAGGAAAGTTTCAAAATAGAAAAGTTTCGTTTTAGGAAAGTGCCATTTTAGGAAAGGTTTCGAATTAGGAAAGTTTGAAAATAGGAAAGTTACATTTTAGGAAAGATTTCGAATTAGGAAAGTTTAAGATAGGAAATGTTTCGTTTTAGGAAAGAATTAAAATTGGAAAGTTTTGAAATTAGAATGTTTTGAAATAGAAAAGTTTAAGATTCTTGGAAATACTTGAATTAGGAAAGTTTAAAGTGAGAAAGATTTAGAATTCAGAAAGTTTTAACTTAAGAAAGTTTCGAATTTAGAAAGTTTTGGATTAAGAAAATATTTGAAATTTAGAAAGATTTGAAATTTTTAGAAAGTTTAGGATTTTAGGAAAGTTCAAAATTCGAGTTTTAGAAATTCTTGAAATTAGGAAAGGTTTGAGTTTAAGAAAGATTTGAAGATTTAGATTTGGAAAGTTAAGATTTGGAAAGGGATGGAATTGAGAGAAGTCAGAATTAAGAAAGATTTGGAAGTTTAAAGTTTAGGAAAATTTAAGGTTTAGGAAAGTATGAGATTAGGAAGGATTTGAATTAGGAAAGATGTGGATTTTATTTCTAAAAAGAAGTGTTTTGATCTTGTTTCCAAAAATGGAGGATTGGATCTAGTTTACTAAATGAGGAGATTGGATTTGGTTTCCTAGAACAGTGGATTTGATTTGGCATGGAATTAGAAAGATGAAGTTTTTGGAAATCCTAGATTTTGAAGACTATAGTTTTGATATAGAAAAATAGGTTTTGGAAATATATGGTTTTGATGTAAAAAATAAGAGGTTTTGGAAACCTAGGTTTTGAGGCCAAAATAGGGAATTGGAAATCACGTTTTTAAGAAAGAAAATTAGGGTTTCCTAATTATTGGCTCTAGAGCTTGACTTGAGCTTCAAGAAAAGAGATTTTAGAAAGTGAGTTTTTGGAAGAAGATTTTTGGAAAGAGATCTAGAAAAAGAGTTTTTAGAAAGGGATTTTGAAAGGATTTTTTTTTTTTTGGAAAGGAGTTTAAAAAGAGTTTTGGAAATTAAATTTTTGAAGGGAGTTTTTAGAAAATAATTTTGACAAGGAATTTTGAAAAGGAGATTGAAGAGAGTTTTTAGAAAGTTTCTTAGAAAAGAGATTTTTAGGAGGAGAGATTTGAAAAGAGAGTTTTTAGAAAGTCTATAAAAATATCTCACTTTCCTAAAGTGATTCTAACCATAAAAAGGCTAGAACCACTTTAAGATAGTGGTTTTGAAAACAACAATGATTTGAAAATATGAATCATATTGGTCACTTTAAACGTAACACTTTCCTAAAGCAACCCTAGCCATGGAAAGGCTAGAATCACCTTAGGATTGTGATTTTGAAAACAAGTTTTGAAAAAGAAAATTTTGATGCAAGTTTAAAAACAATCTTAATGCAAGCTTTTGAAAACAAGTTTAAAAATGAATTTTGGAGAGATACAAGATTATGATATGTACAATACAAGTTGGGGTCGTGAAGATACAAAGTTAAGGTTTCACCACATATTCAAGGGGGCCGAACCCACGTAGTCTCCGGTTAGACTAAGAAAAAGCCCTCGACACAACGACCTTCAATAGCCTAATCCTACATATGGACCGGGAAGTTTCTTGTTTCAAGCATGTAAGAGGGGGGGGGGGGGGAAGAAGAAAGGGGATTAAAATAGAAGAAAACCCAAGTGGGTTCAAAGGGAGAAGAGAGAGGGGAAAGATGCGTAAACTTAAATAGAGAGCCTACCTTGTGTCTTCTTTATTTTGCTTTGCTTTACGTGCTTTGTTTTTCTTGCTTTGCTTCAGTCTTTGCTTCAGCCTTCGTCTTGATCTTCGGGAACATGTCTTGATCTTCAAGAGCTTCGGGTTGCAGCACTTTAAGTCTTCAATGGAGGCTTTGGAAGATAGTGTATGTGTATATGAGTGTATGGGAGTATATGAGAGCTAGGGTTTGTGTATAGGGGCTAGGGTTTGGAAAACCTAAAGAAAACTAGGGTTTAGGGAGGCTACGAGCTTTGTATATTGAAGAGTAGAGGATTTAGACTAAGTTTGCGAACCTTTTTCACGCTGAAAGAGACTCTGTGTTTATAGAGAGAAGAACAACTTGGCGCCTGTTGCAGTGGTGCCAGGGCAAATAACACATTGGCGCCACTTAGAAAAGCTTTTAAGTCGGCAAGCAACGTATCTTCAGAAGATTTGGGCGCCTGTACTAGTGACTACCATGCAATTTTTAGCTTGGCTTCACTAAGAGTGGCTCCAGAAGGTCCGGGAATGATTTGAAGGGGCCAAGAATGACCCAGAAGACCGGAAAGGGACAGAAACCCTTAGAATTGGGTTCCGAGGGCAACAGACTTGAAGAATGATGTCAAGATGTGTTGGAAAGGTTGATCGGGCTATTAGGGGCAAAATGGTCAATCGGGCCGAAAAGCTGCCGGGACGAACTCAGAATGTCTCGGAAGAATACTCAAGGTATGGAAATATTATTTAGAATGTCCCAGGAGGTTATCGGTTCGATACCCAAAACTGATGTGGTCGGAAAAGGCAACTGGCCCACCAGGGGCAAAACTTTCATTTTGCATCGGGTTTGCCGGAATTGACTCGGAATGATTCGAAGAGATAATGAAAGGTCAGGAATACTATAAAAAGCATTCTCGGGAGGTTACCGGTTTGATACCCAAAGCCGGTGTGGTTCCCGGGGCATTCGGATGCCTAGGGGCAAAATGGTCATCTTGACCCGAAAGTCTCGGAATTGGCCTGAAACTGACTAGAAGGTACCTAATCATGTCGGATTGCCTTTAAGATAATCTTGAAAAGGTGGACTTATCATTCTGAGGACTTAGGTACTTTATCCAGAAACGTGCCAGAAAAGGCCATAGGGGCAGTTTGGTCATTTTTTACCGAAGTGGGCTAGCAGGCACTGGTGTTAACCTGGGTTTTGAGTGTTTCTTCCACTCTGATGGCGGTCTCATGATACAGGGGTTTGTTGAAAATTCTCTATATCGACCTGTTTACGAGTGTTTCCGCCACTCTAACGGTTACGATGTTTACGAGTACTTCCGTTACTCTGACGGTTTGCGATCAGTCCCAAGACTGTCTGATCTCCGAAAGCTGCTAAATGGACTTAGCACTTGAGGAATCAACTTTCTCAGAAGGTGTACTGAAACGGACATTTCTACGTTGGCGGGTTAGCAGGCGCCAAAGGTGGACGTTCTACCATCTCGGGAACTTGGGGTCTCATCTTGGTCGACGGGTTTAAAGGGACTTACCGTTTCGAAGAACTTTCTTCAAAAAATGTGACGGATAGGATGGACTTACTGCCTCGAGGAATCAACTTTCTCGAGGGACAGATTGGAATTTGGAATTGGACTCGAAGTTTGGTTGGAATTGGATTTAAAAAGGGGACTTATCGTCTTTGAGAAGACGTGTCCATTGGAATTGGACTGAACAATGCCCCCAAGGGTATTTTGGTCATTTTACCTCTATTTGGCTTGGCGGGCCCGCAAAGCGATGGATTGACTAGATTGGACTTGGAAAATTGAGTTGACTCAGAATATGTCCATATTGACTTGAATACAGGTTTTGACGGATTGGAGACTGCTGAGCGGGCAAAAATGGGGTGCTTACACTTGCCTCTACCATTCTGCAATCAGTGCGTGAATCTGTCCAGCCCAACCGAGTGAGGAAGTTGGCAAATAGAGCATGGAGGAGGCAGGCGTGGTCCCGAAGCCCACCTAAGGAAATGACTACCAAAGGGATGCTCTTTTTGTCAAACTCTGCATTTACTTTCCATTAATTTTGTCTTTGTTAACTCTACTTCTAATTCTACTTTTTGTTAATCAAGATCTTGTCATGTACATAAAACCTTTTGAAATGAAAGAAAAAGAATTTAAAGTTTACACTTATCATCTCTCGTCTTTTCTTAGAAATTTTCCCTTCATTGTTATGCCTTGACTTGAAAAGGGATAGTACGCGCATCCTCACTAGGGGGACCATTTTCAATCTAAAGAGAAGAGACACTGAAGAAAGGAAAGAGAGAGATCGGACAACAAAAAAGGGTGTCACTCATAGGTTGCCATGACCAAGCAGTTAGCAGTTAAACCCTCAAAAGGAAGAGAAGCCATCATTTCAAATTCCTTAAACAGCAAAGCAATTCCTTTGAACAGCTCACTCGAGCCGTAAGTGATTTTCATTTAAATACCCTAACCAAGAACCACTCCCAAATTGGGGCAAGCATGAGTAATGGAACAATTAAGCTAACATATGTTTATCTCAAAGGATGATGCTAAAGTTCTAAGACTGAATTTCATGGACTAAGCAATATTGTCTGAAAGGAAGAATGACCATCTATTCTTCTACCAAACAATTAAAAGATTCCCCTTTGAAAGACCCATTTTAAGTCAAATCACATTTCTTCGACAAACCCGTCCTGGTGATCACCGCCCACAATGGGTGAAAGTAAATTTGGAAAGAGAAATGAGAAAAAGGGAATGTGAGGAGAAAGAAAGCTTCTCATACATAGAAAGGAGGAAACAATGCAATACTTAAAAAAAAAAAAGTAGAAGAATGAATGATGAGGCGCCCCGAGAAATCAATAGACTATGCAGATAGCAGTGTTAGGGCAAAACCAAGAGAAACAATGAACCCTATATAGGTAAAAGTTTGTGCAAAAATACAAAAAATACCAAAAATAAAAAAATAAAAAAGAGGAAAATTGGCAAGGAAAAGACCCAAAGAGGAAGAAGTGCTGAAAGAGTGATCACCGGTCTACGATAAACCCCAGGGAAAGTGCAACACCTTGGGCCTCTAATACCCTTGCTTTTGAAAACCCCATAACCTAGCCACACTACAACCCAAGGAAAAGTCCTCTTAGATCAGGAAAGATTGCTTAGTCTAAACAAGTTCAAAAGAAAATGGCGACATTTGAAAAAGAAAGGTGAACAAAATAGTAGAAGCTTACTCAAGGTGGTTCTGGTTGATGTCACCTCCACTAGGGAATAGAAAAATTATTTGAGCCAGTATACCCTTCATTTCTTACCCTTAACCTAGCCTACATTATGGTCCAAAGTAAAGCCTTCTCGAATTAAGGATGGAAACTACCTACTCCTTTGTCAAGGGCTACTTCAATGGTCACCTGGAGAGTTCACTAGACCAAAGGTGAGATCCCTGAGAGGAAGCCGAGCGAGTCATAGGTTATCCCCCTGTCAGATAAGAGAGAAGAGAGTTGGATCTGGAAATGGAAACCCTGAGAATGGGGCAACTACTATCTCATCATAACAAGAAAAGGGCATAACAAAGAAGGGAATCTTTGAGAAAAGAGCAAAAGTTCAAAATGACCAGCTCCCAGTGGACACTCAGTTAAACCCAAAAAATTAGGGCCTACCTCTAGGCCTGTTTTTGTAAAAGTTTTGTATACTTGTGTGCTTCGCCTAAATCCACACACGCGACAACACACCCACATTTTTCACATCTATTTAAAGCTTGCACATATCCATCGTTTCTTGTGTGTGTCATGATTCTTGTACTCTTGTGTTTATATTCCTATTCGTTGTGTTTCCACATACATACATTCAAGACAAAACTAAAAAGAGAAACCAATCATCATCTCATGCAAAGAAAAAATAATAATATACGTAAAATTGTCTTACAATCATCATCCACAAGTGCCAACATATGGCCTCAAAACATAAACAATGCTACCTGTCTAAGAAAACTACAACTATGCCAGTACGTGGAAAGGGGCGCCTCAAGGAGCGGAGTCGCCGTCTAAGTCAAGGTCACCAGTATCCAACACATACAAAGAGGGCTGGCTGGAAGAAGTTCCGGCATCATAAGGGCCCTGACCAAGAAAAAACAAAAGGAAAAAAAACCTAGCGTTAGAATACAGAAGATGTATAAAGAACATGAAAAATGAATTGTAAGTAGCATACCCAGCGGGCCTCCATCAAAGATATACAGGTAGTCAGAGCCTCCACCTCAGCACGATACTGATCTCGCACCTGACAAGCTACTAAGTACTCTTCCTCAAAAACAAAGCCCTGGGCTCGATGCTATAGTTCAACTACCTAATGACCGGCCACCTGCCCCCCCACTACTAAATCCAGCTGGGTAAAGGCGCTGATAGACCTCACTAGGAACCCCAACCACAGAAAGAATCTTCACCCCAGCTTGATAGAATCCGAACATATACTGGGGAGGATCCATAGTGGCACAGAAGTCGGTATGTAACTGTTGCCAATGACGCTCTCCCAAGTATGTCTCCCATGAAAAAGGGCCTCGACAGGTGACCCGCAACATAGACAAAAAGATGAGATCCCTCATGCCGGTATACTGAGAAGATCGGCGGTAGGGCGCCCAAGACACATCTCGGGGTCAAGATTGATTTTTCTCTTGATTCCCTGATTATAATGCACCGTCAAATGACTTAAGAAATGCGTAAACTAGAGAATTCCCGAAAGCTTATTCATAGCTCATTCCATCGATACGGCTCGATCAGAGAGATCGCATCCCGAAGCTCCTCATCGCATGGCTCAAAAACTACTACTTTCAACAACCCCTGAAGTGTCTCGTAGACACTCTGCCAAGATTGACTTTTTCTCTAATTCCTTGATTATAACGCACCGTCAAACGACTTGAGAAATGCGTAAATTAGAAAATTTTTGAAAGTATTTCTGGAGTACTTTCCATCGGTACGGTCCGATTGGAAAAATCGTTTCCTGAGGCCTTGATCATGCGGCACACAAACAACTACTTTTGAACCCCCACGGAGAGTATCACACATGCTCTACAAAAATGCGATTTCATTCATACTTCCCAAGACGATATCTCACACTTCTGAACACCGTTCAGGCTTTTTGAAAACTCAAAAGTTCACTAGAAACCCTAGGAGAACACTATGGATGCAACCGATTTTCCCGAAACCTTCTCGGTTGGCACAATTATTAAGGCAAAGTTTAAACGAACACTCCCAGCGGCGGAGCGCATGCTATATGCGCCCAGATTTTGATCAAATCGATCAAACTTTTCTTAGCCCTTAAGATTTAGCCAGTACAATGGGTGCCACAAGGCATTCTGCCACGGAACAATATCGGTGCATGTAGCACATGTGTCAGGTCTTTCCAAAGTTGCCTATAAATATAGGCCTCCCCCTTTACATATTCCAAAATTGAAAATTGTAATGAAACTCTACACAAACAGCTCCAAAAATTTGAAACCCTCTATATATCTCTCCCTCCAAATACTTAGGTAGTATTCCATCTTACTCTAGCCCATACACCTCACCTACAAGACCCTCAATGCCATAGAAGACCTTATTCCAGCCCCTTCCAAGTCCATCCAAGATTAAGTCCATGCATCTAAAGAAGTTTGAGAGTGTTTGAAGGCAAAATGTGGTATTTCTTTTATATTTTTTTTTCTTCCCCCACTCCTCTCTTCTCCCTCCTAGCCTACTTAGGCTATTCTCTATTTTAATCCTCATCTTCTACCCCTCATTTTTGCATGCTTGAGACAAGAGAGTTCCTAGCTCATGCTTAAAGGAAAGATAGTGAGAGCCACCGTGTAGGGGGATCTCTCACGAGCCTACTTTAAGATGGTATGGCCTTGGAGCACCTTGATTATGTGGTGTAGCCTCTGGCCTTGTATGGTTTCATGACCCCCTTTGCGTATGACTATCTTGTTTATGTTTTGTATCCTTGGCTTTATTTTCATGTTTACAACCATGTTTTCCAAAACTTGCACTATCCCTTTTTCTATGTCATTTTTGAGCTCCTTATTCAAATGTTCTTTTAAAAGTGGTTCTAAGAGTTGACCCTTTGAAGTTTAGGATGAGCCCCTGAGTAATCATGCCTTAGAGAAGCTCCCCACTAACCCCTAACTCTCATTTTTGCATTCTTGCATGCCAACTTGCATAAAAAATGGTTTTCAAATTTATTGATTCTAAGGTTTCTATTCTCTCAAGTCTAGTGGTTGGAATGGCCCCATGGAACCCTCTCTTGAGTGTTCTCCCTTTACATTGCCTATATGAACTTTAACTTGTTAGAATGGTTCTTTCTTTTAAAAATAGATTTCAAAACTTTCTTCTTAAACATGGTTTTCAAAAGTTCATTCTCTCCATCTTTGCATTAAAAATGGTTTTCCAAAAGTTGTTCTTATTATAGTGATTTTCAAAGTTCTTATTCTTTTCCAGATAAAAGGTTATAACGGTCCTATGGAAACCTTCTTCAGAATGATTTTCAAATATCAACCATATAAACCATATACTTGACTAGAGCCAATTTTCATAGAAATGATCATCAAAAGGGTTTTCTACCAAAATCTTTTGCATAACATGATTTGTTTTCTAAAATTCTTTTTAAAAAAAAAATTCATAAAACCGCCTTTCTAAAACCTCTTTTCAACCATAAGCTAACCTAACCCTAGTTCAATCCACCCTAGATTAACTTGACCCTAGGACAGCCAAATCCTAGATTAACCTAACCTTAGTTAGTTAACCCTAGGTCATCCAAACCCTAGGTTAATCTAACCTTAGTTAGTTAACCCTAGGTCATCCAAACCCTACGTTAACCTAACTTAGTTAGTTAACCCTAGTCCACCTTAACCCTAGGTTCACCTAACCCGAGTTAGTTAACCATAGGTCAGCCCAACCTAGGTTAGTAAGCTTCAAGGTTCCAATTCAAAAACCCTTTTTCAAATAATCTTTCAATTCAAAAACCATTTTCATAACATATTTTCAAAACATCCCACTCTCTTAAGATTTTAAAAATCAACTCCAAAACCCTTTCAAATATCTCTACACTATCATCAAAAATGTCTCCAAGAAGTTCTCCTAAACTTGTCTCAACTAAGGTGGCTAGACACTCAACATTTTCAAATACTATTTCAAAAATGTTTTCAAAAACTCACAACCCTAAAGTGTCCCTAAGCCTTTTATGGTTAGGTATTCCAAGGGAAGGTGATACATTAAATACAACCCTTGAGGTTGTCCATGTTAGGGTTTCAAAACCCTAAATGTTTTTAAAAACTCATTTCAAAAATGATTTTCAAACATCACATTCTTAAAACAACCTTAATCTTTCCATGGTTAGGATTGGTCAAGGGTAAGTGAGATATTTAAGTAGGGTTCTATAACCCTAAAGCTTCAAAAACCAAAGCAAAGTCTCGAGCCTCTTTTTCAAACATGTCTTCAAAACTTATAACCCAAATGGAATTTAGTTCTTCAATGACTAACCTCTCAAAGGTGATGAAATATTCAACATGTCTTTCATAAGGTATATGAAAACTATTTTCAAGAATCCTTTCGAGACAAGTTCATTAGAGCTCTTGTGAGTCCAAATCTAATTCTCAAGTCCATAACCAAGTTTTCAAAACTTTCAAAACTCTCTTGAATTATGTTCAAAAGCATTTCAAAACACTTCAAAGTCCCATTTCAAGTGCACTTTAAAAAACTTTCAAGTTCTACTCCAAAAACATTCCAACATTTGATTTTAAAACTCTCAAGTTCTCTTTTTACAAGGACCTCAAAGTGTCTTTACATCTCTCCAAAGACCTCAATGTCTCTTCAAAACATTCCAAAGGCCCTAGTGCGCCTATTTTCCATCGAGCCCTTGCCCAAACTACGAATGACCTGATTCTCGCCAAATGAGATACATAGGCAACCTAAAATGGTGCGGTCATAACTCTTATTTCAACTTAAGTCCTTTTTCAAAACTCTCTATCAATTTAAGATCCTTGTTTCAAAAATCTTTTAAAGCTTCTATGTTTTCAAACTTTTTTCCCCCAGACTTGCATCATGCATCCTTCATCCAAAAAGTGATGACTAAACCCCATTTTCAAAATTCTAAAGTGGATATTAAGTGGATAATGATAACTGTTTATTCTAGTGAGTGCATAAAAGTGTGATTAGACATATAGGTACCGAAAGGGCGGGGTGGGGTGATGATCTTAGAATATCTTCCCTACACGTAACCAATCCCCAAACCATAGAGTTCTGTTTTCGAATGACCAAAATGGAGCTATTTCCAAAAAGGGCTTAAAACTTTCCAAAGGTTGCCAAACAACATATTTTTCTAAAAACCCTCTCTTGAAGAGTTTTCCAAAACCTTTTTCAAAACTTTTAGGTTTAATCTTCGGATTATACTTAGTTTTAGGTGACCTAACTCATTGTAATCTAGTTAGGTGGCAAGTCCCATTTTTCTAGGAAAGCCTTTCATCAAATCAATTTCAAGTTTAAACCTTGTCACACTCGTCTTTTTAGGAAGATAAGTTCTAATGACAGAGTTCCATGCTTTTTTCTGAGCCTAAAGGACTTGGTTAAAAACTGGAAGCGACACTTACCGCTTTAAGGACTTAGGTACTTTCTCGAAAAGTGCATCGGTTGGGCCCAAGGGCAATTTGTTTATTTTTCACTGGAGTGGGCTAGCAAATACTGGTGTTGACCTGAGTTTGATTATTTTTATCAGTCTAATGGTGTGTGATGAATTGATTTCCAAAGGAATCTCGTCCATTGGTAAATGTGCCACAGCCAAGATGCGTGTTTGGTCCCGTGACATGAGGGGTTTGTTAGCAATTCCCAATATCGACCTGTTTGCGAGTGTTTCTGCCACTCTGACGGTTGCAATGTTTGTGAGTGTTTCAGTCACTCTGAAGGTGCACGTTCATTTCAGAGATTGCCTAATCTTAGGAAGCTGCTGAATGGTCTTATTATCTCAGAGCCTTAGGTACTTTCCTAATCGACATGCCGAATAGCGAACATTCTACGTTAGTGAGCTAGCAGGCGCTAGAAGTGAACCGCTGTATCATTTCGGGGACGTAGATTCTGTGCTAGTCGACAGGTTTGAAAGGACTTACCATTCTGAGGAGTTTTCTTAGTAAACATGCGTGCTAGATGGATTTACCGTTTGAGGAATTAACTTTCTCGAAAGACATGTCATATTAAGTCTGATTGATTTGGATTGGAATTGGAACTGGAATTAAGGTTAAAATAGGGACTTACCATCTTTAAGAAGACATGCCAACTGGAATTGAACCAAATGATACTCTAAGGGTATTTTGGTTGTTTTGCTTCTATTGAGCGTGGCAGGCCCATGAAGTAATTGATTGACTGGTTGAGTCTGAAAAGCTAGTCTGGGCTTGAATGTGTCTGTGTCGGTTTGAATATGTGTTAGGTTGGGCCAAAGATTGCCGAGTGGGAAAAAAATTGGGTGCTTACAGTTGCTCCTCCTTTTTTGTCTTTACTTCTCGAAGATAGAAAATGATAAAGTTAGGGTCTCATGTTGACCGTGAGGCGATCAAAGGGACTGAAGTAGTTAGAATTTTGAATTATCTTAAAACTGGATTGTTTGGATCTTTGAAATTAGGAATTTTGAAATTAAAGTTGATTGTTTGGAATGATTTTGAAATCACTTTTTAAAATGGATTGATTTGGATTTGAATTAGAAGGGTTTGAAAAATCTTTGAAACTTAGATTGAAACTTTTGAGGAAAAGTTTAATAATCTAGAATTTTAAAAATAGGCTTTTTGAAGTGAAAGAGGTGAAAGCTGAAAGATTTCAAAACAGGGCCTTTGAAGGAAAAAGCTCAAAGAACTCATGAAACTTTTTAAGGAAGAAAGTTTGAAAAACTTTGGAACATTTTTTAGAACGGAGCTTTTGAAAGATAAAGCTTGGAAAACCTGAGAAATGCTTTTAAGATTAAACTTTTTGAAGGAAGAAGTTAAAAAACCCTAGAAATGTATTTTTGAAATCAAACTTTTTGAAGGAAAAAGTTAGAAAAACCTAGAAGGTATTTTTAAAATAAAATCTTTTTGAAGAGAAAAAAGATAAAACCTTTGAGAGTGGGGTCTTTTTGGCAAAGAAGAACCCAAGAAACTCAGTTGAAATTTTTTGAAATAAAGAAAGAGTTGAAAATTTTTGAACTTAAATATTTTTGAAGGAAAAAGATAAAACCTTTGAGAGTGGGGCGTTTTTGGTAGAGAAGACCCTAAGAAACTTGGTTGAAATTTTTTTAAACAAAGAAAGAATTGGAATTTCTTTTTAAAATAAAATCTTTTTGACGGAAAAAGAGATAAAACCTTTGAGCGTGGGACCTTTTGGCAGTGAAAATCTCTATAAACTCAGAAGAGATTTGGAGTTAGAAATCTTGACATAGATTTTTTGATAAAACTTTTGAGAAAAAAGTTTAAGGAAACCTTGGAACTTAAATTGACAAAACTTTTGATGAAAAAGTTTGGAAACCCTTGAAATGGATTTTGAATGAAAATTTAGAAAACCTTGAATTGGAAGTCGAATAGAACTTTTTGGAAAATAGTTTCAAGAAACCTAGAAATTGATAAAAAACTTTTAGAGGAAAGTTTAGGGAACCTTTGAAAATTGATTTTGAAATGAACTTTTTGAAAGAAAAAGTTTTGGAGCTTGAATAAAGCTTTTTTGAAAATTTAGACAATTGATTTGGAATAACACTTTTTTGATGGAGAAGTTTAGAAAACCTTTGAAATAGACTCTGAATAAAATTTCTGGAATGGTTTGAAAACTTTTGAATTGGATTGTGAATAAAACTTTTTGAAGGAAAAAACTTAGAAAACCTAGGAGCTTGATTTTGAGTGAGAACTTTTTGAAGGAAAAAATTGAGAAAACCTTGAATTTGATAAAACTTTTGAAGGAAGAGTTTGAAAAATCTTGAAATTTGATTAGGAAAGACTTCTTGAAGATAAAGCTTTAGAAAACTTTGGGAATTGATTTTGAATAAGACTTTTGAGAGAAAAATTTTAGAGAACCTTCGTAATTGATAAAACTTTTGAAGAAAAAATTTAGGAAACCTTGAGAATTGATCAAGACTCCATGAAAAAGTTTAGAGAACCTTCGTAATTGATAAAACTTTTGAAGAAAAAGTTTAGGAAACCTTGAGAATTGATCAAGACTCCATGAAAAAGTTTAGAGAAACATCGTAATTGATAAAACTTTTGAAGAAAAAGTTTAGGAAACTTTGAGAATTGATCAAAACTCCATGAAATTGATAAAAACTTTTGAAAGAAGAAGTTTAAGGAAACTCAAACATTGATAGAAACTTTTGAAGGAAAAGTTTAGAAAAACCTTGAAACTTGATTTGGAATAAAAACCTTTGGAATGAAAGGCTTAGAAAATCTTTGAAATGAATTTTGAATAAAACTTTTGAAATTTGATTTTGAAAATGACTTTAAATTTTGAATTTGAAATAATTTTGGAATGGAGAAGGTTAAGAAACCTTAGGAACTGATTTTGAAAATAAAATTTTTGAAGGGAAAAAGTTTAGAAACCATTTTGATTTGAAACTTGGACAAAACGTGTAGGAAATTCATTTTGTTAGGCAAAACGTATAGAAAATTCGTTTTGACTTGGAACTTGAACTTTTAAAGACAAAATGTTTAGAGAATTTTGACTCAAAACTTGAAATTTGAAAGGCAAAATGTATAGAAAATTCATTTTGACTCAAAATTTAAACTTTTTTTTAAGACAAAATGTATAGAAAATTCATTTTGACTCAAAGCTTGAATTTTTAAAGACAAAATGTACAGAAATTTGCAGAGCGATAAACAGCTTGGCTCTCAACCGGAGAAGACTTCTTTTAGGACCGTAATGCAGGCTGGGTTTAGGGGTTATAAGAAATAAAGAGATATTTAGGCTCAACGATTTTCTTTTAGTGGGTTGTTTAAACCAAAACCATCTTAGCACACATTAGGGTATGAAGTTGCCCCTGCAACCCTCCCCTACTCTCTTCTCTCTCTCTTTTTTCTTTTTCCTATTTTTTCTTTTCAACTACTTGTCTTGGTATTGTTCAGAATTATTTGGACTAAGCAATTTTCTTTGATCAGAGAGGACTTTGATTTGGATCATAGCGTAGGTTAGGTTAAGTGGTTCATTAATGAAAGGATACATAGGCTCAAACATTATCACTTGTGAGGTTCCGAAAGACCCATGATCAACTTTGACAATTTAATTTCTATTTCTTTCTTTCTTTTTTTTTTTTTTTCCTTTTTTTCTATTCTTCCGGACCGTTCTCTTCATTTTGATTAGAGTTCTTTATCAAGAAATTTATTTCTATGTCAACTCTTGGAGATGCCGACTTTTTTTTTTTATTTTTTTATTTCTATCTTCTCGAGTATCACCGCTAACACATTCCCCCTCTTTCTTTCTTTCTTTCTTTCTTTCTTTTTTCTTTCTTTCTTTGTTTATTTTTTTTTTTTTTTACCTTCAAGAGGCATCGTCGACACTATATCTTCTTGAAAATCACCATTCTCATTGTCATCCATTAGTTCTTACTCATGGCTTTTGCCTTAATCCAGTGTGGGCGGTGATCATTAGATCAATTTCTTGACAAATGTAACTGGCCCAAGTGGGCTTTGCAAAGGGACTTTGTTTTTGTATGGTAGCAGAATTGAGGGCCTCTCACCCTTTCAAATAGAATTGCTTAGTCCATAAAACGTTTGCAAAAAATTTAGACAATATTTCTAAAAATGGTGTATTTATACTAGTAAACCCCTATGTCTTCTATCAACTCAATTATTTTGTGCTTACCCTTGTGTGGGGGATGGTTCTTGGTATAGGGATATCTGAATAGAAATCACTTATGGCTCTAGTGGGCTGAGCAAAGGGTAGTGTTTATTTCTTTTTGGATGAATAGATCAATGGCTTCTCATCATTTTGAGGATTCGACTGCCCATCGCTTAGATAGGATATCACTTAAGTGTCGTCTCTTCAATAAGCTCCGCAATTCTTTGTTAGGTATGTCTTCTTCCTCTCTCACACTCTCTTTTTTTTTTTTCACTTGAAGGTTTTAACCTCTATTTGATGGACTGCCTTCAGGTCGAGTCATTACAAAATAGGAAAGAATCCCTAAAAGCAGTAATCATCCACAAAAGTATGAGACGAAGGGGATGTAAGCACCCCATTTTTTCCTGCTAGGCAATCCCCGATTCGTCCGGACTCATATTCAAACCGATACCAACACATTCAAGTCCAAATCAATTTTCTAAACTCAATCCAATTAATTAATTGCTTCACAGGCCCACTAGGCATTGCTTAGTCTATTTTCAAATGGCACGTCTTCCTAGAAATAGTAAGTCCTCATTTCAATCTCAAATTCAATTTCAAATCCAAATCCCAATCTAGATCAAATTCGACACGCCTTTTAAGAAAGTTGATCCCTCAAGCGGTAAGTCAATCTAGTCCGACATATTTTTCAAAAAAACTCTTTGAAACTGTGAGTCCCTTCAAACCGTCAACTGGGACGAAACTCAAGTCTCCGAGATGGTAAAACGGTTCACCTTTGGAGCTTGCTAGCTCGCTAATGAAGAATGTCTGTTATTCGGCATGTCTTTTGAGAAAATTAATTCCTCAAACGGTAAATCCACCTAGCAGCTTCCTGAGATCAAGCAGTCTCCGGAATGAACGCACACCGTTAGAGTGGTGGAAACACTTGTAAATATTGTAACCGTCAGAGTGACGAAAACACTCTTAAACAGGTTGACATCAGGAATTGCCAATAAAATCCCAATGTTACGGGACCGAACTCGCCTCTTGGCCATGACACATTTACTAAAAGTTGAGATACCTTTGGAAACCAACTCGTCATGGATCATTAGAGTGACAGAAACACTTAAAACCTGGGTCAACACCAGTGCTTGCTAGCCCACTCCGGTGAAAAATGACAAAACTATCCCTTGGGCATTTTTTGGCACGTTTCTTGAGAAAGTACGAAATTCCTCAGAGTTGTAAGTCCACTTTTCCAAGATTGTTCCAAAGATGATCTAGCATGTTCAAATGCCTTCCAGTCAATTCTGGACAAATTTCGGGATCATCCGGTTAAAATGACCAAATTGCCCCTTAGGCCTTTTGTAGCACACTTCTCGAGAAAGTACCTCAAGTCCTCAGAGCGGTGAGTCCACCTTTTCAAGATTGTTTCAAAGATGATCTGGCATGTTCAAGTGCCTTCCAGTCAGTTCCAGACAAATTTCGAGACCATCCTGTCAAAGTGACTATTTTGCCCCTAGGCATCCGAGCACCTTCGGGAACCATACCAGCTCTAGGTATCAAATTGGTAACTTCCCGAGGATGCTTCTAATAGTATTCTCAATCTTCTAGCACCTTTTTGGAACATTCCGAATTCATTCTGGTAAGCCCGGGGCAAAATGCTTGTTTTGCCCCTAGTGGGTCGGTCGCCTTTTCTAACCACACCGGCTTTGGGTACAAACTGGCAATTCCCCGAAACACTTTAGATAGTGTTTCTAACCTTCAAGACCTCTCATGAGTCATTCCAAGTCCATTATGATTCTTTACTAATCCAATTAACCTTTTTGCCCCTAATGGCTCAGTCGATCATTCTTAACATTCCGACATTGTTTTTCAAGCTTGTTAGCCCCGAGACACTATTTCATGGGTTTCTATCCATTTTTGGCCTTTCGGATCATTCTCGGCCTCCCAAAACATTCCCAAACCTTCCGGAGTCATTCCTAGTCTAGCCAAGCTAAAAATTGCATGGTAGTCACTAGTACAGGCGCCTAAATGTTTTGCCTTGCATATCAAGGGTCGAAAGATACATTTATTGCTGCCCTAAAAGATTTCCTAACTGGGTGACGCCACTACTCCAATAAATGGCCTGGCGCCAATAGGAAAATTTCCCTAGCACCATTACAACAAGCACTAGGTCAGTCTTATGTCTATAAATACAGAGCCTCCTCCTGCATGAAAAGGGTCCGTAAACTTAGTCCAAAAACTTTGCTTTCCAAAAATATAGAGTTTGAAGTCTCTCCAAACCCTAGCTCTCTCTAGCCTCTTCAAACCCTAGCCTTCATACACTCATACATAAGCTTCCATTGAAGACTTAAAATGTTACAACTTGGAAGCTCTCAATAATTAAGCAAAGCAAAGGAAATAAAGCAGGCAAAACAAGAAGAGGACAAGGTAGGCTCTCTCTTTTATGTTTATGTACTTCCCCCTCTCTCTTCTTCCTCCTAACCCACTTAGGTTTTCTTCTATTTTAATCCCCTATCTTCTACCTCCCTTTTCATTCATGCTTGAAACAGGGGATTCTTCGATTCATGCATAGGAAGGACTGTTGAAAGTCACCGTGTCCTGGGCTTTATTCTAGTTCAACCTTAGACCGTGTGGATTCGGCTCCCTTGATTATGTGATAAAGTCTAACCTTATATGTTCACGACCTTATTTGCATTGTGCATATCATACATCCATTCAAAATTGTTTTCAAAAATTGCATCAAAACTTTCTTTTAAACTTGTATTGAAAATCTTATTTTTCAAAAACACAATCTTAAAGTGATTCTAGTCATTCCATGGTTAGAGTTGCTTTAGGAAAGTGTTATATTCATTGTGACCATCAAGGTTCATATTTTGGTTGTAAACTCTAAATTGTTTTTCATCAACACCACATTCTTAAGATTATTCTAGCCATTCCATGGTTATGGTTGTTTTAGGAAAGTGTGATATTCAATGTGATTATATTGGTCCATATTGCAAATCCATGTTGTTTTCAAAACCACCAACTTAGAATGGTTCTAACCTCTTCATGGTTAGAATCGTTTTAGGAAAGTGAGACATTCAAAAGATTTTAAAAGTCCATATTCAAGTCCATTTCCAAATTGCTTTTCAAACTTCTTTCCAAAAACTCTTTTCAGAAATCTATTTTCTAAAAACTTTTTTCAAATTTCCTTCATGAAAACTCTCTTTCAAAAGTTTATTTTTTAAAAACTCTTTTTCTTAGAGTCTAAGTCAAGCCCAAGATTCCATGGTTAGGAAACCCTAATTCTCTTTCCTAAAAACATGACTTCCTCTTTTACTTCAAATCATAGGTTTGCGAAACTATTTTCTACGTCAAATTCTAGGTTTCCAAAATCTCTTTTGCTTCATCAAATCATAGTTTTCCAAATTCTAGATTTTCAAAATTCAACCTTTCCAATTCCATATCAAATCCAATCTTTCAAATTAGGAAACTAGATCAAATCTTTCAATTTAGGAAACTAAATCAAATCCTCCAATTTCAAAAACCAAATCAAATTATCTATTTTTGAAAATAAAATCTAATATTCTAGTTTAGGAAATAGGAATCAAATCATTCTAAATTCAAAACTTTCCTAAGTTCACATCTTTTTAAATTCAAAACTTTCCAAAGTTTACATCTTTCTAAATTCGGAACTTTCTTAAATGACACTTTCCTAAAATGAAACTTTTCTAATTTAGCACTTTTCTAAAATGGAACTTTCCTATTTTGAAACTTTTCTAAATTCAAAGATTTCTAAAATCTAGTCTTTCCTAAACCTAACTTTCTAAATTCATTCAAATCAAGTGATTAAGTTAAGTCCTTCTAAATCAAATCAAATCTCTTTTCAAATCTTCCTTAAATCTAACTTTTCTAATTCGAACCTTTCCTAATTCGAACCTTTCCTAAATCCCATTTTCTAAAATCAAACCACTCAAGTTTAAATCAAACCTTCCTAATTCAACTACATGCTCCAATCTTAGGATACCTAAACCTTAGTTCAACCCTAATCCCAAGTTAGGAAGCTTCAACTCCTTTTTAAAACTCCTTTCAAAACCAAGATGGTTTTCAACTTCAATTTAAGTCAAGATGATATCAAAATCTCAATATTTCTAAATCAAGTCTAAGTTCTTCTTCTAAGTTCCTTCTTTTCAAATTAAAGTCAATTTTAAGGTCAATTCTAAATTCAAGTTTCAAATTCAAATCTTCTATTCCAAGTTCAAGTTAAACTCTTTTCATATCAAACTCTTTTCAACTCAAATCTCTTCAATCAAACTTTTCAAAAATCTTGAAGTGTCTATTTTCAATTAGACTCTTGTCCGAACTAGGACTGACCAGATTCCCAAAAAGAGATATGTAGGCAACCCTCATGGGTGCGATCACAACCTTTTTCAAATTTTCAATTCCATAATCTACTTCAAGTTTCTAATTCTAAAATTTACTTCCAATCTCTAATTTCTAAAACCTCCTTTCAAAATCAAAATTTTTCTTGAACTTGCATGACTTGTATTGTATCAAATTTCTTTCATATAGTTCTTTTCTAAAGTGGATATAATTGGACTTTTATTAATTGAAGATTCTAAATGAGTGAACCTAAGATGAATAGACATGTAGGTACCGCAAGGGCGGGATAGGGTGATTGCTTAGTATGTCTTCCCTATGTAAGCACTCCATTTTTGACCGCTCGGCAGTCTACAGTCCATCCAGACTTGATTTCAAGTCAATATGAACATATTCTAGAATTCTAGTCCTAATCCCGTCTATTCATCACTTCGCGGGCCCACCAGGCCCAAATAGAGGCAAAATGAGCAAAATGCCCTTAGGGACATTGTTTGGTCCAATTCCAAATTAGGCACGTCTTTTCGAAGACGGTAAGTCCCCTTTCCAATTGCAATATACACGTCTTTCCGAAGGTGGTAAGTTCCCTTTCCAACACCTTTTCCAATTCCAATTCCAATCTCACTCTCGAGAGAGCTGATTCCTCGAGATGGTAAGTCTATCCAATCCGGCACGTTTTTCGAAAAAAGTTTCTTCAGAACGGTAAGTCCCTTTAAACATGTCAACCAGGACGAGACCCCAAGTCCCCTAGATGGTAGAACGGTTCATCTTTTGCCCTTGCTAGCCTGCCAATACAGAAATGTTTGTTTCGGCACGCCTTCTAAGAAAGTTGACTTCTCAGGTGCTAAGTCTCTTTAGGAGCTTCCCGAGATCAGGCAGTCTTGGAAATGATCGCGAGCCGTCAGAGTAGCGGAAATACTCGCAAACATTGCAACCGTCAGAGTAGTAGAAATACTCGCAAGTAGGTCGATATAGGGAATTGCCAATAAACCTCTGTGTCATGAGACCGCCGTCAGAGTGGCGGAAACACTCAAAACCCAGGTTAACACCGATGCCTGCTAGCCCAATTGGGTGAAAAATGACCAAACTGCCCCTGGGGCCATTTTTCGGCACGTTTCTCGAGATAATACCTAAGTCTTTAGAATGGTAAGTCCACCCTTCCAATATCATCTTAGAGATGATCCGGCATGATTAGGTGCCTTCTAGTTAGTTTCGGGCCAATTCTGAGATTTTTTGGTCAAGATGACCATTTTGCCCCTAGGCATTCGAATGTCCCAAGGACCACACCGGCTTTGTGTATCAAATCGGTATCCTCCCAAGAATGCTTTTTATAGTATCCTTGATCTTCCTTTATCCTTTCGGATTATTCCGAGTTAGTTTCGGTAAACCCAGTGCAAAATGATCGTTTTGCCCCTGTGACCCGGTCGCTTTTCTGACCACACCCGCTCTGGGTATCAAACCGGTAGCCTCTTAGGAACATTCTAAATAATGTTTCCAAATCTAGACTCTTCTTCCGGGACATTCTGAGCCCGTCCCAGCAGCTTTTCGGCCCAGTTATCAGTTTTGCCCCTAATGGCCCGGTTAACCCTTCCAACATATTTTGTCATCCTTTTTCAAGTCAAATACATCCGAGACACTACTCCAAGGGTTCCTGCCCTTTTTCGGCCCATTGGGTCATTCCCGGCCCCTTCAAATCATTCCCGGACTTTTCGAAGTCACTCCTAGTGAAGCTAGGCTAAAAATTGCATGGTAGTCACTAGTACAGGCACCCAAATCTTCTTAAGATATGTTGTTTGCCGACCTTAAAACTTTCCTAACTGGCTGGGGCCACTAGTAGTGGCACTAGAAGAATTTTTGGCCTGGCGCCACTGCAACAGGTGCCAGGTCATTCACTTGTGTATAAATACAAAGCCTCCTCCAGCGTGAAAGAGGTCTGCCAACTCAGTCTAAAAATCCTATTATTCGACTTACAGAGCTCGTAGCCTTCCTAAACCCTAGCTTCTTTAGGTTTTCCAAACCCTAGCCTCTATACACAAACCCTAGCCTCCTATACACTCATACACTCTCATATACTCATACACTAGCCTCAAACCCTCCATTGAAGGCTTGGATTGCTGCAACTACAAAGTTTTGAAGATTGAAGACAAAACTCTTGAAGACTGAAGTGAAGACCGAAGCAAGACAAGCAAAGCAAAGCGCGCAAAGCTAAGCCAAATAAAGGAGACACAGGGTAGGCATCTTTTTTACGTTTACGCATCTTCCCCCCTCTCTTTTCTCTCCTAACCCACTTGGGTTTTCTTCTATTTTAATCCCACATCTTCTTCCCCACCTTCTTGCATGCTTGAAACAAAGGAATTCTCGGTCCATGTGTAGGATTAGGCTATTGGAGAGTCACCGTGTCGGGGGCTTTCTTTTAGTCTAATAGGAGACCACGTGGGTTTGGCCCCCTTGATTATGTGGTGAAGCCTTTAACCTTGTATATTCACGACCCCAATTTGCATTGTACATATCATGATCTTGCATTCCTCCAAAATTTGTTTTCAAACTAGTCTTCAAAACTTACATTAACATTGTTTTCAAACTTGCATCAACACCTTTTTCAAAACTTGTTTTTAAAATCATAATCCTAAGGTGATTCTAGACTTTCTATGGTTAGGGTTGCTTTAGGAAAGTGTTACATTTAAAGTGACCAGTATGGTCCATATTTTCAAAACATTGTTTTTGTCAGAACCATTATCTTAAAGTGGTTCTAACCTTTTTATGGTTAGAATTGCTTTAAGAAAGTGAGATATTTTATACACTTTATAAAAACTCTCTTTTCAAATCTCTCCTTCTACCTCTCTTTCAACGAACTTTCTAAAAATTCTCTTCAATATCCTCTACAATTTCCTTTCCAAAAATGTTTTCTAAAAACTCCCTCCAAAAATCTATTTTCAAAACTTCCTTTTCAACTCCTTTCCAAAACACACTCTCTTCAAAATTCCTTTCCTAAAAACACTCCCTAGTTTTTCTTCTTAGAAAACTCTCTCTAATCTCCTTTCCAAAATTATTTTCAAAAACTCATTTTCAACAGTCACTTTTCAGAAACATCTTTCCTAAAAGCTCCTTTCCAAAAAATGCTTTCTTCAAAGTTCACTCTCCAAAAATGCTGCTTACGTTTCCTTCCTAAACAACGTTTCCTAAAAATCTCTTTCCTAAAAGGTTCTTCCAAAATCTTTTTTTCCTAAAAACTCCTTTCAAGTTTACTTCCCAAAAACTCCTCTCTAGGATTTCTTTTCAAAAATATCCCTTTCTAAAAACTCCTCTCTAGGATTTCCTTATAAAAATCATCATTTCCAAAAACGCATTTTTCGAAAAACTTTTTCCTTAGAGTCCAAGTAAAGCTCTAGAGTTAACAATTAGGAAACCCTAATTTTCTTTCCAAAAACATGATTTTTGAACTTGTCTTAAAACTTAGGTTTTCAAAATCTCCCTTTTTACATCAAAAGCATAGGCTTCCAAAACCTATTTTCTACATCAAAACTCTAGTCTTCCAAATCTAGAATTTCCAAAACTCCATCTTTCCAAATTCATCCAATCTTCCCTTTAAGAAACCAAACCCAATCTTCCCGTTTAGGAAACTAGACCCTATCCTCCATTTTTTGAAACAAAATCAAAACATCTCTTTTTTAGAAACAAAATCCAATCCCTTGTTTTAAGAAATAGGAATCTCAATCCTTCCAAACCCAAATCTTTCCTAATTCAACTCCTTCCTAATCTAGTACTTTCCTAAACCTTAAGTTTCCTAAACTTAAACTTTTAAATCTTTCCTTAACCTTTAAGCTTTCA
The DNA here is from genome assembly GCA_033060915.1 of Euryodendron excelsum. Classification (NCBI taxonomy): domain Eukaryota; kingdom Viridiplantae; phylum Streptophyta; class Magnoliopsida; order Ericales; family Pentaphylacaceae; genus Euryodendron; species Euryodendron excelsum. The sequence goes on from CM065379.1 coordinate 25,102,935, forward strand.
AACCTTTCTTAATTCCATCCCTTTTCAAATCTTAACTTTCCAAATTTAAGTTTTCAAACCTATCCTAAGTTCAAGAATTTCTAGAACTCAAATTTTGAATCTTTCTAAAAATTCTGAACTTCACTAAACTTCAAATCTTTCCAAATCTAAAACTTTCTAAAACTCAAACACTTTCTAAATTCTAAACTTTTCAACTTTCAAAATGTTCCAAATTCAAAACTTTATAATTTCAAAACTTTCTTAAAACGAAACCTTTCCTATTTCAAAACCTTTCCTAAAACGAAACTTTCCTAATTCGAACATTTCCTAATTTCAACTTTCCTAATCTTCCAAGTCCAAAATTTGAGTCGAATCTTTCGGAATCTCAAGTCCTTCCTAAAACCTTTCTTTCCTAAGTCTAGATTTTCTAAAACCAAGCTTTCCAAAATCAAATCTTTTCAAATCTTCTAATCAAAATCTCTTTCTTCCAATCATACCTTCTATTTTCTATCGGACTCTGGTCTGAACTACGACTGACCTGATTCCTCCCAAAGGATACGTAGGCAACCCTCATGGGTTCGGTCAACCTTTTTTAAGTCTCAAATTCCACAACCTTTTTCAAGCTTCTATTTCCATAACTCTTTTCAAATCTCCAATTCCATAATCTATTTCAAGTTTTCAATTCCAAAAATCTATTTTCAAATCTCTTTTTCAATTTCAATTTCAAATCTATCTTTTCAAATATCTTTTAAATCAAATCAATTTCTTTTCAAATTTGTTTCTAATTTTCTTTTCTTGCACTTGCATATCATGCATCATGTCTTTTAAACATTCTTTTTCTAAAGTGGATAGGATTGAACTTTTGTTAGTTGAAGATTCTCATAGGTGAATTTAGGGTAAATAGACATATAGGTACCATAAGGGTGGGGTAGGGTGATGGCTTAGTACGTTTTCCCTACACGTAACCAACCTCCGAACCTAGGATTACTGATTTCAAAAGACCAAAATGGAGTTTATTTTAGAAAAGGGCTTAGTTATTTTCCAAAGGTTGCCAAACAACCTATTTTCTTAAAAACCCTCTCTTGAGGAAGTATTTTCAAAATCATTTTCAAAAATCCTAAGTGTAGTTTTCGGATTATGCTTAGTTTTTAGGTGACCTAACTCATCTTAATCAAGTTAGGTGGCGACTCCAAATGTCTTCCAAAAGCCCTTTATTCAAATCGATTTTCAATTCAAACATAGTCGCATTCATTCTTTTAGGAGGGTGTGTTCTAACGAGAGAGTACAATGTTTTTCCCGCTTGTGTGTGTATTCCTCGAGTGCGAAAAATCTGGACGCGACAGCTGGCGACTCCACTGGGGACACTTAGAGGGTTAGGCCGTAGTCATGTCTTTACCCTTCACCCATGTAGAGTCTTCAATTAACTTGTTCAATCCTATTCACTTTAAATTTTTAAAATCAAATTTTCAAAATTGTTTTCAAAAAAAAAAAACATGCATTTATTCATATTATCTTATATTAAGTTTGCCATCCACATACTACCTCTTGCATCTTTGTTTTGTAGGTGTGCTTTTTGTTTAAATTTTAACTGCCATGCATGAATGTGATGAACAGGATGAATGACAGTTGTTGGGCTCTTTCCTCCGCTTTCAAAAATCACACACACACTGCATGTGCACCTGCATTCTACATACTTGCATTTATCGTGATATGACCTTTCTAGTTAGAAAAGGGAAACGGTATATTGGTTGTAGGCAAGATGCTATGTCAGTTTCTTCGCCTACAGCCTCTTGATGGTTCCCCCGCTTGGATCACTAACCGATCATGGCACCACCTCGGGGAGTGGGTCTAGGTTTGAAGATCCGGGGACTGAGCCATTTTAGGACGCATTAGTCAACCCTCAACCTCATGCTTATATAGACACCATGCATAGCCGAACCTCTGCTGGATTTAAGACACGCATATCGTTTTCCAAAACCATGGAGGAAAGGACAACTGCTCTTATTTTATTTATACCAGTCTATTCCTGTTGTTATAATGACTGTATTCCTATTGTTATAATGAATGTCTAACTGCTCATACATGCATATGTACTTCAACTGTATTCTCTTTCCTTATACTCTATGCATCCATTTTCATGCATTCCATATTCCATGTCAAGAAAAGAGTTCCAAATAACTCAAGTCACTGCATCCTCAAGCATATGATCAACCCATCGAGAGTGACACCTAGTTCACTCTCCCTTGCATTAAACCTACCTAAACCCTAAGGGTTCCCATGTAACCCTAAGAACTCACGGCATGCACATCAATTCATTTCATAAGAGGGACCCCAATTCCTCTATGCTCACGGAGATAGGATTGTCAAGAAAACAAGGGGCAATCGATCAACCAGGTCTCTCAACAACCTCCTCAACATCAAATCCAACGAAGGCGAATCCGAAGACTCAAGAGTAGTTTAGGGTTTCCTTTATAAAATTAGATAGGTGGAACCCCCGAAAGAACATGTTCCTTCTCCCCATGTTAAGTGTATTTTAATTCTTTTGTATATTAAACCTGAAGTTAAATGTATTTCTTTATTTTTCGTGAATGAGTGAGTGAATAAATGCATGAACGAAGGAAAGTTTCCTAGCTGACGGTAAGGCATATGCATACAGGGGCAATCCCCTATCTCCAAAAGTGAGCCAATACATCATGCTTAGCTTCCCTCCTAAAAGGAGGGGCACCCTAGGACATGCCTTGCATAAAGCTCTCTAAAAACTAGAAGCTGAGTTGCGATTTGTGTTTTTGTCTTGTTCTTTCTTCCTTTTTATTTCTATTTACAGAGGTCACCCTACACTGAGTCAATATTGCTCCCAAGAAGGGGTAACATCCACCTAGGGATCCCATTATCACCCGGTAAAGAGCATCACTGATGGCTGCTAATCCTGAAGAATCATCTCAAGTCTCTCGGGAAGAGGTCAATGAAATAAGGACCAAGATGGATGAGATACTCAAACTCATTCAAACTATGGCTATGAAGGATATTATTGTAGTCCCATCATCATCCATGACTTCGTCAAAGGACCTTGAACCCGCTAATCCACGGATTGTGCTTCAGTTTGATAATGTGGGGAGGAATAAGAAAGATGCCAAAGGGATCAGCGCTGAAGAGGACAAGACCATATTACTTTCACCTGTCGTAAAGAAGGCCCCCCTAGACCCTCTTAGTCTAAAAATCCAAGGGCTAGAGGATTCACTGCGAAGTCTCAATGGCCATGACACTTACAGGTTCACTGCCTATGATGAGCTATTTTTCTTTCCTGACCACCCGAGACCTGTTAGGTTCAAAACGCCTAACTTCCAGAAGTATGACGACACTGTTAACCCCGTCGCTCATCTTCGTCTCTATGCTGGAGTGCTAAGTGGTCACGGCAACGATCCGAAACTCCTCATGTAGCTATTCCAACACAACCTCACGGGGTCTACTCTACAATGGTTTGCTCGCCTAGACCTAAAGAAGATCACAACCTGGATCGTGCTGGTCAATGCATTTAAAGCCCAATATCGTCACAATATTGATCTCACCTCTGACCGATGGTCCCTGATGACTATGAGCAAGGGTGAAAAGGAAAGCTTCAAGAAGTATGCCTTGAGATGGAGAGAAGCTGCCGCACAAATCAATCCCCCATTGGAATACAAGGAGTACGTACAACTGTTTATGCACACTTTTCAAGGTATATACTATGAGAAGCTTTGCACAAGTGTAGGGAAAAGCTTTTCCGAGCTCATCATGCAGGGGAGATGATAGAAAATGGCCTTAAGACAGGGAGGATTATGGACCCCTACACCTAGACTAGAGAAAGTACCGCCAACATAGCCAAGAGAGTGGCTAGTACAAAGGGAACCGTCAGGAAGGAAAGCGAAGTGTCTGCCAACTTGCCTGGCCAACCACCCCAATACCGTCCACCACTACAATCACACCCTGTCCTGCCCTTACCCACCATAACAATGCCTGTTCCAACCTATAACTATGGCCCTACTGGGGCACGACCTAACTTTAATAGACCCGCTCGACGCATCTGTACCTTCGACACCTTAGCCTGCACCCAAACTGAGGCCTACCATAACTTGTTGAAGAATAATATCCTGAAGCCCATACCTGCTCGCCCATTGCCAAACCCTCTACCCCTAACCTTTAATGCTAGCCTTACATGTGAATACCATTCCGGTGGCCAAGGGCACGACATCAAAAGCTGCTTCACTCTCAGGCACAAAATCCATGACTTGATCGATAACAAGACCATTGATCTGCAGCCGGTGAAACCTACTTTGACCCCCAATGTGACCACTAACCCTCTGTCGGATCACATCGTCAAGATGATATTAGTAGAAATGGAAGGCGAAGAAGAGTTCAACGAGCTTAAGGCTGAAGGTTATGAGGACCATTGGGAGACCAATGAAGAAGATGACTGGGAGGAGGATCTCCCATTGTGCTCGGTTTATCTCTATAACCCTAATGAGGTGCGTGACGCTTCTGACTGGCCCATTGAGGAGTCGATGTTCCTGAAGGAAGAACATATCGAAAGCATAACTGCCAATGGATGGGGTGATGAGTTTCTACACCCGAAGTATGCAGCAATTGAGAGTCACTTGCTGAAAAACCCTTGGCCTGCAACTGAGTACAACTGTAAAGACATGGGCTAGGGGCTAGAAGAGCCAAGAGAACAAACAGAGCCGTTCGAGTTAGAAGGAGGTGAACTAGCCACCCTATTTACAGAAGGACCTATTGCAAAGCACGAGAAAGAGATCAATGAAGCTACTGACTGCACCATCATTGCCGACATGTCCGGAGCTCTAGCAGAAGCCTTCGCCTGTCTTGCCCCAGCCAAGGACCTGAATCACGAATGGAGTATCGAAGATGTGGGCATTGTCCCGAGGCCTTACTAAAATAGGAGTCCCTTCAAACAGTGTACAAGAGAGGGGTGTTTTCACCTACTTTCTTTCTATCCCTTTTACTTCCTATCTTTAAATTAATGTTTACATTTTCTTATTGCTTAAGAACTCTATGCTTTCCATAAGAAATGATAATAATAATCAAATAATAGTCTTTTATTTCATCACTGTTGTCTTATCCTCTCTTGGAAATGGTGGCTACTTTCTATACAATGGGCATGGTTTATCTTATGGAATGATTTAACTTAAAGGGATGATAGCATGAGTTAACCACTTGTTGAATGATCAGTTTTCCAAAGAAAGAGAGTTCTTGGATGAGTGAGAATACTATCCAAAGGCAACACTTGCAAGACACTGAAGCTAAGCGATGCGTGGCTAGATTATCAAAATGAAGAGGAGCCATCTTTCATTTCCCTATAAATATGTTTACATTCCCTTTGTTTAACCCCTAGAGCCTTGGAACAGGCGAAAATTTTCTTTGCCAACCCTGATCCACAACTGTCCTCCCCACACTGGGGCAAATAATAGTTGAGAATTCTAGAAATGGTATCCACCTCTATCTTGCTAAGGTAGTATCGAAAGCTCTATAAATCAAGCAATCTAGTTCAAAGTGAAGAGAGGCTCTCATTTCATTTCACATACAGTCATAAGCAACCCCTTGTCAAACCCGTTGAGCCATTTATCCTTTTCAAGAAAACCACAACCTAGGGATCACCACCCACACTGGGTTAGGATTGGATTACTAAGGAAAAGGTCTAAAGGAAAAAGGGATGGTAGAATTACTCGTTTCATAAAAAGAAAAGAGAGAAAAAGGACAAAGCGGAGGAAAAGAGTTGCCAAGGGGCAAGAGGCCAAAAAAAAAAAAAAAAATCCCAAGGAAAGGCCTGAAGAAAACTATGATTGAGTCATATTCAAAAGCATAATAAGAAGATTGAAAGAAAAGAAAGTCATGTTTATCTGAAAAAGCATAGATCGTAAGGAGAGAGTTATAATAAAAGCAAGGAGGAAATTTAAGGGTGATCCTAGAATACAAAGAAACCCAATAGAAATAATAGGTTCGAGCCTTTACCCTTTCTTGTAAAACCCCAAAACCATGGCCTACATTACAACCTTACTAAAGTCCACTCTGATTGAAAATGGATTGCTTGATCTAAATGAGCTAGATACGTTGCCGAAGCTAAGGAGGGATGCTAGCCCTACTAAAAAAAAAGGTTAAGGATGGTACGGATCTAAACCCTGTTGAAAACAACATTGAATTTGAGCCTGCATATCCCATTGTTTCGAAAAACCCATAACCTAGCCTACATTAAGGTCCTAAACAAAGTCTCCTCAGATTGAAAGGATTGGCCGCTTATCGCTCTGCTGAAGGTCAGGAAAGCTGTTATTAAAACCCCGAGAGTCGAGAGTTTTAGCCCAATAATCATATACACTAACCCCGAGGTAGAGAGTCGAAGGTAATCAAAAGGTTGACAAAGGTACAAAGTGCTATCATCCAATGAAGGTAAGATTGAGCCAGCAGAGAGACTAGGCCTCCCGAAAAAGAAGAAGTTACCATTCCAATAATACCAAGTTCAACAACACCCCTTGTCATTCTGCTAGTTAACATATTTATAATATGTGCATACATATTTAAAAAACAAAAAAAAGTCGGCATGAGCTTTGCGTATATAGGATATAACTCCATGTCAAAACAGAAGTCACCAGCATCAACTCATGTAATAGATATATAACATCATCATCCATCACATACATCTGATCATATGCCTAGCTGTAAAGATCATAAATATATCTATCTATCCATGCATCTAAATACCATAAATATCCATTTTTGTACAAAACTTACAAAATAAAGCTGTCTAACATAAATACATCTCAGGAATAGGGGCAAGGGAAAATCAGAATCTCCACAAAAGGCATCTATTAAAGGTCAAAGTCAATATCATCTGGATCGACATCCCCGAAACTCTGCATCGGAGGAGGTGGATAACTACTCAAAGCACCAACATCCTGCAGTAAGGATAGAACCGAAATCAGCCACATAAAATAAGAACTAAGCAACAGCAGAGCAAAAAGAAGGGGAAAAAAGACAACATACCCCGCCACCTCCCATTTGAGCTATTCGAGCTATTAAGGAAGCCACCTCTGCCTGATACTGATCTGGCTCCATTTGGTATCGATCCTTCTGATCCCTCCCAGCAGTATACTCAGCCTGGGGCACATATCCTCCGGCTCGGCGCTACAAGTCAACCACCTCCTGGCCCACAGTGTACCCGCTGACTACTACCTCAAACCGGGTGAAGGCACCAACAGAATGAGCCCCAAAGTGTGTAGCATGGTCCGTGTCTGGAGGAAGCAAGAACTCGACACCCGACTGCCGCTCCTGATAGGGGATAGGCACTCTCGCCACCAAGGCCCCAAACATATACTCCGGCGGAGCTCCTGCTAATCGGAACTCCTCATAAAACTATCGCCAGTGTCGCTCTCCTAGATAGGACTCCCAAGTATCATCACTGAGAAAAGTAGCCCTCAACAAGGACAATGGGACCAAGTACCGTACAGTCTTATAATGAATTGATCCAATGAAGGGTCGCCAAGTCACGTCTGTCGCCTCAATCAACTCCAGGTTTGCCCGTAGCATCACAAAGTCAATAATCTCCGATCACTGGGCCACTCTGTCACAAGCCCACCTCAAAGCACAAGGATAAAGGTCATCCTCGACAACTACAGGACAACGAATAGGCAGGTACTTATAGCTCCACCAGAAAAGAAAGGGCCAGAAACTAGTCATGCTGCCTCAACGGGAAGAAGTCTGGGCCCGCATCGATTGAAGGAAGTAGCCAAAGGAGAAGGACCCCCAATCCAGCTCCGATAAAGCCCCAAGATCAGCTACTATGCTTTCCAAATGAAAAGGCATAAGCGACTTGTTGTTGTTGCAGAAGCAGCTAAACATGATGTACAAAACAAGTCGTTGTCTCATAATGTCCCACTTGGCAGGCGATGGCTCAGCAGCAAAGGTACGGTCATCCTGACTGAGCCAAGAGACTGGGAAGGCTGAACGCTCAAAGGAGGCAAGTCTAGCAGAATGCATACCTCATCTTTACTGACTGACTGTAGAGTGATCCGCCGGCCAACGAAGGAAAGCCCTGTGATGATCGCCCAATCCAAGGGAGTGGGACCTAACTTGAAGCCGACAAAATGAAAGGTCCCGGTCTTTCCAAACCACCGCTCAACCAGCACCAGTACTAAATGCCGGTTCAAACGGTTAGCCTGTAATCCCATGAAGGCTCCAAATCCGATCTCAGCTAAGAAGGCACGATATGATGAAGCAGCTCGCTGCATGGTCACGAAGACCTGATGAACAGCCCCTCTAAAAGCTGTGTGTACCCAAGGAGGGGGCAAATGCTGTCTAGAATATACGCTGGGGTGATAAGCAAGGTCCCTGAGTGGTGGGATGTCCGGTACCTCCAGGTCACCCAAGTCAGCATCCGTCTGCCTATGTCCAGAGGAGGCTCCACCATAACCGGTCACCTAATCCCCAAGGCCCGATACCTCCTCCTTAGCACCAATCTCCTCTGCAAAGGCCTGCTCAACCGGAGGAAAAGGGTCGACAAGCGGTCTACTCCCCTATCTGCTCTTACTAGAAGAGGCCCGTCCGGTAGATCGTCGACTACCTCTAGATCGATTGGAACCGCCGGTGGAATCTGTCCGAGCCGCCTTCCTCGAGCAACGTCTCCTCTTAGAACCATCATCACCCATATCTGCCATCCTGAAAAGGTAAGCTAAGGTAAGAGGTGTTAATATACCGTACATGTAGTTAAAATAATAATAAAATAAAATAAACTACTAACACAAAAAAATAAATAAAAACATTTCAAATGATAAGTCAAAATGAAATTCCTACACATTTTGATTTTTCAACTTCAAGTCAAATCTCAAGGGTTTTATCTCTTTTTCCTTCAAAAAGATCTTATTTCTAAACCTTTTCCAACTCTTTCCCTAAATTTCTAAAAATTTCAGCGAAGTTTTGTTTAAAAATGGTCCCTACAACACCCATCACATCAACACAAAACACAGACCGTGCACTTCACAATATCACAATCACATGATATCAGCGCCTACGCACACTTTTTAATTTTTTGAGATTTTCAAAACACATTGTTTTATTTTTCTAATAAATCAATGGTTTTCAAAAATGTCCTAAAATTTCTCAAAGTCATTTGAAATGTTTTCTAAAAAATTTGTTAATTTTTCCAAATTTTAAACTCTAAAAATTCCATCAATTTCTTACATTTTTCCATTTTCCTAATTTTCTAAGTTTTTTCCTATTTTTCAAAAAATAAAAAATTCACCAAATTTTCAAAAAATCATGAAACTTCACACAGTTGTTAAACACATTTTTTTAAGGCATATGGCATAAAAATCTAGCCAGAATACCCAATGCCAAGCCTGTAGGAACAAACCCCCAATTCTTGTAGAAAACCCTCTTCACATAATCACGTAAAATCACTCAAATTCATTCAAACAAGCACGAAAATGCAAAAATAACATCACCATAATGTTTAAAACATATCAAAACATCAATTTCTATTATTCACATGCTTCAAACGAAATTCTACACATCAAAATCAACAGAAATTTGAAAACTCACTTTTTGGAGTTCTCCGGCGAAATCTTCCCTTGCAGCGAGTTTTCCGACGACGTGGTCTCCTTCCGGCAATCACCCGTGGTCTCTAAGAAGTGCTCCTTCAATATTCAAGTCAGTTTCCCAACAAACACTCTCAACTTTTCGAAAAACTGTTCAAATGCCGCAAGTATTCGAACTAGAATTTTTTTTGGTTTTAATCCCAAGCCTGGCACCACTAGCAGAGGCGCCAAGCTAAACTTTCCAAAGGCGCCACTCCAAGTGGTCCCAGTTTCCAAATTCTGGGCAGCTTTGTCCTTTTTTTTCGCCAAAACTCGTTTTCGAAGGCCTTTTGAGCACAATATCCATTTTCAAACCCCCATTGTCGAAAAATTTTCAAAGTTCGTCCCCCCGACTACCTCGCGGTCAACATGTGACTCTTACTCTATCATTTTCTGTCTTTGACAGGCAAAAATAAAAAAAGAGAAGCAGCTGTAAGCACCCCATTTTTGACCGCTCGTCAGTCTACAATTCGTCCAGACTTGATTTCAAGTCAATACGGACATATTCTAGAATTCTAGTCCTAATCCTGTCTATCCATTGCTTCGTGGGCCCACCAGGCCCAAATAGAGGCAACATGACCAAAATGCCCTTAGGGGCATTGTTCGGTCAAATTTTAAATTAGGCACGTCTTTCTGAAGATGGTAAGTCCCCTTTCCAATTCCAATAGGCACGTGTTTCTGAAGGCAGTAAGTCCCCTTTCCAACCCCTTTTCCAATTCCAATTCCAATCCCTCTCTCGAAAAAGTTGATTCCTCGAGATGGTAAGTCTATCCAATCCAGCACGTTTTTCAAAAAAGTTTCTTTAGAACGGTAAGTCCCTTTAAACTTGTTAACCGGGATGAGACCTCAAGTCCCTTAGATAGCAGAATGGTCCACCTTTGGCGCCTGTTAGCCCACCAATGCAGAAATGTCCTTATCGGCACGCCTTTCGAGAATGTTGACTTCTCAGGCGCTAAGTCCCTTTAGCAGCTTCCCAAGATCAGGCAGTCTTGGAAATGATCGCGAACCGTCAGAGTAGCAGAAGTACTCGCACACATCGCAACCATTAAAGTAGCGAAAATACTCGCAAGTAGGTTGATATAGGGAATTGCCAACAAACCCCTGTGTCACGAGACCACCGTAAGAGTGGCAAAAATACTCAAAACCTAGGTCAACACCGGTGCCTGCTAGCCCACTTTGGTGAAAAATGACCAAACTGCCCCTAGGGCTATTTTTCGGCATGTTTCTCGAGATAATACCTAAGTCTTCAGAACGGTAAGTACACCTTTCTAAGATCATCTTAGAGATGATCCGGCATGATTAGGTGCCTTCTAGTCATTTTCGGGCCAGTTCCGAGATTTTTCGGTCAAGATGACCATTTTGTCCCTGGGTATCCGAATGTCTCGGGGACCACACTGGCTTTGGGTATCAAACCAGTAACCTCCCGAGAATGCTTTTTATAGTATCCTCGACCTTCCTTTATCTTTTCGAATCATTCCGAGTCAGTTTCGGTAAACTCGGTGCAAAATGACCGTTTTGCTCCTAGTGGGCTGGTTGCCTTTTTTGACCACACCAGCTCTGGGTATCAAATCGGAAACCTCTTGGGAATATTCTAAATAATGTTTCCAAATCTCGAGTCTTCTTTCGGGACATTCTGAATTCGTCCCAGCAGCTTTTCGGCCCGGTTGACCGTTTTGCCCTTAATGGCCCGATCAACCCTTCCAACACATTTTGTCATCCTTTTTCAAGTCAAATACATCCTAGACTCTATTCTAGGGGTTCCTGCCTTTTTCTGCCCCTCTAAGTCATTCTCGGCCCCTTCGAATCATTCCTGGACTTTCCGAAGTCACTCCTAGTGAAGCCAGGCTAAAAATTGCATGGTAGTCACTAGTACAGGCGCCCAAATCTTCTCAAGATACGTTGCTTGCCGACCTTAAAACTTTCCTAACTAGCTGGCGCCACTACTAGTGGCGCCAAGCCAATTCAGTCATTCCCTTGTTTATAAATACACAGCCTCCTCCAGCGTGAAAGAGGTCTGCCAACTCAGTCTAAAAACCCTATTATTTGACATACAGAGCTCGTAAACTCCCTAAACCCTAGCTTCTTTAGGTTTTCCAAACCTTAGCCTCCATACACAAACCCTAGGCTCCTATACACTCATACACTCTCATATACTCATACACTAGCCTCAAACCCTCCATTGAAGCCTTAGATTGCTGCAATTACAAAGCTTTAAAGATTAGAGACAAAACTCTTGAAGACTAAAGTGAAGACCGAAGCAAGACAAGCAAAGCAAAGCGCCCAAAGCTAAGAAAAATAAAGAAGACACAAGGTAGGCTTCTTATTTACGTTTACGCATCTTCCCCCCTCTCTTCTCTCTCCTAACCCACTTGGGTTATCTTCTATTTTAATCCCCCATCTTCTTCCCCCCCTTCTTGTATGCTTGAGACAAAGGAATTCCTGGTCCATGTGTAGGATTAAGCTATTGGAGAGTCACCGTGTCGGGGCTTTCTTTTAGTCTAACCGGAGACCACGTGGGTTTGGCCGCTTTGATTATGTGGAGAAGCCTTTAACCTTGTATTTTCGCGACCCCAATTTGCATTGTGCATATCATGATCGTGCATTCCTCCAAAATTTGTTTTCAAACTCGTTTTCAAAACTTGCATTAATATTGTTTTCAAACTTGCATCAAAACCTTCTTTTTCAAAACTTATTTTCAAAATCATAATCGTAAGGTGATTCTAGCCTTTCCATGGTTAGGGTTGCTTTAAGAAAGTGTTATATTTAAAGTGACCAGTATGGTCCATATTTTCAAAACATTGTTGTTGTCAAAACCATTATCTTAAAGTGGTTCTAAGCTTCTTATGGTTAGAATTGTTTTTGGAAAGTGAGATATTTTATATACTTTCTAAAAACTCTTTTTTCAAATCTCTCCTTCTAAAAACCTCTCTTTCAACATATTTTCTAAAAATTCTCTTGAATATCCTCTCTAATTTCCTTTCCAAAATTGTTTCTAAAAACTCCCTCCAAAAATTTATTTTCAAAACTTCCTTTTCAACTCCTTTCCAAAACACACTCCCTTCAAAATTCCTTTCCTAAAAACACTCCCTAGTTTTCCTTCTTAGAAAACTCTCTCCAATCTCTTTTCCAAAATTGTTTTCAAAAACTCCTTTCCAACAATCTCTTTCCAAAAATATCTTTCCTAAAAGCTTGTTTCCAAAAAATGCTTTCCTCAAAGTTCACTCTCCAAAAATGCTCCTTACATTTCCTTCCTAAACAACTTTTCCTAAAAAAAACTCTTTCCTAAAAGCTTCTTCCAAAATCTTTTTTCCTAAAACTCCTTTCAAGTTTACTTTCCAAAAACTCCTCTCTAGGATTTCTTTCCAAAAATATCTCTTTCTAAACACTCCTGTCTAGGATTTCTTTCTAAAAATCATCGTTTCCAAAAACGCATTTTTCGAAAAACTCGTTCGTTAGAGTCCAAGTAAAGCCCTAGAGCTAACAATTAGGAAACCCTAATTTTCTTTTCGAAAAGATGATTTTCAAACTTGCCTTAAAACTTAGGTTTTCAAAATCTCCCTTTTTACATCAAAATCATAGGCTTCCAAAACCTATTTTCTACATCAAAACTCTAGTCTTCCAAATCTAGAATTTTTAAAACTCCATCTTTCCAAATTCACCCAATCTTCCCTTTAGGAAACCAAACCCAATCTTCCCGTTTAGGAAACTAGATCCTATCCTCCGTTTTTGGAAACAAAATCAAAACATCTCTTTTTCAGAAACAAAATCCAATCCCTTGTTTTAGGAAATAGGAATCTCAATCCTTCCAAACTCAAATCTTTCCTAATTCAACTCCTTCCTAACCTAGTACTTTCCTAAATCTTAAGTTTCCTAAACTTAAACTTGTAAATATTTCCTTAAACTTTAAGCTTTCAAACCTTTCTTAATTCCATCCCTTTCCAAATCTTAACTTTCCAAATCTAAGTTTTCAAACATTTCTTAAACTTAAAACCTTTTCTAATTTCAAGAATTTCTAAAACTCAAATTTTGAATCTTTCTAAAAATTCTAAACTTCCTTAAATTTCAAATTTTTCCAAATCTAAAACTTTCTAGAACTCAAACACTTTCTAAATTCTAAACTTTCCAACTTTCAAAATGTTTCAAATTCAAAACTTTCTAATTTCAAAACTTTCTTAAAATGAAACATTTCCTATTTCAAAACCTTTCCCAAAATGAAACTTTCCTAATTCGAACCTTTCCTAATTTCAACTTTTCTAATCTTCCAAGTCCAACATTTGAGCCGAATCTTTCTGAATCTCAAGTCCTTCCTAAAACCTTTCTTTCCTAAGTCTAGATTTTCTAAAACCAAGCTTTTCAAAATCAAACCTTTTAAAATCTTCTAATCAAAATCTCTTTCGTCCAATCATACCTTCTATTTTCTATCGGACTCTGGTCCGAACTACGATTGACCTGATTCCTCCCAAAGGATACTTAGGCAATCCTCATGGGTGCGGTCACAACCTTTTTCAAGTCTCAAATTCCATAACTTTTTTCAAGCTTCTATTTCCACAACTCTTTTCAAATCTCCAATTCCATAATCTATTTCAAGTTTTCAATGCCAAAAATCTATTTTCAAATCTCTTTTTCAATTTCAATTTCAAATCTATCTTTTCAAATCTCTTCTAAATCAAATCAATTTCTAATTTTCTTTTCTTGCACTTGCATATCATGCATCTTGTCTTTTTAAACATTCTTTTTCTAAAGTGGATAGGATTAAACTTTTATTAGTTGAAGACTCTCATAGGTGAATTTAGGGTAAATAGACATATAGGTACCGCAAGGGCGGGATAGGGTGATGACCTAGTACGTCTTCCCTACATGTAACCAACCTCCGAACCTAGGATCACTGATTTCGAAAGACCAAAATGGAGTTCATTTTTAAAAAGGGCTTAGTTATTTTCCAAAGGTTGCCAAACAACCTGTTTTCCTAAAAACCCTCTCTTGAGGAAGTATTTTCAAAATCATTTTCAAAAACCCTAAGTGTAGTTTTCGGATTATGCTTAGTTTTTAGGTGACCTAACTCACCTTAATTAAGTTAGGTGACAACTCCAAATGTTTTCCAAAAACCCTTTATTCAAATTGATTTTCAATTCAAACATAGTCGCATTCATTCTTCTAGGAGGGTGAGTTCTAACAAGAGAGTATAATGTTTTTCCCACTTGTGTGTATTCCTCGAGTGCGAAAAATCTGGGTGCGACACCCTACATGTCACCAATCTTCGAACCTCGACCACTGTTTTCAAAAACCAAAATGGAGTTATTTTAAAAAAAGGCTTAAATGTTTCCAAAGGCTGCCGAACAACCTATTTTCTTAGAAACCCTCTCTTGAGAAAGTTTTCAAAATCTTTTCAAAAACCCTAATTGTAATCTTCGGATTGTGCTTAGTTTTAGGTGACCTAACTCACCTTATTTAAGTTAGGTGGTGACTCCAAACATTTTTCTAAATGCCCTTAGTCAAATCAATTTCAAGTTCAAACCTAGTCGCACTCATCCTTTTAAGAGGATAAGTTCTAACGAGAGAGAACCAAATTTTTTCCACTTGTGCATATTTTTCTCGGGTGCCAAAAATCAGGGTGTGACAGCTAGCCATTCCACTGGGGAAGCTTAGTGGGTTAGGCCAATATCATGTCTCTTCACTCTCACTCATTTGGAGTCTTTGATTAATTTGTCCAATTCTATCCGCTTCAAAATTTTTAAAATCAAACTTTTTAAAGTTGTTTTTGAAAACATGTCATTGCTTACATTCAATTATTTAATCTTTCATTAAGTTTGCCATTCAAGTACTGACTTTTTGCATCTTTGTTTTTGTAGGTGGACCTTTGTTCATATATTTATTTCATGTTATATTAACTGGCATGTATGTCATGAATGTATAGAACAGACAGGATGGATGAGAGTTGTTGGGCCCTTTCCTCCGTTTTTCAAAATTTCCACACACACACTACATTATGAACTGACATTTGCATACTTGCATTCTTTAATTGATTATGTCATTTCTAGTTAGAAGGGGGAATGGTATATTGGTTGTGGGTAAGATGTTGTGTCAGTTTCTTTGCCCATGGTCTCTTGATGGTTCCCCCACTCGGATCACCAATCGATAATGGCACCACCTCGGGGAGTTGGCCTAGGTTTGAAGATCTGGGAACCAAGCCTTCTTAAGAAGCATTAGTAAACCTTAACCTCATGCTCATGTAGAAACCATACATAGCTGAACCTCTGCCAGATTTAAAACACGCACGTCAATTTCAAAACCATGGAGGAAAGGGCGATTGCTTTATTTTCCTTTAAACTTGTATATTCCTGTTGTTATAATGCTTGTATTCCTGCTGTTATAATACTTGTATAACTGCTTATGCATCTATGTTTACTTTACAATTGCATTCTCTCTCTCTACTCTATGCATCCATGTTCATGCATTCAATATCTCATGTCAAGACAAGAGTTCCAAAGTAACACAAGTCATTGCATTTTTATGCATATGATCAACTTAAAGAGAATGGCAACAAGTTCACTCTCCCTTGCATTAAACCTACCAAAACCCTAAGAGTTCCCACGTAACACTAAGGACTCATTGTATTCATTTTACATTATTCCATAAGAGGGGCCCCACTCCCTCTATGCTCACGGAGGTATGGTTGCCAAGAAGGCAAGGGGCAATTGCATAGCAATGTCTCTCAATGACCTCCTCAACATCAAACTCGAAGAAGGTAAATCTGAAAACTCAAGAGTAGTTTAGGATCTCAATTGTAAAAGTAGATAGGTGGAAGTCCCTAGGAAATTGTTCCCTTTCCCCCTACTAAAATGTATTTCAATTCTAAAATCCAAAGTTTAATGTACTTCTTTATTTTCTCATGTATGAATGAATGAATGAAGGAATGAATGAATGTTCTAACTCAAACAGTAAGATATCTGCATAAAGGGGCACACCCTCTATCTCCAAAAAGTGAGCCAAATCCATCATGATTAATCTCCCTCTCAAGAAGGGACACCCCTAGGACATGCATTACAAAAAGCTTTCTAATATCAAAAACTAACTTGTGGCTTGTGTCCTTACTTTTCTTCTCTTTCTTTTTTCCTTTCACTAAAACTGCACCATAGAAAGTCATCATTACTCCTAAGAAAGACTAACATCCACCTAAAGACCTCATCATTACTCGACAAAGAGCTGCACTAATGGTTGCCAATTTTTGACGAGTATTCCTTTGTCTCTCGTGAAGAATTCAATGAAATGAGAACCATGATCGATGAAATGTTTAAGCTCATCCAGTCCATGGCCATAAAGGAAGTTGCTTTGGCCCCATCATCATCCACTGTTTTTTCCAAGGACCCTGAACCTGCTAACCTAAGGGTTGTGTTACAATCCGATGTTGTGGGGAAGAACAAGCAGGGTCCCAAAGGGGCCAATACTGAAGAAGAGGAAATCATACTGCTCTTGCCTATTGTGAAAAGAACTTCCCTTGACCCTCATAGTCTGAAAATTCAAGGGTTAGAAGACTCGCTATGAAGCCTCCACAACCATGATTCCTTTGGGCTTGCATCTTATGATGAGTTGCGTTTCTTCCTAGACCATCCGAGACCAGCCAAGTTCAAAATGCTTGACTTTCAAAAGTATGATGGCACTGGTAATCCTATTGCCCATCTTCGCCTATATGTTGGGGCATTGAGTGGTCATGGCAATGATCCAAACCTCCTCATAAAATTGTTCTAACATAGTCTCACTAGATCAACCTTGCAATGGTTTGCCCGTCTCGACTTGAGGAAGATCACAACCTGGATCGAGCTAGTCAATGCATTTAAAGCCCAATACCGCCACAATATTGACCTCATCTCTGACTGGTGGTCCTTAATGACCATGAGTAAAGGAGAAAAAGAAAACTTCAAAAGTTATGCCCTTAGGTGGAGAGAAGCAGCTGCGCAAGTCAATCTCCCACTGGAAGAAAAAGAGTATGTGCAACCGTTCATATACACGTTCCAAGGCATATACTATGAGAAACTCTGCACTAGCGTATAAAAAAGCTTCTTCGAGCTCATCATGCAAGAGAAAATGATAGAAAATGGTCTCAAAATGGGCAGGATTAATGACTCTTATACAAAAACCGAAGAAAGCTCTGCCAACATAGCCAAGAAGGTGGCCACTGCAAGGGGAGTGATCAAGAAAGAAAGTGAGGTATCTGCTATCTTACCCATTCAACTACCTCAATACTGTGCACCACTTTAGTCTCACCCTATCTTGCCCATGCCCACTCTAAACATACCTGTCTAAGCACCTAACTTTAGCCCTACTGGGGCACGACCTAATTTTAATAAGCCGGTTCGACGCTTCTGTAACTTCGATGCCTTAGCCTGCACCCAAACCTTAGCCTACCATAACCTTCTAAAGAATAACATCCTGAAACCCACACCGGCCCGTCCATTGCCAAGCCCTCTCCCTCCAACTTTTGATGGCGCCCTCACCTGTGAGTATCATTCGGGTGGCCAAGGGCATGACATTGGAAGCTGCTTCTCCCCTAAACATAAAATCCAAAACTTGATAGACAATAAGACTATTGATTTACAACCGGTGAACCCCACTCCTACTCCCAATGTGACCACAAACCCACTGCCAGACCACGTAGTCAATGTGATACTAGAGGAAATAAAAGTGTAAGCACCCCATTTTTGCCCGCTCAGTAGTCTCCAGTCTGTCCAAACTTGTATTCAGGTCAATATGGACATATTCTGAGTCAACTCAATTTTCAAGTCTAATCCCGTCAATCGATCGCTTCGTGGGCGAGGCAAAACGACCAAAATGCCTTTCGGGGCATTGATCGGTCCAATTCCAATGGGCACATCTGTTTGAAGATGGTAAGTCTGGTTTCCAATTCCAATTCCAATTTCAATTCTAATTCTAATTCCAATTAAATCTGGCACATCCCTTGAGAAAGTTGATTTCTCGAGGTGGTAAGTCCATCCTGTCCGGCGCGTTTCCGAGTGAACTCTTCAGAATGGTAAGTCCCTTCAAACCCGTCGACCGGGACAAGAGCCCTAGTTTCCGAGATGGTAGAACGGTCCACCTTTGGCGCCTGCTAGCCCGTTAATGCAGGAATGTCCGTTTTAGCATGCCTTCTAAGAAAGTTGATTCCTTGGGCGCTAAGTCCACCTAGTAGCTTCTAGAGATTAGGCAGTCTCTAGAATGATCGCGAGCCGTTAGAGTAACGGAAATACTCGTAAACATCGTCACCGTCAGAGTGACGGAAATACTTATAAACAAGTCAGTATAGGGAATTGTCGACAAGCCCCTATGTCACGGGATCGCTGTTAGAGTGACAGAAACACTCAAAACCCAGGTCAACACCTGTGCCTTGCTAGCCCACTTTGGTGAAAAATGACCAAACTGGCCCTAGGGCCATTTTTGGCACGTTTCTCGAGACAGCACCTAAGTCCTCAAAATGGTAAGTCTACCCTTCCAAGATTGTCTTAAGGACAATCTAGTATGATTAGGTGTCTTCTAGTCAAATTCGAGTCAATTCCCAAACATTCTAATCAAGATGACCATTTTGCCCCTAAACATCCAAGTGCGCAGGGAACCACACCAGCTCTGAGTATTAAACCAGTAAACTCCTGGAACATTCTAAGTATTGTTTCCAAACATCGAGTCTTCTTCTGGGATATTCCGAGTCCATCCCGATAGCTTTCCGGCCCGATTGATCATTTTGCCCCTAATGGCTCGATCAACCACTCCAACACATCCTGTCATCATTTTTCAAGTCTCCCACCCCCGAGACACTATTCTAAGGGTTTCAGTCCCTTTCTGGCCTTCCAGGCCATTCCCTTCAAATCATTCCCGGACTTTTCAGAGTCACTCCTAGTGAAGCCAGGCTAAAAATTGCATGGTAGTCACTAATACAGGCACCCAAATCTTTTGAAGATACATTGCTTGCCGACCTTAAAACTTTCCTAAGTCACTGTAGTAGCGCTAAGCCAAATTTTGGCCTGGCGCCCCTAAAATTTTGCTTGGCGCCACTACAATAGGCGCTAGGTCAATCATCTCTCTATAAATACAGAGTCTCCTCCAGCATGAAAAGGGTTTGCAAACTCAGTCTAAAACTTCTCCTCTTCGATACACAGTGCTCGTAGGCTCCTTAAACCCTAGTCTTCTTTAGATTTTCCAAACCCTATGTCGCGCCTAGATTTTTCGCACTCGAGGAATACTCACACAAGCGGGAAAAATGCTGTACTCTCTCGTTAGAACTCACCCTCCTAAAAGAATGAGTGCGACTAGGTTTGAATTGAAAATTGATTTGAATAAAGGGCTTTTGAAAAAGATTTGGAGTCACCATCTAACTTGATTAAGGTGAGTTAGGTCACCTTAAAATTAAGAATAATCCGAAGACTACACTGTCGCGCCCAGATTTTTCGCACTCGAGGAATACTGACCCAAGCGGGAAAAATGTTGTACTCTCTCGTTAGAACTCACCCTCCTAAAAGAATTAGTGCGACTAGGTTTGAATTGAAAAAAAGATCTGAATAAAGGATTTTTGAAAAAGATTCGGAGTCGCCACCTAACTTAATTAAGGTGAGTTAGGTCACCTAAAAACTAAAGACTACACTTAGAGTTTTGAAAAACGATTTTGAAAATATCTCCCCAAGAGAGGGTTTTTAAGGAAAACAGGTTGTTTGGCAACCTTTGGAAAACATTTAGCCCTTTTTGAAAAACAACTCCTTTTGGTCTTTCGAAATTAGTGATTCTAAGTTCGAAGGTTGGTTACGTGTAGGGAAGATGCACTAAGCTATCACCCTACCCCGCCCTTTCGGTACCTACATGTCAATCTACCCTAGATTCACCTATGAGAGTCTTTAACTAACATGTGTTCAACCCTATTCACTTTGAAAAACAATGCTTGAAAACTAACATGATGCATGGTATGCAAGTGTAAGGAATGAGAATTGAAAAATAGATTTAAAAAGAGATTGATTTAAAATTGATTTGATTTGAAAATAGATTTGAAGAGATGGAATTGAAATTGAAAAGTTTGAAAATTGAAAGTAGAAATTTGAAAATAGAAATTTTGAAATTGGAATTTTGAAAATAGATTGGAATTTGGGATTTGAAAAATGTGGAGAGCGCACCCATGAGGGTGGAATTGAAAGTTTGAAAAGTATTGTGACCGCACCTATGAAGGTTGCCTACGTATCCCTTTGGGGGAATCAGGTCAGTCGTAGTTCGGACCGGAGTCTGATTGAAAATAGAAGGTTTGATTTGAAAAGAGATTGAATTGGAAATTGAATTTGACTTGGAATTAAAAGAGGAGATTTGGGAATTGAAATTGAGAAGATTGGACTTGCTTTGGAAAGATTGATTTTGGAAAGACTTGGTTTTGGAAAGATGGAGGTTTAGGAAACCTAGACTTAGGAAAGGTAGGAGACCTAGGAAAGACTTGAGGTTAAGAAAGATTATATTGGAATGTTGGATTTGGAAAGATCTTGAAAGATTTGGAAACTTGGAATTTAGGAAAGATTCAGATTAGGAAAGTTTCGAATTAGGAAAGTATCATTTTTGGAAAGTTTGAAATTAGGAAAGTTTTAGGTTTAGGACAGTTTGAAAATTGGAAAGTTTTGAATTTAGAAATGTTTTGAAAAAGGGAAGTTTTGAATTTGGAAAGCTTTGAAAACAAGGAAGTTTTGAAAATAAGAAAGTTTCGTTTTAGGAAAGGTTTGAAAAAGGAAAGTTTTCAGTTTAGGAAATGTTTGAATTAAGAAAGTTTTGAGTTTAGAAAAGCCTTAGATTTATAAAGATTTTGAAGTTTTGGAAAGTTTAGAATTTAGAAAGTTTGGAAGTTTAGAAAGATTTAACTTGAGAAAGTTTCAAATTTAGAAAGTTTTGATTTTAGAAAGATTTGAAATTTGGAAAGTTTAAGATTTAGAAAGTTTTAGAGTTTTAGAAAATCTTGAGATTAGAAAAGGTTTGAATTTAGGAAGAGTTTGAAAACTTAGGTTTGAAAAGTTAAGATTTGAAAGGACGGTAGAATTAGGAAAGGGTTGAATTTTAGAATTTTAGGAAAGATTTTTATGTTCAAGTTTTGGAAGCTTAAGATTTAGGAAATGAGAAGATTAGGAAGGATGTGAATTAGGAAAGATTTGGATTTCAAAATTTAAGGAAAGATTTAAAGTTTAAGTTTAGGAAACTTACGGTTTAGGAAGGAATTGAATTAAGAAAGGTTTGGATTAGGAAGGGATTGGATTTGGTTCCTAAAAGAAAAGATTTGATTTTGTTTCCAAAAACAGAGGACGGGATCTAGTTTCCTAAACGGGGAGATTGGATTTGGTTTCTTAAAGGGAAGATTTGATTTGACAAGGATTTGGAAAGGGTGATTCTAGAAACCCTAGTTTTGAAAAAATTATAGTTTTGACATAGAAAAGAGATTTTGGAAACATGTATAGTTTGGATGTGAAAACTAGAGGTTTTGGAAACCTAGGTTTGGGGCAAAGTTTGAAAACCATGTTTTTAGGAAGAAAATTTAGGGTTTTCTAATTGTGGGTTGTAAGGCTTGACTTGGGCTCTAAGGAAAGGGTTTTTGGAAAGTGCGTTTTTGCAAACGAAGGTTTTCTAGAAGGGAATCCTAGGAAGGAGTTTTTGGAAAGTGAATTTGGAAAGAGAGTTTTTGGAAAGATTTTTGGAAAGTGTGTTTTTAGAAATATAGATTTTAGAAGGAAAATCCTAGAGAGGAAATTTCTAGAGGAAAGATTTTAGAAAGAGAGTTTTTTAGAAATGTTTTTTGGAGAGAGTTTTTAGGAAAGTATGCTGAAAAAGAAATTTTTAGGAAGAGATCTTTGAAGAGGGAGTTTTTTGGAAAATATGAAAATGTCTCACTTTCCTAAAGCAATTCTAACCATAAGGGGGCTAGAACCACTTTAGGAAAGCGGTTTTGAAAATCAACAAGATTTTGAAAATATGGACCATATTGGTCACTTTAAATGTAACACTTTCCTAAAGCAACCCTAGCCATGGAAAGGCTAGAATCACCCTAGGATTGTGATTTTGAAAACAAGTTTTTGAAAAAGAGATTTTGATGCAATTTTGAAAACAAGTTTGAAAACGATTTTGAAAACGAGTTTGAAAACAAATTTTGGAAGATGCAAGATTATGATATGCACAATGCAATTTGGGGTCGTGAACATACAAGGTTAAGGTTTCACCACATAATCAAGGGGGCTGGACCCACGTGGTCTTTGGTTAGACTAGAAGAAAGCCCCCGACACGGTGACTCTCCAATAGCCCAATCCTACACATGGACCGGGAATCCCCTTGTTTCAAGCATGCAAAGAAAGGGGGGGAAAGAGATGGGGGATTAAAATAGAGAAAACCCAAGTGGGTTGGAGAGAGAAGAGAGAGGGGGGAAGTGCAGAAAATTAAAGAGAAAACCTACAGTATGTCTTCTTTATTTTGCACGCCGCGCTGTCTTCGGTCTTTAGTCTTTGTCTTGATCTTCACCTTCAGCCTTCAAGAGTTGTCTTCAAGCTTTGGATGGCAGCTCTTCAAGTCTTCAAAGAATGGTTGAAGGCTAGTGTATGAGTGTATGGGGGAGTGTATGAGTGTATAGGAAGCTAGGGTTTGTATATAGTGGCTAGGGTTTGGGAAAACCTAGGGAGGCTAGGGTTTTGGAGGTGCTCGAGCTCTGTATATCGAAATATAAGATTTTTAGGTTAAGTTTGCAGACCCTTTTCACGTTGAATGAGGCTCTGTATTTATAGAAGTTGGATAAACCTGGCGCCTGTTGTAGTGGCGCCAAGGCAAAATTGCTCTTGGCGCCACTAGGAGTGGCGCCAGGCCAATTCTTGGCTTGGTGCCACTACTAGTGGCGCCAGCCACTTAGGAAACTTTTTAAGTCGGCAAGCAACGTATCTTTGACTAGATTTTGGCGCCTATACTAGTGACTACCATGCAATCTTTAGCCTAGCTTCACTAGGAGTGACTCCGGAAAGTCCGGGAATGATTTGGAGGAGCCGGGAATGACCCGGAAGGCCAGAAAGGAGCAGGAACACTTAAAATAGTGTCCTGGAGATATTTGACTTGAAAAGCGAGGACAAGATGTGTCGGAAAGGTTGACCGGGCCCTTAGGGGCAAAACGGTCAATCGGACCGGAAAGCTGCCGGGGCGAACTTGGATTGTCCTGGAAGAAGACTTGGGATCTGGAAACATTATTCAGAATGTTCCCAGAGGTTGCCAGTTTGATTCCCAGAGCCGGCGTGGTCGGAAAAGGAGACCGGCCTACTAGGGGCAAAATGGTCATTTTGTACCGGGTTTGTCGGAACTGACTCGGAAGGGTTCGGAAAGGTCAAGGAAGGTTGAGAACACTATAAAAAGTATTCTCGGGACATTACCGGTTTGATACCCAGAGCCGGTGTGGTCGAAGAAGAAGGCTGGCCCTCCAAGGGCAAAACGGTCATTTTGTACCAGGTTGGCCGGAACTGACTCGGAATGATTTGGAAAGGTAAAGGAAGGTTGAGAATACTATAAAAAGTATTCTCAAGAGGTTACCAGTTTGATACCTAGAGCCGGTGTGGTTCCCGGGGCATTCAGATGCCTAGGGGCAAAATGGTCATCTTGACCAGAAAGTCTCGGAAAAGGTCCTAAGGGTAGTTTGGTCACTTTTCACCGAAGCGGGCTAACAAACAATGGTGTTGACTTGGGTTTTGAGTGTTTCCGCCACTCTAACGGCGGTCATCGTGACACAAGGATTTGTTGCCAATTCCCTATATCGACCTATTTGTGCGTATTTCCGCTACTCTAACGGTTTTGTGAGTATTTCCGCTACTCTAACGGCTTTGTGAAAATTTTCGCTACTCTAACGGCTTTGTGAGTATTTCCGCTACTCTAACGGCTTTGTGAGTATTTCCGCTACTTTAACGGTTTTGTGAGTATTTCCCTACTCTAACGGTTTTGTGAGTATTTCCGCTACTCTAATGGTTTTGTGAGTAGTTTCGCTACTCGGACCGTCTCAAGGAATAAACTGTCTCGAGAGTGGGATTGGAAAGGGGTCTTACTGTCTCCGAAGAGACGTGCCTGGATTGGAACCGTCTGGAGGAATAAACTGTCTCGAGAGAGGGATTGGAAAGGGGTCTTACCGTCTCCGAAGAGACGTGCCTGGATTGGAACCGTCTCGAGGAATAAACTGTCTCGAGAGAGGGATTAGAAAGGGGTCTTACCGTCTCCGAGGAGACGTGCCTGGATTGTGAGTGTTTCCGCCACTCTAACGGTTTTGTGAGTAGTTTTGCTACTCAGACCGTCTTGAGGTATAAACTGTCTCGAGAGAGGGATTGGAATTGGAATAAGAAAAAACAATGCCCCTAAGGGCATTTTGATCATTTTGCCTCTATTTGGGCCTGACAGGCCCGCGAAGCGATGGAAAGACGGAATTTGGACCTAGAGAATTGGTTTCGATAGGAATATGCTCACAATGACTTGAAAAAAAGCCTGGACGGAGTGTAGACTGCCGAGCGGTCAAAAATGGGGTGCTTACACCCTAGCTCCCATACACTTACATACACCCCTATACACTCCTATACTAGCCTCCAAAGCCTCTATTAAAGACTTAAAGTGCTGCAACTCTAAAGTTTCGGAAGATCTAAGTAGGCACTCGAAGATCAAGATGAAGATTGAAGCAAAGACCGAAACAAAGCAAGAAAAACAAAGCGAATAAAACAAGACATAAGGTAGGCTCCCTATTTACGTTTACGCAACTCCCCCTCTCTTTTCTCTCTCCTAACACACTTGGGTTTTTTTTTATTTTAATCCCCCATCTTCTTGCCCCCCTTTCTTGCATGCTTGAAACAAGGAACTTCCCGCTCCATGTGTAGGATTAGGCTATTGAAGGTCACCATGTCGGGGGCTTTCTCTTAGTCTAACCGGAGACCACGTGAGTTTGGCCCCATTGATTATGTGGTGAAGCCTTTAACCTTGTATGTTCACGATCCCAACTTGTATTGTGCATATCATGATCTTGCATTCCTCTAAAATTTATTTTCAAAACTTGCATCAAAACCATTTTCAAAACTTGCATTAAATTTTCTTTTTCAAAACTTGTTTTTAAAATCACAATTCTAAGGTGATTCTAGCCTTTTCATGGTTAGGGTTGCTTTAGGACAGTGTTACATTTAAAGTGACTGATATGGTCCATATTTTTAAATCCTTGTTGTTTTCAAAACCACAATTCTAGAATGGTTCTAACCACAATTCTAGGAGGTCAATGAAGCTGACAAGTGCATAATCATGTCAACACACCTAGAGCCCTAGAAGAAGCCTTCGCCTATCCTGCCTTGGCTGGAGATCAAAATTACAGATGTAGTGTCGGAAATGTGGGCCCGTCCCAAAGCCCTACTGAGAAGGGTTCTCTTCAAAAGCATACAAGAGAGAACTATTTTCACCTACTTTCTTTCTATCCCTTTACGTTTTGTCCTTAAATTGGTGTTTGCATTTCCATTTTTTTAAAGAACTATGTGCTTGTCACTGAAATAATAAAATGATTAAGTCTTTTCATTCAATTGCTGTTATTTTATATTTTTCTTCTGAATGGTGAGTACTTCCTACATAAGGGGCATGGACTATCTTATAGAGGACCTGACTTGAAAGGTATGACAGCATGAGTTAACCACTCGCCGACTGATCAACTTTTCAAAAAGAGAGAGGATGAGGATGAGTGAGGAAACTACCCAAAAAATAACACTTGCAAGACACCGAAGCTAAGTGATGTGTGGCCAGACTATCAAATAGAAGAGGAGCTATCTTCCATTTTTCCCATAAAAAGAAAATAAAAAAAGAGAAAAAAAGAAGGAAAATATGTTCATACTCCTTTTTGCTTAACCCACTAGTGCCTCGCAGAAAGTAAAGATTTCTTGTCAACCCTGATCCAATACTGTAAGCACCCCATTTTTGACCGCTCGGCAGTCTACACTCCGTCCAGACTTGTTTTCAAGTCACTGTGAGCGTATTCCAACTGAAACCAACTCTCTAAGTCCAAATCCTGTGTGTCCATGGCTTCGCAGGCCCGTCAGGCCCAAATAGAGGTAAAATGACCAAAATGCCCTTAGGGGCATCGTCCTTTCCTTTCCGACTCTAATCCCTCTCTCGAGATAGTTGATTCCTCGAGACAATAAATCTATTCCAAATCAGGCACGTCTTTTCGAAGACGGTAAGTCCCCTTTCCAATCCCACTCTCGAGACAGTTTATTCCTCGAGACGGTTCCAACTCAGGCACGTCTTTTTGAAGACGATAAGACCCCTTTCCAATCCCTCTCTCGGGACAGTTTATTCCTCGAGACGGTTCCAATTCAGGCACGTCTTTTCGAAGATGGTAGGACCCCTTTCCAATCCCTCTCTCAGGATAGTTTATTCCTCAAGACGGTTCCAAATCAGGCACGTCTTTTCAAAGACGGTAAGACCCCTTTCCAATCCTTCTCTCGGGACAGTTTATTCCTCGAGACGGTTCCAAATTAGGCACGTCTTTTCAGAGACGGTAAGCCCCCTTTCCAACCCCTCTCTCGAGACAGTTTTTTTCTCGAGACGGTTCTAAATTAGGAACGTCTTTTCGAAGGCAGTAAGACCCCTTTCCAATCCCTCTTTTGAGACACTTTATTCCTCGAGACGGTCCGAGTAGCGAAAATACACGTAAATATCACAATCGTTAGAGTAGCGAAAATACTCACAAATAGGTCGATATAAGGAATTGCCAACAAACCCTTGTGTCACGACGACCGCTGTCAAAGTGGCAAAAACACTCAAAACTCAGGCCAACACCAGTGTTTGTTAGCCCACTTCGGTGAAAAATGACCAAACTGCCCTTTGGACCTTTTCCAAGACTTTCCGGTCAAGATGACCATCTTGCCCCTAAGCATCCGAATGCCCCAGGAACCACACCGGCTCTGGGTATCAAACCGGTAACCCTTTGAGATTACTTCTTATAGTATTCTCAACGTTCCTTTACCTTTCCGAATTATTCCGAGTCAGTTTCGGCCAACTCGGTACAAAATGACCGTTTTGCCCCTAGTGGGCCGGTCTCCTTTTCCGACCACACTAGCTCTGGGTATCAAACTAGTAACCTTCTGAGACTGGTTTTTATAGTATTCTCAATCTTCCTTTCTCTTTCCGGATCATTCCGAGTCAGTTCCGGCAAACCCGGTACAAAAATGACCGTTTTGCCCTTGGTGGGCCGATCTCCTTTTTTGACCCCGCCGGCTCTGGGAATCAAATCGGCAACCTCTGAGAAGATTCTGAATAATGTTTTTAGATCCCAAGTCTTCTTCCGGGACAGTCCGAGTCTGTCCCGGCATTCTCCCGGTTCGATTGACCGTTTTGCCCCTACAGGCCCGGTTAACTTTTCTGACCCATCTTATCCTCATTTTTCAAGTCAAATACCTCTAGGACACTATTTTAAGTGTTCCTGTGCTTTTCCAGACTTCCGGGCCATTCCCGGTCTCTTAAAATCATTCCCAGACTTTCCGAAGTCACTCCTAGTGAAGTCAGGCTAAAAATTGCATGGTAGTCACTAGTACAGGCGCCCAAATCTAGTTAGAGATACGTTACTTGCTGATCTTAAATATTTCCTAAATGGTTGGCGCCACTACTAGTGGCGCCAAGCCAATTTTTGGCTTGGCGCTACTAGGAGTGGCGCCAATGTAAATTCTGGCCTGGCGCCTCTCCACTGCAAGAGGCGCCGGTGTTGTCCAACCTCTATAAATACAGAGCCTCCTCCAACGTTGTAAGCACCCCATTTTTGCCCGCTCGGTAATCTCCGAGCTGAGCAAGCTCACTTTTACACATCACATGCATATTTAGACTATAAGCCCGCCTTTTAAACTTGAATTTAGTCCACCAATCGCTTCTCGGGCCCGTAGGGCCCACTTGAAGCTAACTGACCGTTTTGCCCATGGTGGGCCGGTCACCTCTTCCTAATTGGCTGGCGCTACTAGTAGTGGCGCTAAGCCAAAAATTGGCCTGGCACCACTCCTAGTGGCGCCAGTATAAAATTTAGCCTGGCGCCACTGCAATAGGCGCCAGTGTTGTCCGACCTCTATAAATATAGAGCCTCATTCAACGTGAAAAGGATCCGCAAACTCAACCTAAAAAACATATAATTCGATATACAGAGCTCGAGCACCTCCTAAACCCTAGCCACCGTACACTAAACCCTAGCCTCCTATACACTCCTATACACCTCCATACACTCATACACTAGCCTTCAACCATCCTTTGAAGACTTGAGGAGCTGCAATCCAAAGCTTGAAGACAACTCTTGAAGACTGAAGGTGAAGATCAAGACGAAGACCGAAGACCGAAGACAGCACGGCGCGCAAAATAAACAAGACATACGGTAGGCTCCCTATTTAAATTTTCGCACTTCCCCCCTCTCTCTTCTCTCTCCTAACCCACTTGGGTTTTCTCTATTTTAATCCCCCATCTCTTTCCCCCCCTTTCTTTGCATGCTTGAAACAAGGGGATTCCCGGTCCATGTGTAGGATTGGGCTATTAGAGAGTCACCGTGTCGGGGGCTTTCTTCTAGTCTAACCAAAGACCACGTGGGTCCGGCCCCCCTTGATTATGTGGTGAAGCCTTAGCCTTGTATGTTCATGACCCCAAATTGCATTGTGCATATCATAGTCTTGCATCTTCCAAAATTCGTTTTCAAACTTGTTTTCAAAACTGTTTTCAAACTTGTTTTCAAAATTGCATCAAAATCTCTTTTTCAAAAACTTGTTTTCAAAATCACAATTCTAGGGTGATTATAGCCTTTCCATGGCTAGGGTTGTTTTAGGAAAGTGTTACATTAAAAGTGACCAATACGGTCCATATTTTCGAATCTTGTTGTTTTCAAAACCGCTTTCCTAAAGCGGTTCTAGCCTTCCTATGGTTAGAATTGCTTTAGGAAAGTGAGATGTTTTTACACCTTCTAAAAATTCTCTTTCCAAATCCTTCATCCTAAAAATCTCTTTTTCAACATACGTTCCTAAAACTCTCCTCGCCAAAATTGTTTTCAAAAACTCCCTTCTAAAATCTATTTTTCAAAACTCCCTTTTTCAACTCCTTTCCAAAATCCTCTCCTCAAAATTCACTTTCTAAAAACGCTCTCTACAAATCTTTCTTAAAACTCCCTTATAGAAATTCTCCTCTAGGATTTTCGTGCTAAAATCTATGTTTCTAAAAACACACTTTCCAAAACTCCTTTTCTTTAAAATCTTTTTTCAAAAATTTCTTCAAACGCACTTTCCAAAAACTCCTCCCTAGGATTTCTCTTCCAGAAAACCTTCGTTTCCAAAAAGGCACTTTCCAAAAACCCCTTCCTTGGAGCCCAAGTCAAGCCCTAGAACCCACAATTAGGAAATCCTAATTTTCTTTCCAAAAACATGGTTTTCAAACTTTGCCCCAAACCTAGGTTTCCAAAACCTCTTGTTTTTTACATCAAAACTATACATGTTTCCAAAACTTATTTTGTATGTCAAAACTATAATTTTCCAAATCTAGGGTTTCTAGAATCTCCCTTTCCAAATCCTTGCCAAATCCTATCTTCCCTTTAGGAAACCAAATCCAATCCTCCGTTTTTGGAAACAAAATCAAACCTTTGCTTTTAGAAACCAAATCTAATCCCTTCCTAATCCAAACCTTTCTTAATTCAATTCCTTCCTAAACCATAAGTTTCCTAAATTTAAACTTTAAATCTTTCCTTAAATTTCAAAATCCAAATCTTTCCTAATTCAAATCCTTCCTAAACTTCCACTTTCCTAAATCTAAAGTTTCCAAAACTTGAACATAAAAATCTTTCCTAAATTTTCAAACTCAACTTTTAAATCTTTCCTAATTCAACCCTTTCCTAATTCTACCTTCTTTTCAAATCTTAACTTTTCATACCTAAGTTTTCAAACTTTTCGTAAACTCAACCTTTCCTAATCTCAAGATTTTCTAAAACTCTAAGACTTTCTAAATCTTAAACTTTCTAAATTTCAAATCTTTCCAAAATCAAAACTTTCTAAATTTGAAACTTTCTCAAGTTAAATCTTTCTAAACCTAAATCTTTCCAAATTTTAAATTTTCCAAAACTTCAACATCTTTCCAAATCTAAGACTTTTCTAAACTCAAAACTTTCTTAATTCAAACATTTCCTCAACTGTAAACTTTCCTTTTTCAAACCTTTCCCAAAACGAAACTTTCTTATTTTCAAAACTTCCTTGTTTTCTAAACTTTTCCACTTTCAAAACTTCCCTTTTTCAAAACATTCCAAAATTCAAAACTTTCTAAATTCTAATCCTTTTTTTAAACTAAACTTTTCCTAATTCAAAACATTTCTAAATTCAATACTTTCTTATTTCAAAACTTTCCTAAAGTGAAAAATTTTCAAATTCAAAACTTTCTTAAGTTGAAACTTTCCAACTTTCAAAACTTTCCAAAAATAAAACTTTCCTAATTTGAAACTTTTGTAAATTGGGCCTTTCCTAATTCGAACATTTCCTAAAATCCAATCTTTCCAAATCTTCCAAGTCCAACATTCGAGTCAAATCTTTCTAAATCTCAAGTCTTTCCTAGGTCTCCTACCTTTCCTAAGTCTAGGTTTCCTAAACCTCCATCTTTTCAAAACCAAGTCTTTCCAAAATCAATATTTCCAAAGCAAGTCCAATCTTCTCAATTTCAATTTCCAATCTCCTCTTCTAATCTCAAATCGAATCCAATTTTCAATTCAATCTCTTTCTTCCAATCCAATCTCTCTCTTCAAGTCAATCTCTTTTTAATTGGATTCCGGTCCGAACTACGGCTGACCTGATTCCCCCAAAGGGATGCGTAGGCAACCTTCATAGGTGCAGTCACAACACTTTTCAAATTTTCAATTCCACCCTCATGGGTGCGGTCTCCACATTTTTCAAATCCCAAATTCCAATCTATTTTCAAAATTCCAATTTCAAATTTCTACTTTCAATGTTCAAACTTTCCAATTTCAATTCCATCTCTTCAAATCTATTTTCAAATCAAGTTCTTTTCAAATTTATTTCCAAATCTATTTTTCAATTCTCTCTTATTTTGCACTTGCATATCATGCATCATGATAATTTATAAACATTGTTTTTCAAAGTGGATAGGATTGGCCAATAGTTAGTTGAAGACTCTCATAAGTGAATCTAGGATAGATTGACATGTAGGTACCGAAAGGGCGGGGTAGGGTGATAGCTTAGTGCGTCTTCCCTACACGCAACCAACCTCCGAACCTAGAATTACTGATTTTAAAGACCAAAAGGAGTTATTTTTCAAAAAAGGGCTAAATGTTTTCCAAAGGTTGCCAAACAACCTGTTTTTCCTAAAATCCCTCTCTTGAGGAGATATTTTCAAATCGTTTTCCAAAAACCCTAAGTGTGGTCTTCGGATTATTCTTAGTTTTTAGGTGACCTAACTCACCTTAATCAAGTTAGGTGGCGACTCCAAATCTTTTTCAAAAGCCCTTTATTCAAATCAAATTTTTAATTCAAACCTAGTTGCACTTACTCTTCTAGGAGGGTGAGTTCTAACGAGAGAGTACAATATTTTTTCCACTTGTGTGAGTATTTCTCGAGTGCAAAAAATCTGGGCGTGACAAACATGAAAAGGATCCGTCAACTCAGTCTAAAAATCATATAATTCGATATACAGAGCTCAAACACTCCCTAAACCCTAGCCTCCTTAGGTTTTCCAAACCCTAGCCACCATACACAAACTCTAGCCTCCTATACACCCCCATACACTCATACACTAGCCTTCAATCCTCCTTTGAAGACTTGAAGAGCTGCAATCTAAAGTTTGAAGACAACTCTTGAAGATTGAAGACGAAGATCAAGACGACGACCGAAGATCGAAGACAAGCAAGGTGCGCAAAATAAACAAGATACAAGGTAGGTTCTCCATTTAAATTTCTGCACTTCCCCCTCTCTCTTCTCTCTCCTAACCCACTTGGGTTTTCTCTATTTTAATCCCCCATCTCTTTCCCCCCCCTTTCTTTGCATGCTTGAAACAAGGGGATTCCCGGTCCATGTGTAGGATTGGGCTATTGGAGAGTCACCGTGTCAGGGACTTTCTTCTAGTCTAACCAGAGACCACGTGGGTTTGGCCCCCTTGATTATGTGGTGAAGCCTTAACCTTGTATGTTCATAACCCCAAAATTGCATTGTGCATATCATGGTCTTGCATCTTCCAAAAGTCATTTTCAAAGTTGTTTTCAAAATTGCATCAAAATCTCTTTTTCAAAAACTTGTTTTTAAAACCACAATTCTAGAGCGATTTTAGCCTTTCCATGGCTAGGGTTGCTTTAGGAAAGTGTTACATTTAAAGTGACCAACATGGTCCATATTTTCAACCCTTGTTGTTTTCAAAACCGCTTTCTTAAAGTGGTTCTAGCCCTCTTATGGCTAGAGTCGCTTTAGGAAAGTGAGACGTTTTCATACTTTCCAAAAAACTTTCTTTTCAAATTTCTTCCTGAAAATCTCTTTTCCAACACGCCTTCCTAAAACTCTTCTTTCCAAAATTGTTTTCAAAAACTCCCTCCAAAAATCTATTTTTCCAAACTCCCTTTTTCAACCCCTTTCCAAAACGCTCTCTTCAAAGTCCACTTTCCAAAAACGTTCCCTAGGTCTCTTTCCTAGAAAAACTCTCTCCAAAAATCTTTCCAAAAACTCTCTTTCCCAAAATCTCCCTTCTAGAAATTCCCCTCTAGGATTTTCTTTCCAAGAAACTGGTTTCCAAAAACATACTTTTCAAAAACTCTTTCTCTTTAAAATCTTTTTCCAAAAACTCTATCTTCAAATTCACTTTCCAAAAATTCCTCCGTAGGATTTCCTTCCATAACCTTCGTTTCCAAAAATGCACTTTCCAAAAACTCTTAGAGCCCAAATCAAGCCTTAGAATTCACAATTAGGAAATCCAAATTTTCTTTTCAAAAATACGATTTTCAAACTTTGCCCCAAACCTAGGTTTCCAAAACCTCTTGTTTTCTACATCAAAACTATACATGTTTCCAAAACCTATTTTCTACGCCAAAACTATAATTTTCCAAACTAGGGTTTCTAGAATCTCCCTTTCCAAATCCTGACCAAATCTTACCTTCCCTTTAGGAAATGAAATCCAATCTTCCCGTTTAGGAAACTAGATCCAATCCTCCATTTTTGGAAACAAAATCAAATCTTTCCTTTTAGAAACAAAATCCAATCCCTTCCTAATCCAAATCTTTCCTAATTTAAATCCTTCCTAAACTTCCACTTTCCTAAATCTTAAGTTTCCAAAACTTGGACATAAAAATCTTTCATAAATTTTCAAACTCAACTTTTAAATCTTTCCTAATTCTACCTTCTTTTCAAATCTTAACTTTTCAAACCTAAGTTTTCAAACTTTTCCTAAACTCAACCTTTCATAATCTCAAGATTTTCTAAAATTCAAATTCTAAAACTTTCTAAATCTTAAATTTTTCAAACTTCAAATCTTTTCAAATTTCAAAACTTTCTAAACTCAAAACTTTCCAATTTTCAAAACTTCCCTATTTCAAAACTTTTCAAATTCTAAACTTTTCAACTTTCAAAACTTCCTAATTTCAAAACCTTTCGTAAAACAACACTTTCCTAAGTTGAACCTTTCCTAATTCAAAACTTTCCTAATTTCAAAACTTTCCTAATTTGAAAACTTTCCAAAAATGAAACTTTCCAAATTCGAACCTTTCCTAATTCTAATTTTTCTCCAATCTTCCAAGTCTAATATTCAAGTCAATTCTTTTTCCAAATCTTTCCAAGTCAAATCCAGTCTTTCTTGATTTCAAGTCCTTTCTAAATCCTCTCTTTCCTAAGTCTAGGTTTCCTAAAACCAAGTCTTTCAAAATCAAATCTTTTCAAATATTCCAATCAAAGTTCAATCTCTTAATCTTTCAATTCAATCTCTTTCTTCCAATCAACTCTCCTATTTTCAATCGGACTCCGGTCCGAACTATGACTGACCTGATTTCTCCAAAAGGATACGTAGGCAGCCCTCATGGGTGCGGTCTCCACATTTTTCAAATTTCAAATTCCACAACTTCTTTCAAATTTCAAATTCCGTAACAACTTTCAATTTTTATTTCTACAATTTCTTTCCAATCTCCAATTCTACAGTCTTTTCAAATCTCCAATCTGTTTTCAAATTTCTATTTTCAAACCCCTTCTCTCAAATCTCCTTTCAATTTCAATTTCAAATCTCTTTTAAATCAAATCAATTTCTTTTCGAATTTCTTTCCAAATCTATTTTCCAACTCCCTTTTATCTTGCACTTGCATCCCATGCATCATATATTTTCAAACATTATTTTTCAAAGCAGATAGGATTGAACATTAGTTAGTTAAAGACTCTCGTAGGTGAATCTAGGATAGATTGACATGTAGGTACCGAAAGGGCGGGGTAGGGTGATGGCTTAGTGCGTCTTCCCTACACATAACCAACCTCCGAGCCTAGATCACTGATTTCAAAGACCAAAAGGAGTTATTTTTCTAAAAAGGGCTAAATGTTTTCCAAAGGTTGCCAAACAACCTATTTTTCTTAAAAACCCTCTCTTGAGGATGTTTTTCAAAATCGTTTTCCAAAAACGCTAAGTGTGGTCTCTGGATTATTCTTAGTTTTTAGGTGACTTAACTCACCTTAATCAAGTTAGGTGGCGACTTCGAATCTTTTCTAAAAGCCCTTAATTCAAATCAATTCTCAAATTCAAACCTAGTCGCACTCATTCTTCTAGGAGGGTGAGTTTTAACGAGAGAGTATAGCATTTTTCCCGCTTGTGTGAGTATTCCTCGAGTGCGAAAAATCTGGGCGCGACAAATACCATCCCCCACATTGGGACAAACAGATAACTGAGAACTCCACAAAGCATATCATTCACCCTCTATCAAGCTAAAGCAACATTGAAGGCTCTATGGATCAAGCAATCTAGTTCAAAATGAAGAGAGACCCTCATTTCATTTCCCATAGAGTCAAATGTAACCATTGTCAAACCTTTTAAGCTGGTCACTTTTCCTTTCAAGGAAACCCCAACCTAGGGATCACCACCCATAATGGGTTAGATTGAAGTGCTAAGGAAAAAAAATCTGAAAGGAAAAAAGTTGTAGAAATGTTTATCTTGCAAATAAGAAAAAAATGAAAAAAAAAAAAAAACAAAGAGAAAGAGTTGCCAAGGGGCAAGAGGGAAAAAAAAGAAAAAAAAAAACATATCTATGAAAAGGCCTGAAGAAAGTCATTTTGTGTCATGCAATAAAAGCCAAGAAGAGAAAAGGCTCATTTCATGGCATCTTAAGAAGTATATAGTAAAGGCAAGAAGAAAAATACAAAGGTGATCCTAGGTAATAAACAAGCCTAATAGAAGCTATAGGTTCGAGCCTTTACCTTTTCTTGTGAAACTCCAAAACCATGGCCTACACTACAACCCTATTAAAGTCCACGTTGAAAGTGACATTAAATTTGAGCCTGCATATCCTGTTGTTTCGAAACCCCATAACTTAGCCTACATTACGGTCCTACAACAAAGTCTTCTTAGATTAAAATACTGGCTGCTCATCGCTCTACTAAAGGTCAAGTACGTTGTTGCCTAAGCCCGAGGGTTAAGAGTTCAAGCCAAATCATCTCATACACTAACCTAAGGTAGAAAGTCGAAGTTGATCGAAAGGATGAGAAAGGTACAAAAGGCTATCATTCAGTTAAGGTAGGGTTGAGCCAAAAGGGAGACTAAACCCCTGACTGTCGTGCCCAGATTTTTCACACTCGAGGAATACACACACAAGCGGGAAAAACACTGTACTCTCTCGTTAGAACTCATCCTCCTAGAAGAATGAGTACGACTAGGTTTAAATTGAAAATTGATTTGAATAAAGGGCTTTTGGAAAACATTTGGAGTTGCCATCTAACTTGATTAAGGTGAGTTAGGTCACCTAAAACTAAACACAATCCGAATACTACACTTAGGGTTTTTGGAAATGATTTTGAAAATACTTCCCCAAGAGAGGGTGTTTAAGAAAACAGGTTATTTGGCAACCTTTGGAAAACTTTTAAGTCCTTTTTTGAATATAAACTCCATTTTGGTCTTTCAAAAACAGTGATCCTAGGTTCAGAGGTAGGTTACATGTAGGGAAGACGCACTAAGCCATCACCCTACCCCGCCCTTACGATACTTACATGTCTATTCGCCCTAGATTCACTTATGAGAGTCTTCAACTAACAAATGTCCAATCCTATTTACTTTAGAAAAAGAATGTTTAAAAAGACATGATGCATGATATGTAAGTGCAAGAAAAGAGAGTCTGAAAATAGATTTGGAAATAGACTTGAAAGGAACTTGATTTGATTTGAAAAGATAGAATTAAAATTGAAAAGTTTTAGAAATTGGAAATAGAGATTTTAAAAATAAATTTTTGGAATTGGAAACTTGAAATCGATTATGGAATTGGAAGTTGGAAATAGAACATAGAATTGGAAATTGGAAAGAAGTTATGGAAATAGAAGCTTGAAAAAGGTTGTGGAATTGAAGATTTGAAAAATGTTGTGACCGCACCCATGAGGGTTGCTTATATATCCTTTTTGAGGAATTAGGTCAATCGTAGTTCGGACAAGAGTTCGATAGAAAATAGAAAATTTTGATTGGAAAGAGAAATTGAGTTTGAATTTGAATTGGAAGATTAAGAAATCAGGATTGAACTTAGACCTAGAATTGAACTTGAAAAAGGATTTGATCCTTGGAAGAGAACTTTGACTAAATTTGGAAAGATAGAGTTTTGGGAAACCTAGATTTAAGAGGACAAGATTTGGACTTGAGATTTAGAAAGATTTGACTCAAATGTTGGACTTGGAAGATTAGGAAAGATTGGATTTAGGAAGGGTTCAAATTAGGAAAGGTTCAAATTAGGAAAGTGTCATTTTAGGAAAGGTTCGATTTGAAGTTTAGGAAAGTTTAGAATTTAGGAAGTTTAGGATTTGGAAATGTTGGGATTAGGAAAGATTTAGAAGTTTAAAGTTTAAAGTTTAAGGAAAGATTTAAAAGTTTAAGTTTTGGAGACTTTAAGGCTTAGGACAGTATGAGATTAGGAAAGATTTGAATTATGAAAGATTTGGGTTTGGAAGGACTGAGATTCTTATTTCTTAAAACAAAGGATTGGATTTTGTTTCTAAAAGAGAAGTGTTTTGATTTTATTTCCAAAAATGGAGGATAGGATCTAGTTTCCTAAATAGAAGATTGGATTTGGCATGAATTTGGTAGGCGAAGTTTTAGAAACCCTAGATTTGGAAGACTATAGTTTTGATGTAGAAAATAGATTTTGGAAACCTAGGTTTTAAGGCAAGATTGGAAAACATGTTTTTGGCAAGAAAATTAAGGCTTCCTAATCTTGGGCTTTAAGGTTTGACTTGGACTCCAAGGTAAAAAGTTTTTAGAAATTGAATTTTTGGAAGAAGATTTTTGGAAAAGAAATCAAGAAAAAGAGTTTTTAGAAAGTGATTTTGAAAAGAGAGTTTTTGGAAAAGGATTTTTGGAAAAAGCTTTTAGGAAGGAGATATAAAGAGTGTTTTTAGAAAAGGAATTTTGCAGAGAGCCTTTTTGGAAAGGAGTTCGAAAAGGAGTTTTGAAAATTTGATTTTTGGAAGGAGGTCTTAGAAAACAATTTTGGAAAGGAGATTGGAGAGAGTTTTTAGAAAGTATGTTAGAAAATAGATTTTTAAAGGGAGAGATTTGAAAAGAGAATTTTTAGAAAGTATATAAAATATCTCATTTTCCTAAAGCGATTCTAACCATAAGAAGATTAGAACCACTTTAAGATAGTGGTTTTGAAAACAATGAGGATCTGAAAATATGGATCGTATTGGTCACTTTAAATGTAACACTTTCCTAAAACAACCCTATGCCATGAAAAGGCTAGAACCACCTTAAGGTTGTGGTTTTGAAAAAGAAAATTTTGACACAAACTTTGAAAACGATTTTAATGCAAGTTTGAAAACGGATTTTGGAGAGATGCAAGATCATGATATGCACAATGCAAGTTGAGGTCGTGAACATACAAGGTTAAGGCTTCACCACATAATCAAGGGGGCTGAACCCATGTGGTCTCCGGTTAGACTAAAAGAAAGCCCTCGACACGGTGACCTCTAATAGCCTAATCCTACACATGGACCGAGAAGTCCCTTGTTTCAAGCATGCAAGAAAGGGGGGGAAGAAGATGGGGGATTAAAATCGAAGGAAAGCCAAGTGGGTTTAGAGAGAGCAGAGAGGGGGAAGATGCGTAAACTTAAATAGAGAGCCTACCTTGTATCTTCTTTATTTTGCTTTGCTTTGCGCACTTTGTTTTCGGTCTTTGAGAACTTGTCTTCGATTTTCGGGAGCTTCGAAGTTGCAGCACTTCAAGTCTTCAATGGAGGCTTTGAGGCTAGTGTATAAGTGTATAAGAGTGTATAGGAGGCTAGAGTTTGGTGTATGGTAGCTAGGTTTTGTGTATGGAGGCTAGGGTTTAGAGAGGCTATGAACTCTGTATATCGAAGAGTATGGTTTTTAGACTGAGTTTGCGGATCCCTTTCACGCTAGAGTAGGCTTTGTATTTATAGAGAGAGGAATGACCTGGTGCCTGTTGCAGTGGTGCCAGGCCAAAATTTCTTCTGGCGCTAGGCCAAATATTGGCTTAGCGCCACTAGTAGTAGCACCAGCTGCTTAGGAAAGTTTTAAGGCTGGCAAGCAACGTATCTTCAGAAGATTTGGGCGCCTGTACTAGTGACTACCATGCAATTTTTAGTTTGGCTTCACTTGGAGTGCCTCCGGAAGGTCCGAGAAAGATTTGAGGGACCGACAATGACCCAGAAGGCCGGAAAAAGGGCAGGATCCCTCAGAACAAGGTCCCGGGGGTCATGGACTTAAAAAAGGATGTCAGGGTGTGTTGGAAGGGTTAACCGGGCTATTAGGGGCAAAACGGCCAATCGGGCCAGAAAGCTGCCGGGATGGACTCGGAATATCTCGGAAGAAGTCTCAAGATTTGGAAACATTATTGAGAATGTTACCAAAGGTTATTGGTTTGATACCCAGAGCTGGTGTGGTCGAAAAAGGCGATCGGCCCACCAGAGGCAAAACGGTCATTTCGCACCGGGTTTGCCGAAATTGACTCGGCATGATCCGGAAAGATAATGAAAGGCTAGGAATACTATAAGAAGCGTTCTCAAGAGGTTACCAGTTTGATACCCAGAGGTGGTGTGGTTCCCATGGCATTCGGATGCCTAGGGGTAAAATGGTCATCTTGATTGAAAAGTCTCAGAATTGGCTCGAAACTGACTAGAAGGCACCTAATCATGCCGGATTGCTTTTAAAACAATCTTGGAAAGGTGGACTTACCATTTTAAGGGCTTAGGTACTTTATCAAGAAACGTGCCAAAATGTTCCTAGGGGCAGTTTGGTCATTTTTCACCAAAGTGGGCTAGTGGGCATCGGTGTTGACCTGTGTTTTGAGTGTTTCTGCCACTCTGACGGCGGTCCTGTGATACAGGGGTTTGTTGGTAATTCCCTATATCAAACTGTTTGCGAGTACTTTTGCTACTCTGACGGTTGCGATGTTTACGAGTACTTCCACTACTTTGACGGTTTGCGATCATTCCCCAGACTGCTTGATCTCGAGAAGCTGCTAAATGGACTTAACGCTTGAGGAATCAACTTTCTCAAAAGGTATGCCGAAACGGACATTTCTGCATTAGTGGGATTACAGGCACCAAAGGTGGACCGTTCTACCATCTAGGGGACTTGGGGTCTCATCCCAGTCGATGGGTTAAAGGGACTTACCGTTCCAAAGAGTTCACTCGGAAAAGTGCAGGATTGGATGGTCTTACCAACTTGAGAAATCAACTTTTTTGAAAGGTGTGCTGAATTTAATTGAAAATGGAATTGGAATATGGAATTGAAAAGGGGACTTATGGTCTTTAAAAAGACGTGCCTGTTGGAATTGGACCGAACATTACCCCTAAGGGCATTTTGGTCATTTTGCCTCTATTTGGGCCTGGCAGGCCTGCGAAGCGATTTGATTGACTGGATTAGACTTGAAAAGTTGATTTGACTCAGAATATGTCCACATTGACTTGAATACAAGTCTGGACGGAATGTAGACTGTTGAGCGGTCAAAAATGAGGTGTGTCGCGCTCCAATTTTTGGGGTGTCCGAGGTCCTTTCGGCTTGGAGACCTTAAAGCATGGAACTCTGTCACTAGACCTCATCCTCCTAGAATGACAAGTGCGACTATGTTAGAAAATTGGTTTGATTAAGGGTCTTTTTAGAAAAATAGGAGTCGCCACCTAACTTGATTAAGGTGAGTTAGGGCACCTAAAACTAAGAGTTAATTCGAAGATTAAACTTAGGGTTTTTGGAAAAAATTTTTGAAAACTCCCTCAAGAGAGGGTTTTTAAGAAAATAGGTTGTTTAGCAACCTTTGGAAATATTTAAGCCCTTTTGGAAAATAACTCCATTTTGGTCTTTTGAAAACAGAAATCTATGGTTCGGGGGTTGGTTACGTGTAGGGAAGACATCCTAAGATCATCACCTTACCCCGCCCTTTCGGTACCTACATGTCTAATCTCCCCTTGTTCACTCACTAGAATAACCGGTTACTATTGTCCACTTAATATCCACTTTAGAATTTTGAAAACGGGGTCTAGTCATCATTTTTCAAATGGATGATGCATGATGTAAGTTTTTGGAAGAAGTTTGAAAATAATAAGGGTTTTGAAAGTTGGAATAAGAACTTTGAATTGATTAAAATTTTTGAAAAAGGGATTGGAGTTGGAATAAAAGTTATGACTGCACCATTTTAGGTTGCCTACGTATCTCATTTGGCGAGAATCAGGTCAATCGTGTTGGCCCAAGAAGGCAACCCAAGAGGGGGGGGTGAATTGGGTTTTATAAAATTTATATCAGAAATTGCAACTAAAAATTGTTTATGTATTTTAACAATAATTAATCAAAATATATATATCAAGCAAGTGAAGTATACATCAATATATATATTTATGCAAACATGTATAGTGAGCAAATAAGTAAAACAGAGGCAGAAGAGAAGTGCACCAGATTTATAGAGGTTCGGCCAACCTTGCCTACGTCCTCTCTTCTTCGATCCTTTCAAAGGAATTCCACTATGTAATACTCCTTACACAGCTGCTGGTTGTGCCACGAGTGCCCAGCTTACTCTTACAAAAGCTTCTTCCCAAGCTTTCAAAACCTAAGAGATTTTGTCCAAGCTTCTCTCAAACTTACAAGTGTTTTTCTCAAGAACACTCAAACTTACAAGGTTACAAACCCACCCAACTGAGAATGAATGAAAATTATACAAAGAGTGACTCTCTTAGTGAGTATATGAATGAATACAACTCAATGGATAACTTTAAACACTCAGCAAGAATATGTGGCAGTGAAGTACAGGTGATTTTCAGCTTCAAGCACTTGATATGAATAGTATGATTGCTCTTGTCTCGTTGTTTGAAGCTGTATGTATCTCATATATATAGGTATGGATCGATTCTAGCCGTTGGAGAAGTATGAGAGAAGATTTGGCTGCATTTTTGCCCATACCGTCTGTCAAAAAACTAGCCGTTACGGTCTAGGAGTCGACTCTTTTCACAATGAGTCGACTCTTTTTGTATTTCAGCAGATTTTTCAAGTCACTGTCCAAATGAGTCGACTCTTTTGTCCCAGGAGTCGACTCTTTTCGGCAGTCTGCAGAATTGTTGTTCTCTGTTGCAATAAGTCGACTCTTTTTGGCCAGGAGTCGACTCTTTTGAGTCTCCAGCACAAATCCAAGGCTCTGTTCGAATGAGTCGACTCTTTTTGGCCAGGAGTCGACTATTTTAAGTCTCCAGCACAAATCCAAGGCTCTGTTCGAATGAGTCGACTCTTTTTGCTTGAGGGGTCGACTCTTTTTACCAAAACCCATATTTTTGCAACTTTTCTTCATTCTTTTCCAAAGCTTCCAATCTCTTCAAGGATCATTCAAATAACCTTTTTAAAGCTTGCAAATGCTTCTTCAAGGTTAGATGACTCCAAGAACCTCTTCAATCCATTCAAGATGAATTTTCTTCATCTTCATCACTTGCAGAGCTCTTCCATCATCATAGCTTCATCCATTGATTCAAGTCTTCTTCAAGATCTTCAAGAGAGCTTCCATGACTTAGAATCTTCATTTCTTCAATCAACATGGCTTCTCCATGGACTTCAACAACTCTTCCAAGAAAGCTTTCCAAGTCTTGTGATTCCTTCCATGTCTTCAAGACATCTTTAAATCTTTCAAGAAAGCTTTTATGTTTTTGAGATGGTCTCTTCTTTTTCTATTCTTGCAAGATATCTTCAAGTCCTCAAAGTCTCAAATCTTTTAAATCAAGACTTTGATCATTTTCATTCTTCTTCTTTGATATCCATCATCTTCATTCTCTTATAAAATCACCATTGTTGAATATGCTATTCTTTCATGCTTATCAATCTTCAATCTAGAATTTTCATCAACTTGAGATTTCTTTTTCTTCTTATAATATCAGCTTTGTAGAATACATCACTTCATCATGCTTTTCATTCTTTATTCAAATCTTTGCATCATATCCTCTATTATGATAGGCTTCAAGTCAAGATCTAATTAATAATTCATCTGCACACTAAGTAGAATTATTAGATAATTTAACCATGTTTTGTTATCATCAAAATCAAGGCATTGACTCAACAAATCGTAGTTCGGGCAAGAGCTCGATGGAGAATAGGCACATTAGGGCCTTTGGAAAGTTTGAAGATACTTTGGGATCTCTGGAAAAGTTTAAGACACTTTGAGGTCTTTAGAAAAGTTTAAAACACTTTGAGGTCTTTGAAAAAGTTTAAGACACTTTGAGGTCTTGGAACAAGTTTAAGACACTTTGAGGTCATTGGAAAATTTTAAGACACTT
Organism: Euryodendron excelsum; assembly: GCA_033060915.1. Taxonomy (NCBI): domain Eukaryota; kingdom Viridiplantae; phylum Streptophyta; class Magnoliopsida; order Ericales; family Pentaphylacaceae; genus Euryodendron; species Euryodendron excelsum. The sequence goes on from CM065379.1 coordinate 25,146,490, forward strand.
TGAGGTCTTTGGAAGTTGAAAACACTTCGTGGTCTTGGAAGTTTCGACTTGAAGTTGGATGGTAGAGTGTTTTGAAAATATTTTTGGGTCAACTAAAGGGAGTTTTGAAAAAATGTTTTGGCATGTCTCAAGAGAACTTGAAAATGTTTTTGAAGTCTTGTTTTGAAAACCTTGGAGGTATGATTTTAAAATGTTTTGATGCTATAGTTTTTGAAAGTGGTTTTTGGAAATGGCTAAGGGTTTGCAATCCTAATATGGACAACCTTAGAGGTTGTTCTTGATTTATCACTTATCCTTGGGATCCCTAACCATGAGGAGGCTAGGGACACCTTGGGTTTGTGACCTTTTGAAAACATTTTTGAGAATGTCTTGAAGATGGAGTGTAAAGACATTTGAAGAGTCTATGGAGTTCGTTTTTTGAAATCATGAGAGTAGGGGGTATTAAAGAAATAGGTTATGAGAATAGTTTGAAAATTGAATGATCTTTTGGAAAAGGGTTCAAGAGTTGGAACCTTGAAGTGTACTAACCTAGGTTGGGTTGGCCTAGGGTTAGGGGTGACCTAAGGTCAACTAACTTGGGTTAGGTTAACCTAGGGTTAAGATGACCTATGGTTAACTAACTTGGGTTAGGTTGACCTAGGGTTAAGATGACTTATGGTTAATTAACTTGGGTTAGGTTGACCTAGGGTTAAGATGACCTAGGTTGGACAACCAGGGTCAAGTTAACCTAGGGTTAGACAACTAGGGTCAAGTTAACCTAGGTTTAGATTGGAAGAATGACTTTGAAAGTTGGTTTGAAGCACTGTTGGAAAGAGTTTTGAAAAACAAAACATGTTATGCCATAGACCATGGTTGGTAATTTTTTCGAAGATCATTTCCATAAAAATTTTGACTCTAGCCAAGAGTATGGTTTATATGGTTGGTGATTGGAGACCATTCCAAGGAAGGTTTTCTCATGGCCATTATAACCTTTATTTTGACAAGAGTGGGGATTTCTAAAATCAACATAAGGATGACAATTTTTGGAAAATCATTTTTGATGCAAAGATAAAGAGAATGCTTTTTTGAAAATCATCTTTTGAGAAGGATTTTGAAAACCACTTTTCAAGGGGACCATTCCATCAAAAAAGGGTTCATATGGCCAAACAAAAGGGAGACCACTCAAGAGACGGTTCCATGGGGCCATTCCAACCACTACACTTAAAAGAATGAAAATCTTGAAAATTAGATAATTAGAAAGCAACCCTTATGCAAATTAAAATATCATGATACCAAAATGAAAGTTAGGGGATTAGTAGGAGGTATTCTAAGGCATAATTCTTAAAATCTCATCCTACACTTCAAGTTGCCAACTCTTGAAACAATTTTTGAAAGAAATGTAGAACTTGAAAATGACATAAAATTAAGAGCAATGTAAGCATTGTGGAACATGACAATAAGCATAAAATGAAGCCAAGCACACAAGATATGATCAAAATAGTAATATGCAAGGGGTCATGATTCACATACAAGGCCTTTAGGCTACACCACATAAACAAGGGGCTCGTAGGCCATACCATCTTAAAGTAGGCTAGTAAGAGGTCCCCCTACACAGTGGCTCTCACTTACTTTCCTCTAGACATGATCTAAGAGCCCTCTTGCCACAAGCATGCAAGAAAGGCGGGGTTGAAGATGGGGATTAAAATAGAGAATAGCCTAAGTAGGCTAGGAGGGAGAAGAGAAGAGTGGGGGAGAGCACAAATGTAAAAGGGATACCACCTTTTGCCTTCACCACACTTGTAGTCTTCAATGGATATCCTAATTGGAGCTTGAGTGACTTCAAGAGGGCTTGAGAGGCTAGAGTGGAGTGTATAAGTGTGTATGAGGCCTTGTATATAGAGTGTGTAGGCTTGAGAGAGGTAGAATCTAGCCTAAGTGTTGGAAGGGTGGAATATATGTAAGGATTCGAGTTTCTGGAATGATTTCAGTAGAACTTCGCATCAATTTCGGATCTAAAATATACAAAGGGGGAGGACTCTATTTATAGGCAATCTGGAATAGGCCTGGCGCATGTGCTACATGCACAGGTACTGTTCCATTACCAGAATGACATGTGGCACCCTATGTACTGGCTAAATCTCGACCGTTGATCTAAAGTCGGTCGATCTGATGAAAATTTGAGCGCATGTAGCATACGCTCCATCATCAGGAGAGTTCGTCCAAACTTTGCCTTAATAATTGAGTCAATCGAGAAGGTTTTGGGGGAATCGATCGCACTCGAGATATCCTCCCAAGGTTTCCGGTGAACTTTCATGTTTTCAAGAAGTTTGAATTATATTTGAAAGCATGGGATATTGTCTTCAGAAGTGTGCCAAAAAAGGTCACTTTTGTGGAACGTCTGTGATGCTCTCCGGGGATGTTTGAAAGTGGCTATTTTCGTTTCGTGTGATCGGGGCCTTCGGGAAGCAATCCTTTCGATCGAACCGTACCGATGGAAAGTACTCTGGAAATACCTTCGGGAATTTCCAAATTTACACATATCTCAAGTCATTTGACAGTGCGTTCCGATCAGGAAATTGGGAAAAAAGTTAACCTTAGCGGAGCGTCTGCGAGATGCTCTAGGGGTTGCTGAAAGTTGTAGTTTTCGCACGGTACGATAGAGGGCTTTAGGAAGCAATCCATTCGATCAAGCCGTATCGATGGAAAGATCTACGGATGAGCTTTCGAGAATTTCTTGATTTACGCATTTCTCAAGTCAGTTGACAATGCGTTATAACCAAAAAATCGGGGGAAAAGACAATTTAGGCAGAGCGTCTGCAAGACGCTCCAAGAAACTTTTATCACGTCGTGTGAGCTTAGTGTCGTAGGGTCCTCCTTGGGTTAAACGAGGGCGTGTGGTGAAACCCTCTGCTCGAAATCCCAAGGCCGGTGTTGTTTTGGGGCATATTTGGGCTTCCAGGGGCAAAACGGTCATTTTGACCAGGGTTGGCTAGAAATGGTCAGGAATGGTTTGGTATGTTGCGTTAAGTGTGTAGGGTTGTTCAGGGATGGTTTTGGGAGAGTCTTTTACCGTTTGGCAGGGTTTGCGCATTGTTGAGGTGTTTAGGGGTAAAATGGTCATTTTGACCGGAATGGGCCAGAATAGGACCGAATTCGGATCAAATGGCGTGCGGGGGATGCCTAATGGTTTAACAACATTTTGGAAGGATGAACTTATCACTTTGAGGGATTTTGAACTTTCCCAAAGCGTGCCTAGAGGCCTAAGGGACAGGTGTGGTCATTTTTCACCGAGTCGGGCTAGCAGGCGCCGGTGTTAACCTAGGTGTTGGTTCCCGACACTGCCCGGTCTCGAAAAACTACCTGTGCGAGGTTTGTCCCTAAGAAGGCTTGGTCTTAGAGAGCTACCTGTAGGGTGGTGTTGGTTCCTGAGAACGTCTAGTCTCAGAAAGCTACCTGTGTGGGTGGTGCTGGTCTTCGAGAGCGCATGGTCCCGGAGAACTACCGAATGACAGAAATTCTACATTGGCGGGTTAGCAGGCGCCAGAAGTGAACCGTTTGTAATTTGATGAGGTGTTGGTCCCCGAGATCGCTCGATCCCGGGAAGCTACCTAGATGGCATTGGTTTTCAGGACTGCCTGGTCCGGAAAGCTGCCTGGAAGTGACCAATTGACTGGATTAGAGATTGAAAGGCTTATCTTGAGCTTGCACGTGGTGTGGTGTTTGAAGACTACTTCTAGTCGAGCCGAAGATTGCCGAGCGGGCAAAAATGGGGTGCTTACAACTGCCCCTCTTTTTTTATCTTTGCTTGTCGAAGACAAAAAACAATAGTGTAAGAGTCCCATGTTGACTATGAAGCGATCGGAGGAACGGACTTTGAAAATTTTGGAAGACGGGGTTGTAGAAACGAATATTGGGCCCAACAGGCCTTTGAGTTTTGGTGGGAAAAAGGGCAAAGCTACCCAGAATTGGCAACTGGCACCACTAGCGATGGCACCTTTGGAAGAAATGGCTTGGCACCACCACTAGCGGTGCCAGGCTTAGGATAAAAACCAAAAAAATTTCTGGTTTGAACACTTGCGGGAGTTTGGAAAATTTTTACAAAACCGAGAGGCATTGCGAGGAAACTGACCTAGACATTGAAGGAGCATCTCTTGGAGACCACGGGGGATTGCCGAAAGTAGACACCATCGCTCGAAAAGTCGCAAGAAGAGAAGATTTCGCCGGAGAACTCCAAGAGGTGAGTTTTCAATTTTCTGTTGATTTCAACGTGTAGAATTCTGTTTGAGTTGTGTGAATAGTGAAAATTGATGTTTTGATATGTTTTGGACACTGTGGTGAAGTTATTTTTGCATTTTGATGCTTGTTGACTGAATTTAAGTGATTTTCTGTAATCATGTGACGGGGGTTTCTTCAGAAATCGGGGATTTATTCCTACAAGCTTAGGTGTTGAGTTTTTTGGCTAGATTTTTATACTGTGTGCCTTTGAAAAATGTGTTTAACAAACCGTATAAAGTTTCGTGATTTTTCGAAAACTTTTGAATTTTTTGATTTTTTGAAAAATAGAAAAAAGGCTTAGAAAAATAGGAAAATTTGAGAAAATTGAGAAAGGGAGTTTAAAATTTAGAAAAATGTTGAAATATTTTAAAAAACATTTGAGATGATTTTGAAAAATTTTAGGATATCTTTGAACACCATTGATTTATTGAAAAATGAAACGAGTCTTTTGGGAAGTTTGAAAATTTTTAAAGTGTGTGCGGGTGTTGGTGGTGGTTGTAGAGTTCATAGCTTGTGTTTTGTGTTGATGTGGTGGATGTTGTAGTGACCATTTTTTTAAACGAAACTTTGCCAAAAATTTTGTTTAGAATTTGGAAAAGAATTGGAAAAGGTTTTGAATAAAATCTTTTTGAAGAAAAAAATAGAAAACCCTAGAAATTTTAGAAAACTTGTTATGATTAGAAGTTGACAAATTAAAATGTGTAGGAAATTCATTTTGACTCGGAATTTTGAAATCAAAATGTGTAGGAAATTCATTTTGACTCGAAACTTGACCTTTTAAATCAAAATGTGTAGAAAATTCATTTTGACTTGGAATTTTGAAATGAAAATGTGTAAGAAATTCATTTTGACTTAGAATTGGATTTAAAATCAAAATGTGCAGGAAATTCATTTTGACTTAGAAGTAGAATTTTAAAATCAAAATGTGTAGGAAATTCATTTTGACGTAGAAGTAGAATTTTAAAATCAAAATGTATAGAAAATTCATTTTGACTTATCACTTGAAATCTTTTTTTTTTCTTATTGCCCCTTTTTTTATTTTTTTATTTTATTTTATTTTTATTTTTTTGGTTATTTATTTTTTTTAGTTTATTATTATTTTTAACTGCATGTACTGTATATTAACACCTCTTACCTTAACTTACCTTTTCAGGATGGCAGACATGATTTTGAGTCGACTAAGAGCTGGGCATGACAGTTACCCTCTAGATGAGCAAGATATCTTTCGTCGGTCCTTTGGTCAGGTGGCTTCACTTCTGTCAGTGCGGTATATTCTCGGGTTCATGGAGGCAGTGCTTCCCTTTTGGTAGTCTGGCTTATCTTTTTTTCGCTTTGGGGAGTGTGAGCTTACCTCTACCCCTCACAAGTATGGATTTCTTCTTGGTTTCTGAGATGATTCTACTGACATCGTAGGACCCATCTTTCTTGACGATTGTATTACTGTGGTCTCATCCCAGCTTGGACTCAGACGCGTAGTTCTTTCATCTTCTTCTCTGTCCCAGTTTCCTTACGTTCTGGCAGAGTTCCTCTTTTCTTGCTTTGAGTTTACCACAAGCATGTGAGCCCACTCAGGTGATTGGCACACTTCCCAGGATTGGTCTGTTTCCCGCATGGTTACTCTGGCCCTGCTTCTTCTAAACTACTTGGTGTTCCCACGAGGTGATGATTTAGTTGATTGCCGACTATGTGCACTGCTAGCCCTGATTCATAAGGGGCATTCCTATGCTCTCATAGTTGTGGGAGAGACCTTTGTGAGTCTTACAAGATTCCAGCAGACTATTGACGCTCATTTTCGGGGATGCGTTGCTCTCTTCCAGCTTTAGGCAATTGGGCACTTGTTTGTTACTCCTTTATTCTAGCATACATGGTATCCTGAGCTTGACCATATACGTTCCCTGGCGAGATCTCAAAGAGTCATGGCATATGAGGGGAGGTTTCTGCGGACCGTTGCAGCCTGGGCTGACTACCTCCGGAGCATGAGGTCAAGCATAGTCAGGTGGTATTCAAGATTGGTTGGTAGGTATTGCTTGAGAGTTCAGCCTTCTGAGAGGGCCTTCGTGCCCCTAGTAGGCCTGCGAGCATTGCCCCTTTCTTCGGGATTCAGGTTCTGCGACAGCTTGGTAGGAGTCAGGATATCCCTTATTCAGCATCTGCAGCTGAGTTCACTCTTGTTTTTGAAGCATGGATCCCGAGAGTGCTAGTGGAGAGAGTTATGGATACACGGAGATCTTTGCTTCCTTACGTAGACAACGATGGTCCGTTCTCTGTCATGCCCCTTGAGACTAAGACTTATCACTATTGGCTTCGGCGCTACGTGCTAGGTCCTAGTAGACTTAGGGATCTTCTCATTGAGACTCCTTTACCTCCCGTAGGGTACACTGACTTCTTGACAGTTATGATTGTTCAGGGGTGTTGTTACAGGCGGTAAAACCACCGGTTGATACAGATATTGCATAACCTGTTGAGAGTAAGGGACGCTGAGGTAGCTTCTTTGGAGATGCAGCTAGCAGCGGCCAGATCAACACATGATCGCCCACCCTTGAGTATCTCGAGAGGACGTAGGCGACCACGAGGTGCTCTAGACCGTTCCACTCACCCGGAGGATGGTGCGATAGATAGTTAGTCTTTGCAGGAGGCTGTGGAGTCCCTTACCTGAGAGAGGGATATGCTTCTGGCCAAGTGTGTAGACTACAAGCAAAGTCGGCTTGGATCTTTTGCAACTGGTACTTTTTCTAGTGCTCTTCTTGTGGTTGGTGAGCCAGTTGATCCTTTCATAGCTGATTCCTTCTCTGATGATGATGGGGAGCGATATATTTTTGCCCCTCGCTCCCAGATTTATTGATTCCTGCATTTGTAGAAAAACATACTTTGTTTAGTATTGTACACCTTTTTTTTCTTATGAACTCATGGCCTACCATACTTTTGATATGATTTTCCTGCATGGTTAGTATAACAACAAATTTGAGAAAAGTTGAATGAAAACCGCAGTTCAATGGAAAATAACTCCCTTTTGGTTTGATATTCTGACTAACTGATTGTCCTGTGAAAAGAACCCTTCCTCCCTTTAACCTTAACTGGGCTAAGCCGGAGAATGCCTTTCGAGACACCTTCTGACTTTCACACTACTGCTTTCATACATATAACTTCTGGGGAATGCTATAGCTTGGGTTATTTCTTACATCTAAGCCCCTTCCCCCCTTTTTTCCTTTTTTTTTTATGCTATTTTTACTACTAGTGCCTGTGAGGGTTTTCACCAGTCCCAACTCTGTCATTTTTGCAGCAAGGCACCTTTGCAGGTTTTCACCGAGGTCGACAGTTTTGTATCTTACCACATCTCTACTCTTTTACCTACGGCACCCTTTCGGGGTTTCACCGCATCCTCGGGAATGTGCTTATTTTCTCTCTTCTTTCTCTCTCTTTCCTTAGCTTGGCTTCTGGTTTTTGTTGAGAAGCTTCTAAATACTACTTATGCCATCCCCAACTTTCCTTACCGGTAGCATATTTCAGTAAGCTCATTTAGACTAAACAATTTAACTCTGATCTGAGAGGACTTTTAGGGTTTGTGGTGTGGGTTTTTACTTTTGAAAGAGAAGGAAAAGGCTCAAACCTACCATTCTACTAATGATCACTGTCAATGATTTTTGGTCTAATAGCACTTTTTCTTCGTATTCTTAGCTTTCTTTGAATATCTTATCACCCATTTTTTTTTTTTTTTAAATCACGATGTTAACAACAATGCTTGTGCAGACTTAAAATAATACTTCAAGGATTTCTCCATCTCTTTTTTTTTTTTTTGTAACGCATATCTCCAGTGCTTCTATTTTTGACCTAGTGTGATCACTTTGTTAGGAATGTTCTTGTAGGAAAGTAACCGGCTCTAAGGGTTTGACAAAGGTCATTTTTTTTAACTGCATAGGAAATGAAACGAGGGCCTTTCATCATCTCAGAATTAAATTACTTAGTCCATAGAGCTTTAGCATTGAAACCCTACCCTATTGATTAGCGGAGATTAAGGAAAGTAGATTTTATTACTTCCGCATAGAAACCAAAGGTCTAGCTTTCGGAATCATATGTAGTAGTGTTTGACAACATCTGAATTCAACGGACTAGGGAATTCTTGGCCATTCATTTCCTCCAAAACGAGAGCTTCTCCAAACATGACCTTTTTTTTTAATCACGAATGGCCCTTCATAATTTGGAGCAAATTTCCCTTGCGCTTGTAAGCACCCCATTTTTGACCGCTTGGCAGTCTACACTCCGTCCAGACTTGTTTTCAAGTCATCATGGACATATTCCAATCAAAACCAATCCTCTAGTCCAAATTCCGTCTTTCCATCGCTTCGCGGGCCTGTCAGGCCCAAATAGAGGCAAAATGACCAAAATGCCCTTAGGGGCATTATCCTTTCTTATTCCAATTCCAATCCCCCTCTCGAGACAGTTTATTCCTCGAGACGGTCCAAATAGTAAAACACTCACAAAATCGTCAGAGTGGCGGAAACACTCACAACACCGTTAGGGTGGCAGAAACACTCACAACACCGTTAGAGTGGCGGAAGCACTCAAAACCCAGGCACGTCTCTTCAGAGTCGGTAAGACCCCTTTCCAATCCCTCTCTCGAGACAGTTTATTCCTCGAGATGGTTCCAATCCAGGCACGTCTCTTCGGAGTCGGTAAGACCCCTTTCCAATCCCTCTCTCGAGACAGTTTATTCCTCGAGACGGTTCCAATCCAGGCACGTCTCTTCAGAGACGGTAAGACCCCTTTCCAATCCCTCTCTCGAGACAATTTATTCCTCGAGATAGTCCGAGTAGCAAAACTACTCATAAAACCGTTAGAGTTTTCGACCTTCCTTTACCTTTCCGGACCATTCCGAGTCAGTTCCGGCAAACCCGGTACAAAATGACCGTTTTGCCCTTGGTGGGCCGGTCTCTATTTCCGACCACACCGGCCTTGGGAATCAAACCGGCAACCTCTGAGAACATTCTAAATAATGTTTCCAGATCCCAAGTCTTCTTCCGGGACAGTTTGAGTCTGTCCCGGCAGTTTTCCGATCTGATTGACCGTTTTGCCCCTAAAGGCTCGGTCAACCTTTCCGACACATCCAATCCTCACCTTTCAAGTCAAATACCTCCAGGACACTATTTTAAGTGTTCCTGCTCCTTTCCGGCCTTCCGGGTCACTCCTGGCTCCTTCAAACCATTCCCGGACTTTCCGGAGTCACTCCTAGTCAAGCGAGGCTAAAGTTTACATGGTAGTCACTAGTACAGGCGCCCAAATCTAGTCAAAGATACGTTGCTTGCTGACCTTAAATTGTTTCCTAAATGGCTGGCGCCACTAGCAGTGGCGCCAAGCCAAAAAATGGCCTGGCGCCACTCCTAGTGGCGCCAGTATAAACTTTGCCCTGGCGCCACTGCAACAGGCGCCAGGCTTGTCCAACTTCTATAAATACAGAGCCTCGATCAACGTGAAAGGGGTCTGCAAACTTAACCTAAAAATCACACAATTCGATACACAGAGCTCGAGCACCTCCAAAAACCCTAGCCTCCGTAGGTTTTCCAAACCCTAGCCACTATACACAAACCCTAGCCTCCTATACACTCATACACACCCCTATACACTCATACACTAGCCTTCAACCACTCTCTCAAGACTTGAAGAGCAGCCATCCAAAGCTTGAAGACAACCCTTGAAGACTGAAGGGTGAAGATCAAGATCGAAGACCGAAGACCGAAGACTGCACGGCGCGCAAAATAAACAAGAAACACGGTAGGCTCCCTATTTAATTTTCTACACTTTCCCCCTCTCTCTTCTCTCTCCAACCCACTTGGGTTTTCTCTATTTTAATCCCCCATCTCTTTCCCCCCCTTTCTTTGCATGCTTGAAACAAGGGGATTCCCGGTCCATGTGTAGGATTGGACTATGGGAGAGTCACCGTGTCGGGGGCTTTCTTCTAGTCTAACCAAAGACCACGTGGGTCCGGCCCCTTGATTATGTGGTGAAGCCTTAACCTTGTATGTTCACGACCCCAAATTGCATTGTGCATATCATAATCTTGCATCTTCCAAAATTTATTTTCAAAATCATTTTCAAACTTGTTTTGAAAATTGCATCAAAAGCTCTTTTTCAAAAACATGTTCTCAAAACCACAATTCTAGGGTGATTCTAGCCTTTCCATGGCTAGGGTTGCTTTAGGAAAGTGTCATATTAAAAGTGGCCTTTTGGGTCTATATTTCCAAACTTTGTTTTCAAAACCGCTTTCCTAAAGTGGTTCTAGCCCTCTTATGGTTAGAATCGCTTTAAGAAAGTGAGACGTTTTCATACTTTCCAAAAACTCTCTTTTCAAAAATCTCTTCCTAAAAATCTCTTTTTCAACATACTTTCCTAAAACTCCCCTCTTCAAAATTGATTTCAAAAAACTCCCTTCCAAAATCTATTTTTCAAAATTCTCTCTCCAAAATCTTTTCCTCAAAATTCACCCTCTAAAAAACACTCCCTAGATTCACCTTCCAAAAAACTCTCTCCAAAAATCTTTCCAAAAACTTTCTTCCCAAAATTTTCCTTCTCGAAATTCCCCTCTAGGATTTTCCTTCCAAAGTCTACGTTTCCAAAAACACACTTTCCAAAACTCCTTCTCTTTAAAATCCTTCTCCAAAAACTCCCTCTTCAAACATACTTTCCAAAAACTCCTTCCTAGGATTTCCCTTCTGGAAAACCTTCGTTTCCAAAATCGCACTTTCTAAAATCCCTTTTCCTTAAGTCAAGCCCTAGAACCCACAATTAGGAAACCCTAGTTTTCTTTCCAAAAACACAATTTTCAACCTTTGCCCTAAACCTAGGTTTCCAAAACCTCTAGTTTTCACATCCAAACTATACATGTTTCCAAAACCTCTTTTCTCTGTCAAAACAATAATTTTCCAAATATAGGGTTTCTAGAATCTCCCTTTCCAAATCCTTGTCAAATCAAATCTTCCCTTTAAGAAACCAAATCCAATATCCCCGTTTAGGAAACTAGATCCTATCCTCTGTTTTTGGAAATAAATCAAACCTTTCTCTTTTAGAAACCAAATCCAATCCCTTCCTAATCCAAACCTTCCTAATTCCCTACCTTCCTAAGCCATATGTTTCCTAAACCTAAACTTCAAATCTTTCCTGAAGTTTCAAAATCCAACTCTTTCCTAATTCGAATTCTTCCTAAACTTCCACTTTCTTAAACCTTAAGTTTCTAAAAACTTGAACATATAAATCTTTCCTAAACTTTAAAACTCAACCTTTAAATCTTTCCTAATTCAACCCTTTCCTAATTCTACCCTCTTTTCAAATCTTAACTTTTCAAATATAAGCTTTCAAACCTTTCCTAAATTGAAACCTTTCCTAATTTCGAGACTTTCTAAAATTCAAACTCTAAAACTTTCTAAATCCTAAACTTTCTAAATTTCAAATCGTTCTAAAATTCTAAGCTTCCTAAATTCAAAACTTTCCGATTTTCAAAACTTTCCTAATTTGGGAATTTTCCTAATCTGAAAACCTTTCCTTTTTCAAAAACTTTCCTGAACCTAAAACTTTCCTAATTTCAAAACTTTCCAAAAATGTCACTTTCCTAAATCAAACCTTTCCTAATTCGAACCTTTCCTAAATCCAAACTTTCTTAAACTCTTGAGTCTTTCCTAGGTCTCCTATCTTTCCTAAGTCTAGGTTTCCTAATCCTCCATCTTTCCAAAATGAAGTCTTTCCAAAATCAATCTTTTCAAATCAAAGTGCAATCTTCTCAACTTCAATTTCAATCTCCTCTTCTAATTTCAAATCAAATTCAATTCCCAATTCAAATCTTTTTCTTCCAATCCAACCTTCTATTTTCAATCGGACTCCGGTCCGAACTACGACTGACCTGATTCCCCCAAAGGGATACGTAGGCAACCTTCATAGGTGCGGTCACAATATTTTTCAAACTTTCAATTCCACCCTCATGGGTGTGGTTTCAAAATTCTTTCCAAATCTCAAATTCCAATCTATTTTCAAAATTCCAATTTCAAAATTTATATTTTCAAATTCCTATTTCCAAATTTTCAACTTTTTTTCAAATTCAATTCCATCTCTTCAAATCTATTTTCAAATCAAAGCAATTTCTTTTTTAAATCTATTTTTCAATTCTTTTCTATTGCTTGCATATCATGCCTCGTGCATCCTATTTATTTCAAACATTGTTTTTCAAAGTGAATAGGGTTGAACCATAGTTAGTTAAAGACTCTCATAGGTGAATTTAGGGTAAATTGACATGTAGGTACCGAAAGGGCGGGGTAAGGTGATAGCTTAGTGCGTCTTCCCTACACGTAACCAACCTCCGAACCTAGAATCACTGATTTCAAAGACCAAAAGGAGTTATTTTTCTAAAAAAGGGCTAAATGTTTTCCAAAGGTTGCCAAACAACCTGTTTTCCTAAAAAACCCTCTCTTGAGGAGATATTTTCAAAATTGTTTTCCAAAAACCCTAAGTGTAGTCTTTGGATTATTCTTAGTTTTTAGGTGACCTAACTCACCTTAATCAAGTTAGGTGGTGACTCCGAATCTTTTTCAAAAGGCCTTTATTCAAACCAATTTTCAATTCAAACCTAGTCGCACTCATTCTTTTAGGAGGGTGAGTTCTAACGAGAGAGTACAGCATTTTTTCTGCTTGGGTGAATATTACTCGAGTGCGAAAAATGTGGGCGCGACAGCGTTGCCTCCTGATGGGGGAACACCTTTTTGAGCACCAAATCTCCCAGTTGGAATGATCGAGGCTGAACCTTCTTATCAAATGCCCTGGCCATTTGTCTTCTGTAGCATTGAGCATGATAAATCGTAGTTAGCCGCTTCTCATCTAGCAGGCAGAGTTGGGCATACCGGCCTTTGATCCATTCTGCTTCATCTAGCTTGGTTTCTGTTAAGATCCTTAGGGAAGGAATCTCAATCTCGATGGGGATGACTACCTCAGTGTCGTAGATCAGCTCGAAAGGAGTGCTTCTGGTGGAGACCCTCATAGTGGTTCGGTAAGCCATCAATGCAAAAGGAAGCTTCTCGTGCCAATCTCTGTAGTTGTTAATCATCTTTTGGAGTATTCTCTTAATGTTCTTGTTGGCTACTTCCACTGCTCCGTTCATCTGAGGCCGGTAGGTGACCTAATTCCGGTGCGTAATGTGACACGTTTGGCATAGCTTTGATATCAACTCATTATTCAGATTGGAAGCATTGTCAGTAATGAGTGACTCGGGAATCCCATATCAGCAAATGATATGATTTTTTATGAACCCTTTCACGACCTTCTTGGTAACATGAACATAGGAGAGGGCTTCCACCCATTTAGTGAAATAATCAATGGCGACAAGGATGAAGCGATGGCCATTGGAGGCTTCAGGAATGATAGGGCCAATCATATCTATCCCCCACATATAAAAAGGCCACAGGGTTGACATGGAATGGAGCTTAGTGGGCGGTGCTTTGATCTTATCCCCATGTATCTGGCACTTGTGACACCGAAGAACATATTTAATACAATCTGACTCCATTGTTGACTAGTAATACCCTGTCCGGAGAATCTTCTTTGCAAGCGTGTGGCCATTCATATGGGGACCACAAACTACTTCGTGCACTTCCTCCATGATAACCTTGGCTTTGATGGCATTGACGCATCTTAGAGGTCCGAACCATGATCTCCTGAAAAGCTCATTTCCAGCCATAAAGTAATGTCCCGCCAAACGACAAATAGTCTTCCTATCTCGTTGTGATGCTGCATCGGCGAATGTCTTGGCTTGGATGTACATCTGGATGTCATAGAACCATGGTTGCTAGTCAGGCTCAACAGTTGTGTGCAGGCAATAGGAAGAGATATCCCTGGTAAAAATTTGTAGAGGGGGTATCTTGGAGCCCCTGTCAACCTTGATTGCTGCCTCTAACGTAGCTAAGGTATCAGCAAAACTGTTCTCTGCTTGGGGTACATGATGAAAATCTACGCTTCTGAATAACTGACACAAATCTTTGACCTGTTGATGATACGGGAAAAGTTTGGCATCTCGAATTTGGTATACATCCTTGGATTGCTGAATAACCAGATCTGAATCGCCAAAAACAACCAATTCGTCAATCTTCATCTCTAATGCCAGCCTTAATCCCAGGATGCAAGCCTCATATTCGACGATGTTATTGGTGCATAGTTCGAGTTGTAGCTTAACCACAGTAGGATAGTGACTACCTATTCTTGATACTACTACTGCCCCAATGCCAGCTCCGTTTTTGTTACCAGCCCCATCAAAATACATCTTCCACCCAGTTCCCGCTTGCTCTTCAAATGCATCACCTGCGCATAGTATATCTTCATCGGGGAATTGGGGCTCCATGGATTGATAGTCATCAATAGGATTCTCGGCCAGATAATCAGCTATCACCTGCCCCTTGACTGCTCTATAGGTAGTGAACACAATGTCAAATTCTGATAGGATCATGTGCCATCAGGCAATTCTACTGGACAGGGTTAGTTTCTCGAATATATACTTAAGAGGATCCATTTGGGAGTTGAGGAAGGTGGTATGATAAAGCATGTAATGCCGAAGTCTATGAGCTACCTAGGCTAATGCGCAATAGGTTTTCTTGAAATCTGAATACTTTGTTTCGTATGGTAGGAACTTCTTACTGAGGTAGTAAATGGCTTGCTCTTTTTTTTCGTTCCATCATGTTGTCCCAAAACACACCCCATGGGCGTATCTAACACTAACATATACATCAATAAAGGACGTCCCGGGGTCGGTGCCATTAGGACAGGAGGATTCCGCAGGTATTCTTTGATCTTCTCAAAAACCATTTGATAGTTATCATCCCACTCTTTTGGAACATCTTTCTTAAGAAGTTTGAAAATAGGTTCGCACAGATGGGTCATTTGAGTGATGAATCTGCTGATAAAGTTTAACTTTCCCAGAAAGGACCAGACCTCCTTTTCCCCCTTTGGTGCTGGCATTTCGACGATGGACTTAACTTTGGCAGGATCAACCTCTATCCCCTTTTCATTGACTATAAACCCCAGCAACTTCCCTGAAGATACTCCAAAGGTGCACTTGGCAGGATTTAGCTTAAGCTGATACTTACGGAGACGGTCAAACACCTTTCGTAGGTTAAACAAATGGTATTTTCGCTGTTTGGACGTGACGATCATGTCATCCACGTAAATTTCTACTTCCTGATGTATCATATCATGACATAAGGTTACCATGGCTTTTTGGTATGTTGCCCCTGCATTGTGAAGTCCGAATGGCATAACTTTATACCAATACACTCGCTAGGGGGTGATGAAAGCAGTCTTCTCTCGATCCTCTTTAGCTAGCTTGATCTGATTATATCCTGAAAAACCGTCACTGAAGGAAAACATTTCATGATTGGCCGTGTTGTCAACAAGTAAGTCTATGTGTGGGAGAGGAAAGTCATCCTTTGGACTAGCCTTGTTGAGGTCCCGAAAGTCAATACACATCCACACCTTACCGTCTTTCTTGGGTACAGGGACAATATTAGCCAGCCATTGGGGATACTCTACTGCTTGCAAGAATCCTACCTAGAATTGTTTAATCACTTCTTCCTTGATCTTCAAGCTCCATTCGGGCTTCAATCTTCTCAACTTCTACTTAAAGGGTTTCATCTACGGGTCTATGGGTAATCTAAGTTCAACAATGGATTCATCCAGCCCGGGCATGTCTTGATAGGACTAAGCAAAAACATCCAGGTATGGATGCAATAGTTCCAATAATTCTATGAGCTGCCATTGATCTAGGCCTGTACCGATTCTAAGCTCTTTTGGATCCCCTTCATTCCCCAAATTAACGATTTCTGTTTCCTCAATGTTTGGGGTATTACAGTTCTCATGTCTTTCTATTTGTTCCTGAATTTCCTCTGGTACCTCTTCTAAATAATTTACATCCTCTGAAATTCCTAGTTATTGGTAATCAAACTCGGTGTTGAAGTCCTTATTTGTCAGGATTGGCATTCTCTGGATTAGTTGAGTAAGACGTCGGATGCGAGGGTCCCTGGCATGGAAAATAGTGTGCAATGAATCAAACAAAAAGGAATATTTTTTCATTAATAACTTGATTTAAAAGTTAAGACATGTAAATTAAGAGGATAAAGTTTGTTTATGGCAAATCAGCTACTCTGAGATCTCGTTCTGGGGAGCTTTGTATCGAAACTTGCGAGCACGGATGATGTCCTCGTTGGCCCAATTATGAAAATTTTCACCTGACAGCATTGCTCGAATGGATCCATCTTGAGTTATTCCAGTGTCAGCTGTCATGACGGGTGCTTCTTCTTGGACTTTCCTCTTCTTCTTATTTAATGTAGACATTCCTTTCCCCATGTCCAACTGCTTGAATCGATCCGAGAGTTCCATGATAGCTTTCTTATCAGCCCTCTTCTTTTGCACTGCTTCTCTTTTCTCATTTCTCGTGGGTTCATACCCCAGCCCAAAGATGGGTTCAGTTGATGGTATTTCTACAACCTCAGGCCTTCCTTGTAAATATATCCCTAAGCCTTTCCCCGGATGAAAACCATTTGCTTTAAAGTACTGCACTATCATCTGAGAGTTTTGGGAATATTTTGACTCCACTTGATCTTCTTTCTGCACAACAATGATATATTCGAATGATTGAAAGCAGAAGGGCAATTCAGTATCAGATGCAACGATATCAACTTTGTATATAACGAATTCTTTTTCAGCAAAAATAGAAATCAGCTTAGAGCCCATGATAAACTTGACTTTCTGATGAAGGCTAGAAGGAACTGCACTTGCCGAATGAATCCAAGGCCGTCCTAACAGCAAATTGTAGACAGCTGGAATGTGTAAGAGTTGGAACTTGATTGTGAAAGTTACTGGTCCTATTTCAACGGGCATTTTAATTTCCCCTATAACTTCCCTCCGAGAATCATCAAAGGCACGAATGATCATACTGTTGTTCTTCAAATAAGTTTGGTCCATTTCAAGCCTTTTTAGGGTAGAATACGGGCACACATTCAAAGCCGACCCATTGTCTATCAATACTTTGGCTACCATTTTTCCTCTTGTTCTTACAGTGATATGTAGAGCCCGGGTATGGTTTATTCCGTCAGTAGGAATCTCATCATCGGAGAAGGTAATGATGTTTGGGGCCATGATGAGGCTCATCATGTTATGTAGGTTATCTGGCGTGAAATTCTCAAGCACATGAGCATCCTTGAGGATCTTCATCAAAGCATCCCGGTGTACTTTAGAAGTGAGCAACAAGCCTAACATTGAAATATGGGTTGGGGCTTTTCTAAGTTGTTCCATGATGTTGTAGTTGACCTTTTCTAGAGCTTTGGTGAATTCTGACATCTCTTGATCTGTTGGTTGGTTGGAACTTTCTCCCTCTTTATCATTCCCTTTCCTTTTTCTTTCCACTTCAACAGAGGTGTAGAGTCGCCCTGACCAAGTCATCCCTCCTATTTCTGTTACGGACTCTCTAGTGCCCTTATCAAGTGGGTAATTCCATGGGACACTATGAAGACTAAATATTGGCGATTGGGTTACAGTGGGAAGAGTTATCCTTGGGATTATGGGCAAAGGGATTACCATAGGTGAAGGGTTGGTGAAGATGGGTAAGGTGGTGGGCACAATTGGTTTCTTTGGCAAGACTAAAGGTAACATTGGTCGTACGACTCCTTAGGTGTTGGCTTAAGGTTTAGGCCTAGCCACAGCGACCATAGGTTCAGGTTCGAATAATGGAGTAAGGACAAGGCGATAATGAAGGAGGTTAGGTGAGGTTTCTATGGTTAGGTTCATGTCGGTTGGTGAGATTGCATGGTTAGGAAGGAATGGTCTTGGTGTTCGGGTTCTTCTAGGGTATAATTTGCCCCTTCTGGAATTACGACAAGTAGGTTACGTAGGGTGCCTCTGCTAACATTCCTGCTTTCCAACGGTATGTTCTCCTGAAGCTTGTGAACCATGACCTTCACTATTACGGAAGATATTGGACTAGTATTCATTTCCCTTGTCTATAAGAGTAAGGACAACAGTTGCAAGTTAGAGTTCGATTCTTGGAGAGTTCTATGCAATGCATGCCCTAAGGTGCCCGTCTTTTAGGAGGGAAGCTAAACATGGTGAATTAGCTCACTTTTTGGAGATAGGGGGTTTGCCTCTGTATGCAAATACCTTACTGTCAAGTGGTAAACCCATCCACTCATACGTTTATTTATCCGTTCGTTCGAGAAAAATAAAGAAATATATTTAACTTTGGGGTTTGAAATGCGAAAGAATTGAAATACATTTTAATAAAGGGGAGGTGGAGCATGTTTGTTTTGGGGGTTCCAGCTATCTAGTTTTACATAAGAAGTCCTAAACTACTCTTGAGTCTTTGGATTTGCCTCCCTTGGATTCAATGTCGAAGAGGTCGCTGAGAGACCTTGTTGATCGATTGTCCCTTGTCTTCTTGGCAATCCTATCTCCGTGAGCATAGAGGGATTGGGGCCCTTCTTATGGAATGAATTGAGGTGCATGCCATGAGTCCTTAGGGTTACGTGGGAACCCTTAGGGTTTAGGTAGGTTTAATGCAAGGGAGAGTGAACTAGGTGTCACTCTCTTTGGGTTGTTCATATGCATGAGAATGCAGTGACTTGAGTTACTTGGAACTCTCGTCTTGATATAGAATATGAAATGCATGGGTATGGATGTAAAGAGTATAAGGAAAGAAAATGCAATGGTAAAGTAAACGTGCATGCATGAGCAGTTAGACAAGCGTTATAACAGTAAGAATACAGTCATTATAGTAACAGGAATAAACAGGTATAAATAAAAGTAAGAGTAGTCGCCCTTTCCTCCATGGTTTTAAAAATGGCACGTGTGTCTTAAATCTGGCAGAGGTTCGGCTATGCAAGGTGTCTATCTGAGCATGACGTTGAGGGTTGACTAATGCATCCTAAAAAGGCTTGGTCCTCGAATTTTCAAACCTAGGCCCACTCCCCGAGGTGGTGCCATGATCTATTGGTGATCCGAGCGGGGGAACCATCAAGAGGTCGTAGGCGAAGAAACTAATACAACATCTTGCCCACAACCAATATACCGTTCCCCCTTTTTAACTAGAAGGGTCATATCAGGGTAAAAATGCAAGTATGCAGAATGCAAGTGCACGTGCAGTGTGTGTGTGTGTTTTTTTAAAGCGGAGAAAAGAGCCCAACAACTCCCATTCATCCTATTCATCACATTCATGCATGACAGTTAATAAAATTTAAACAAAAAGTGCACCTAAAAAACAAAAATGCAAGAGTTAGTATGTGGATGGCAAACTTAATACAAGATAATATGAATGCACGTTTTTTTTTTATTTTTTAAAATAACTTTAAAAATTTGATTTTGAAAATTGAAAGTAGATAGAAGTAGACAAGTTAATCGAAGACTCTACATGGGTGAAGGGTGAAGAGACATCACTATGGCCTAACCCTCTAAGTGTCCCCAGTGGAGTCGCTAGCTGTCGCGCCCAGATTTTTCGCACTTGAGGAATACACACACAAGCGGAAAAAACATTGTACGCCCTCGTTAGAACTCATCCTCCTATAAGAATGAGTGCGACTAGGTTTGAATTGAAAATTAATTTGAATAAAGGGCTTTTGGAAAACATTTGGAGTCACCACCTAACTTGATTAAGGTGAGTTAGGTCACCTAAAACTAAGCACAATCCGAAGACTACACTTAGGATTTTTGAAAACGATTTTGAAAATACTTCCTCAAGAGAGGGTTTTTAAGAAAACATGTTATTTGGCAACCTTTGAAAAACTTTTAAGCCCTGTTTTAAAAATAAACTCCATTTTGGTCTTTTAAAAACAACGATCCTAGGTTCGGAGGTTGGTTATGTGTAGAGAAGACATACTAAACCATCACCCTACCCCGCCCTTGCGGTACCTTTATGTCTATTCACCCTAGATTCACTTATGAGAGTCTTCAACTAACAAATGTCCAATCCTATTTACTTTAGAAAAGAATGTTTAATAAGACATGATGCATGATATGTAAGTGCAAGAAAAGAGAGTCTGAAAATAGATTTGGAAATAGATTTGAAAAGAACTTGATTTGATTTGAAAAGATAGAATATAAATTGGAAAGTTTTAGAAATTGAAAATTGAGATTTTAAAAATAGATTTTTGGAATTGGAAACTTCAAATAGATTATGGAATTAGAAGTTGGAAATAGAACATAGAATTGGAAATTGGAAAGAAATTATGGAAATAGAAGCTTGAAAAAGATTGTGGAATTGGAGATTTGAAAAATGTTGTGACCGCACCCATGAGGGTTACCTATGTATCCTTTTTCAGGAATCAACTCAGTCGTAGTTCGGACAAGAGTCCGATAGAAAATAAAAGATTTTGATTGGAAAGAGAAATTGAGTTGGAATTTGAATTGCAAAATTAAGAAATCAGGATTGAACTTAAACCTAGAACTGAACTTGAAAAAGGATTTGACCCTTGGAAGAGAACTTGGACTCAATTTGGAAAGATAGAGTTTTGGGAAACCTAGACTTAGTAAGATAGGATTTGGACTTGAGATTAAGAAAGATTTGACTCTAAAGTTAGACTTGGAAGATTAGAAAAGATTAGATTTGGGAAGGGTTCAAATTAGGAAATGTTCGAATTAGGAAAGTTCCTTTTAGGAAAATGTCATTTTAGGAAAGGTTCGATTTAGGAAAGTTTTGAAATAAGAAAGCTTTTGAAATAGGAAATGTTTCCTTTTAAGAAAGTACTGGAATTGGAAAGTTTTGAATTTATAATGTTTTGAAATAGGGAAGTTTTGAAAGTAAGAAAGTTTTCAGTTTAGAAAGTTTTAGATTTGGAAAGATTTGAAGTTTAGGAAAGTTTAGAATGTAGGAAGTTTAGGATTTGGAAAGGTCGGGATTAGGAAAGATTTAGAAGTTTAAAGTTTAAGAAAAGATTTAAAAGTTTAAGTTTTGGAGACTTTAAGGCTTAGGACAGTATGAGATTAGGAAAGATTTCAATTAGGAAATATTTGGGTTTGCAAGGATTGAGATTCCTATTTCCAAAAACAAATGATTGGATTTTGTTTCTAAAAGAGAAGTGTTTTGATTTTGTTTTCAAAAATGGAGGATAGGATATAGTTTCCTAAATAGAAGATTAGATTTGGTTTCCTAAAGGAAAGATTGGATTTGGCCTGAATTTGGTAGGTGAAGTTTTAGAAACCTTAGATTTGGAAGACTATAGTTTTGATGTAGAAAATAGATTTTGGAAACCTAGGTTTTAAGGCAAGATTGGAAAACATGTTCTAGGCAAGAAAATTAGGGCTTCCTAATCGTGGGCTCTAGGGTTTGACTTGGACTCCAAGGTAAAGAGTTTTTGGAAAGTGAATTTTTGGAAGAAGATTTTTGGGAAAGAGATCAAGAAAAAGAGTTTTTAGAAAGTGATTTTGAAAAGAGAGTTTTTGAAAAAGGATTTTTGAAAAGAGCTTTTAGGAAGGAGATTTAAAGAGTGTTTTTAGAAAAGGAATTTTGCAGTGAGCTTTTTTGGAAAGGAGTTCGAAAAGGAGTTTTGAAAAATTGATTTTTGGAGGGAGGTTTTGGAAAACAATTTTGGAAAGGAGATTGGAGAGAGTTTTTAGAAAGTATGTTAGAAAAGAGATTTTTAGAGGGAGAGATTTGAAAAGAGAGTTTTTAGAAAGTATATAAAATATCTCACTTTCCTAAAGCAATTCTAACCATAAGAAGATTAGAACCACTTTAAGATAGTGGTTTTGAAAACAACGAGGATTTGAAAATATGGACCGTATTGATCACTTTAAATGTAACACTTTCTTAAAGTAACCCTAGCCGTGGAAAGGCTAGAACCACCTTAGGATTGTAGTTTTGAAAACAAGTTTTCAAAAAGAAAATTTTGACACAAACTTTGAAAACGATTTTAATGCAAGTTTTGAAATCAAGTTTGAAAACGGATTTTGGAGAGATGCAATATCATGATATGCACAATACAAGTTGGGGTCATGAACATACAAGGTTAAGGCTTCACCACATAATCAAGGGGGCCGAACCCATGTGGTCTCCAGTTAGACTAAAAGAAAGCCCTTGACACGGTGACTTCCAATAGCCTAATCCTACACATGGACCGGAAAGTCCCTTATTTCAAGCATACAAGAAAGGGGTCGAAGAAGACGGAGGATTAAGATAGACGAAAACCTAAGTGGGTTTAGAGAGAGAAGGGAGGGGGAAGATGCGTAAACATAAATAGAGAGCCTACCTTGTATCTTCTTTATTTTGCTTTGTTTTGCGCGCTTTGTTTTCGGACTTCAAGAACTTGTCTTCGATTTTCGGGAGCTTCAAAGTTGCAGCACTTTAAGTCTTCAATGGAGGCTTTGAGGCTAGTGTATAAGTGTATAATAGTGTATAGGAGGCTAGTGTTTGGTGTATGGTGGCTAGGGTTTGTGTATAGAGGCTAGGGTTTAGAGAGGCTACGAGCTTTGTATATCAAAGAGTAGGGTTTTTAGACTGAGTTTGCGGACCCTTTTCACGCTGGAGGAGGCTCTGTATTTATAGAGAAAGGAATGACCTGGCCCCTGTTGTAGTGGCGCCAAGCCAAAATTCCTTTTGGCGCTACTAGGAGTGGCGCTAGACCAAATATTAGCTTGGCGCCACTAGTAGTGGCACCAGCCACTTATGAAAGTTTTAAGGTCAGCAAGCAACGTATCTTCAGAAGATTTGGGCACCTATAATAGTGACTATCATGCAATTTTAGCCTAGCTTCACTAGGAGTGGGTCCGGAAGGTCCAGGACATATTTAAGGGACCGAGAATGGCCCGGAAGGCCAAAAAGGGCAAGAACCCCTAGAACAGGGTCCCGGGAGTATTGGACTTGAAAAAGGATGTCAGGGTGTATTGGAAGGGTTGACCGGGCCATTAGGGGCAAAACGGTCAATCGGGCTAGAAAGCTGCCGAGATATATCGGAAGAAGACTCGAGAGTTGGAAACATTATTTAGAATGTTCCCAAAGATTACTGATTTGATACCCAGAGCTGGTGTGTTCAGAAAAGGCAGCCGGCCCACTAGGGGCAAAACGGTCATTTCACACCGGATTTGCCGGAATTAACTCAAAATGATCCGGAAAGTTAATGAAAGGCCATGAATACTATAAGAAGCGTTCTTAGGAGGTTATCGGTTTGATACCCAAAGCCGATGTGGTTCCCAGGGCATTCGAATGCCTAGGGGCAAAATGGTCATCTTGACTGGAAAGTCTCGAAATTAGCTCGAAACTAACTAGAAGGCACCTAATCATGTTGGATTGCTTTTAAGATAATGTTGGAAAGGTGGACTTACCGTTCTGAGGACTTATGTACTTTTTTAAGAAATGTGCCAAAAATAGCCCTAGGGGTAGTTTTGTCATTTTTCACCGAAGTGGGCTAGCAGACACCGGTGTTGACCTGGGTGTTGAATGTTTATGCTACTCTGACGGTGGTCCCGTGATATAGGGGTTTGTTGGCAATTCCCTATATCGACTTGTTTGCGAGTACTTCCGCTACTTTGAAGGTTGTTTGCGAGTACTTCCGTTACTCTGACGATTCACTATCATTCTTGAGACTGCCTGATCTTGGGAAGCTGCTAAATGGACTTCATGCCTGAGGAATCAACTTTCTCAAAAGGCATGCTGAAATGGACATTTCTGCATTGGCGGGCTAGCAGACACCAAAGGTGGACCGTTCTACCATCTAGGGGACTTGGGGTCTCTTCCCGGCTGACGGGTTTGAAGGGACTTACCGTTCCAAAGAGTTCACTCGAAAATGTGCCGGATTGGATGGTCTTACCACCTTGAAGAATCAACTTTCTCGAAAGTTGTGCCGAATTTAATTAGAAATGGAATTGGAATATGAAATTGGAAATGGGACTTATCGTCTTTAGAAAGACGTGCCTGTGTCCGAACATTACCCCCAAGGGCATTTCTGTCATTTTGTCTCTATTTGGGCCTGGCGGGCCCGCGAAGCAGTTTGATTAAAGGGATTAGACTTGGAAAGTTGATTTGACTTAGAATATGTCCACATTGACTTGAATACAAGTCTGGACGGACTGTAGACTGCTGAGCGGTTAAAAATGGGGTGCTTACACTGACAAGGAAAGGGTTGCCATTTCAAGGATGTATAGTTTGACAACACCCCGTTCATTGTACTAACTTTTGCATCTCTAACATGTGTATGTGTTTTGATAAAATTTGACATAAGCTTTGTATGCATAGGACATAGCTCCTCATAGAAACAGAAGTCACCAATGCAGTTTAATATCATCTCATGTAATAAATATATATCATCATCATCCTTGTACATACATTTGTCCATATACCTAACTATGTAAGCTATAAACATCTATTCTTGTCCATGCATTAATATATACATGTAACTATCTAAATCATAAATATCCATTATGTTCAAAAGATACAAATAAACCATCCAAGCAAAATAAGTACATGTCCAGGTCATGATACATGAAAATAAGCTAGGTCCGTGATAAAGGGCATTCATCAGAGGTTGAAATCAATGTCTGGGTCAAAGTCTCTGAAATCTGACTCAGGGAGAGGCAGCCGACTGCTAGAAGCACTAGCGTCCTGCACAAAAAAAAAGAACCGAATCAACAAGATAAAGGAATAATTAAGCAACGACCGAATAAAGAGAGGGAAATGATAACATACCCTGCTACCTCCCACCTGAGCTAACCGAGCGGTCAAAGTAGCTACCTCGGCTTGAAAATGATCTCTCTCCATCTGGAACTAGTCCCTCTCAGTCGGGTACCGGTCTCTCTGATCCCTCACAGCAGTGAACTTAGCCTGGGGCATATATCCTCTGGCTCGACGCCACAAGTCCACCACCTCCTGACCAACGGCATACCCATCGAGCACCACCTCAAATTGAGTGAAGGCACCTATAGAATGAGCTCCAAAATGTGCGGCATAGTCAGTCTGTGGAGGTAGTAAGAAATCAGCACCTGACTGATGCTCCTGATATGGAATAGGAACTCCCTCAATCAAGGCTCCGAACATGTACTTTGATGGATCCCCTACAGACCGGAACTCCTCATGAAATTGGCTCTAATGCTGGTCTCCCAAATAGGACTCACAAGAATCATCGCTGAGAAAGGAAACCCTCAATAGAGATAACGGGACCAAGTACCTAACTGCCTCGTAATGAACCGATTCAACAAAGGGCTACCAAGTCACATCCTTCGCCTCGATCAGCTCCAGGTTTGCCTGTATCACAAAGTCAGTGATCTTAGATCGCTGGGCCACCCGATCATGAGCCCACCTCAAAACTTGGGGATAAAGATTCACCTCTATAACCTCGGGATGGTGGATTGGCAAATACTCATAGCTCCACCAGACAAGGAAAGGCCAAAATTCGGTCACATTGCCCTAACGGGAGGTAGTCCGGACTCGCATAGATCGAAGGAAGCAGCCAAAGGAAAAAGTCCCCCGGTCCAACTCAAATAAAGCTCCCAGATCGGCCACTATAATCACCAATCGAAAAGGGATGAGCAACTTGTTGTTGCTGCAGAAATAGCTGAAAATAATGTACAAAAAAAAGTCTTCGCCTCATGATATCTCGTTGTGCTGGTGGTGGCTCAATGACAAAGGTACTCTCATCCTTACTAAGCCAAGAGACTGGAAAAGCAGAACGCTCAGGAGGAGGCAAGTCCAGCAAAGTACACACATTGGCCTTGCTGACTAACTATAGGGTGATCCGTCGACCGATGAAAGAAAGCCCCGTAATGTTGGCCCAATCCAAAGTGGAAGGTACCTCGTCTCACCAAACCACCTCTCAATCAAGGCCAGCACCAGATGTCTGTTTAGGTGGTTATCCTATAATCCCATAAATGCTCCAAGCCCGATCTCTGCCAAGAAGGCATAATAAGATGGAGCGGCCAACTACATAGTGCTAAAAATTAGATGAACGGCCCCTCTGAACGATGCACGTACCCGGGGAGGAGGCATGTGTAGTCGAGAGTAAACACTAGGATGATAGGCGAGGTCTCCCAATGGAGGATTATCCGGTATCTCCAAATCACCAGGATCAACATCTATCTACCTATGTCTAGAGGAGGCCCTCTCGTAGCCAATCACCCAGTCGCCAAGGCTTGGTACCTCCTCCTCTGCATCCATATCTCCTTCAAAGGCCTGCTCGACTGGAGGGAAGGGGTTGACTGGAGGCATACTCCCCCTTCCGCTCTGACTAGATGATGCTCGGTCGATTGATCTATGACTACCTCTGGAGCAGCTGGAACTACCTGTAGAATCCGTACATGCACCATTCCCAGATCGGTGCCGCCTCTCCAAACCGTCATCGCCCGTGTCAACCATCCTAAAAGCCAAATCAAGGTAAGAACGTTAACATATGGTAAGTACAACTTGAAAAGGTAAGAGATATAAAAGAAAAGAAAGAAGAAGAAAAAAATAGTGAAAAAGATTTCAGATGTTAAGTCAAAATGAATTTCCTACACATTTTGATTTTAAAAGTCAAGTTTTGAGTCAAAATGAATTTTCTATACATTTTGCTTTCAAAAGATTTCCAGTTTCAAGTCAAAATAAATTTCTTATACATTTTGCTTTCAAAAGATTTTCAATTTCGAGTCAAAATGAATTTTCTAAACATTTTGTCTTCAAAAAGTCAATTTCAAATCAAAGCAAATTTTTTACACGTTTTGTCCAAGTTTCAAATCAAAATAGTTTCTAATTCAAAATCAAAAGTTCATTTCAAAATAAATATTAAAAATTTTCAATTAAAGTCTATCTCAAGATTCTCCTTCAAAGATCTATATTCCAATCAAGGTTTTCTAAAACTTCTTCTTCCAAAAAGTCTTCTTTATAATCAATTCCTAAAAATTCTCAGGTTTTCAATCCTCCAAAAATTTTTGTCAAATTCCAAGTTTTCCAATTTCAAAACCTATTCCCTTAAAAGTTTTCATTCAAAATTCTATTTTTGAAAAATTCTTCCTAAGTGTTTCGATCAGTAGTTTTAGGCTTCCTCTGAGTTTTTCGGGGCCTTCTCCGCCAATAAAGCCCCACCCATAAAGGTTTTATATCTTTTTCCTCTACAAAGATTTCATGTCAAAAATTTTCAAACTCTTTTCTTAATTTTGAAAAATTTCAGTAGAGTTCCATTTGTAAATAGTCCCTACAAACGCCCATAAAATTATCACAAGACACAAACAGTGTGCTTCACAATAACACAAACACATAATACCAACATATATAAAATAGTTTGTGCACATTTCTAGGATTTTCAAATTTTCAAACACTTGTTCCATTTTCTAAAATTTAAAGATTTTCAAGATTGTCGCAAAAGTTTCTCAAAACCACTTCAAATATTTTCTAAAATATTCTTACACGTTTCTAAAGGTTAAAGTTAGATATTTCCATTATTTTCTAATTTTTCTTATTTTCAACCTATTTTTCAATTTTTTGAAAAATCAAAAATTTTAAAAGTTTTTAGAAAATTACGACATTGCATACGGTTGTTAAACACATTTTTCTAAGGCATATAGTACAAAAATCTAGCCGAAAAACTCGATACCCAAAGCTGTAGGAGTAAATCTCCAATTCTTACAAAAACCCTCTTTACACAAATTGTCCAAAACTACCCAAATTCAATCAAACGAGTGTCAGAACATAAAAATAATTTCACTAGAGTGCTCAAAACACATCAAAGCATTAGTTACGACTATTTACATGACTCAAATAGAGTTCTATATATCAAAATCAACACAAAACGAAAAACTCACTTCTTGGAGTTCTCCGGAGAAATCTTCTTCTCCGGCGATTATTCCAGCGATGGTGACCACTTCCAGCACTTCTCCGACGAACCCCAAAGTCACTCCGTCAATGCACAGAGCTTAATACTCAAAATCCCTCACAAACTCCCTCTCAAAGCCTCACAAACTGCGAGCTTTGTACATGAAGTTTGTGGGTTTTAATTCCAAAACCTGGCGCCACTGCTAGTGGCGCTGGTGTCAAAATTTGGGCAACTTTGCTTTTTCCTACCAAAACCCAATTTTAAATGCCCGTTGGGCCAGATATCCATTTTCAAACTCTAGTTTACAAAAATTTTCAAAGTCTATCCCTTTGATCGCCTCGTAGTCAACATGTGACTCTTACTTTATCGTTTTTTGCCTTAGTCAAACGAAGACAGAAAAAGAGAGGCAGTTGTAAGCATCCTATTTTTGCCCGCTAAGCAATCTCTGGTTCGTCAGGACTCATTTTCAAACCGATACTGACACATTCAAGTTCAAATCAATTTTTCAAAATCAATCCAATTAATCAATTGCTTCGCGGGCCCACTGGACCCAACATAGGCAAAATGACCAAAATACCCTTGTGCCATTGCTCGGTCCATTTCTAGTTGGCACGCCTTCTTAGAGATGGTAAGTCCCCATTTCAATCTCAAATTCAATTTCAAATCCAAATCCATTCCAAATCAAATCTGGCATGCCTTTCGAGAAAGTTGATCCTTCACGTGGTAAGTCCATCCAACCTAACACATTTTTCTAGAAAACTCTTCAGAACGGTAAGTCTCTTCAAACCCGTCGACCGGGACGGAACTCAAGTCCCCTAGATGGTAGAACGGTTAATCTTTGGTGCCTGCTAGCCCGCCTATGAAGAATGTTCGTTATTCGGCATGTCTTTCGAGAAAGTTGATTCCTCAGACGATAAGTCCACCTAGCAGCTTCTTGAGATCAGGCAGTCTCCGGAATGAACGCACACCATCAGAGTGGCAGAAATATTCACAAACATCACAACCGTCAGAGTGATGGAAACACTCGCAAATAGGTCGACATCGGGAATTGCCAACAAAACACCTATGTCACAGGACCGAACTAGCCTCTTAGCTGTGATATGTTACCAAAGGATGAGTTACCTTTGGAAACCAACTTGTCACAAACTGTCAGAGTGACGGAAACACTCAAAACCCGGGTCAACACCAGTGTCTGCTAGCCCATTCTAGTAAAAATTGACCAAACTGCCCCTTGGGCCTTTTCCGCATGTTTCTTGAGAAAGTACCTAAGTCCTCAGAGCGGTAAGTCCACCTTTCCAAGATCGTCCCAAAGACGATCCGACATGTTCAAATGCCTTCTAGTCAATTCCGAACAAATTTTGGGACCATCTGGTCAAAATAACCAAACTGTCCGATGGGACTTTCTTGCCACGCTTCTCAAGAAAGTATCTAAGTCCCCAGAGCGGTAATTCCACCATTTCAAGATCGTCCCAAAGACAATCTGGCATATTTAAGTGCCTTCCAGTCAGTTCCGAACTAATTTTGAGACCATCCGATCAAAATGACCATTTTGCTCCTAGGCATCCGAGCACCTCCGAGAATCACACCGGCTCTAGGTATCAAACCGGTAACCTCCCGAGGATACTTCTAATAGTATTATCAATCTTCTAGCACCTTTTCGAAACATTCTGTGTCCATTCTGGTGAGCCTGGTGCAAAATGACCGTTTTGCCCCTAGTGGGCCGGTCACCTTTTCCAACCACACCAGCTCTAAGTATCGAACCGGAAATTCCCTAGAACACTCTAGATTGTGTTTTCAACCTTCAAGAGCTCTCATAAGTCATTCTAAGTCCATTCCAATGCTTTATTGGTCTAGTTGACCGTTTTGCCCCTAATGGCTCGATCGATCATTCCAAACATTTCGGCATTATTTTTCAAGCCCGTTACCCCTGGCACACTATTTCAAGGGTTTCTGTCCATTATCGGCCTTCCGAATCATTCCCGACCTCTTGGAACATTCTCGAACCTTCCGGAGTTACTCCTAGTGGAGCTAAGCTAAAAATTACATGGTAGTCACTAGTACATGCGCCAAAATCTTTTGCCTTGCGTATCAAGGGTCGAAAGAGACATTTCTTGCCACCCTAAAAGCTTTCGGAACTGGTTGATGCCACTTGTAGTGGTGCCAAGCTAATAAATGGCTTGGTGCCAGTAGGAGTGGTGCCAATAGGAAAATTTTCCTAACACCAATGCAACAGGGGCCAGGTCAGTCTTGTGTCTATAAATACAGAGCCTCCCCTTACATGAAAAGGGTCTGTAAATTCAATCCAAAAACTCCACTTTTTGAAATACAGAGCTCGAAATCTCTCCAAACCCTAACTCTCTCTAGTCTCTTCAAACCCTAGCCTCCATACACTTAACCCTAACATTTATACACACTCCATACACTCATAGACAAGCCTCCAAAGCCTCTATTGAAGACTCAAAGTGCTGCTACTTGAAAGTTCTCAAGGATCAAGCTAAGAAAAGCAAACAAAGCAAGCAAAATAAGAAGAGGACAAGGTAGGCTTTCTCTTCTTCCTTCTAACCTACTTGGATTTTCTTCTATTTAATCTCCTATCTCTACCCCCGTTTTCTTGCATACTTAAAACAAGGGATTCTCCGATTCATGCATAGGAAAGATTGTTGAAAGTCATTGTGTCAAGGCTTTATTCTAGTTCAACCTTAGACTGGATTCGGCCCTCTTGATTATGTGATGAAGCCTAATTTTGCGTGTTCACGACCTTACTTGTATTGTGCATATCATACATCTGTTCAAAATTATTTTCAAAATTTGTTTTGAAAACTTGCATCAAAACTCTTTTTCAAACTAGTATTCAATATCTTGTTTTCAAGAACACAATCTTAAAGTGATTCAAGTCATTCCATGGTTAGGGTTGCTTTAGGAAAGTATTATATTTATTGAGACCAACAAGGTTCATATTTTTAGTGTAAACCCTAAATTATTTTTCATCAAAACCACAATCTTAAGATGATTCCAGTCATTCCATGGTCAGAGTTGTTTTAGGAAAGTGTGATATTCAACGTGATTATATTGGTCCATATTGCAAATCCATGTTGTTTTCAAAACCACCAACTTAGAATGGTTCTAATCTCTTCATGGTTAGAATCGTTTTAGAAAAGTGAGACATTAAAAAGATTTCAAAAGTCCATATTCAAGTCCCTTTCTAAATTGCTTTTCAAACTTCTTTCCAAAAACTCTATTCAAAAATCTATTTTTCAAAAACTCTTTTCAAGCTTCCTTCCTAAAAACTCTCTTTCAAAGGTCTACTTTTCAAAAACTCTTTTTCTTAGAGTCCAAGTCAAGCCCTAGATTCCATGGTTAGGAAATCCTAATTCTCTTTCCTAAAAACATGACTTCCTCTTTTACTTCAAATCATAGGTTTCCAAAACTATTTTCTACATCAAATCCTAGGTTTCCAAAATCTCTTTTGGTACATCAAATCATAGCTTTCCAAATCCTAGATTTTCAAAGTTCAACATTTCCAATTCCATGCCAAATCCAATCTTTCAAATTAGAAAACTAGATCAAATCTTCCTGTTTAGGAAACTAAATCAAATCCTCTAATTTTAAAAACCAAATCAAATCATCTATTTTTGAAAATAAAAATCTAATATTCTACTTTAGAAAATAGGAATCAAATCTTTCTAAATTCAAAACTTTCCTAAGTTCATATCTTTTTAAATTCGAAACTTTCTGAAAATGATACTTTCCTAAAATGAAACTTTTCTAATTTGGCACGTTCTTAAAACAGAACTTTCTTATTTTGAAACTTTTCTAAATTCAAAGATTTATAAAATCTAGTCTTTCCTAAACCTAACTTTCTAAATTCATTCAAATCAAGTGATTAAATTAAGTCTTTCCGAATCAAATCAAATCTCTTTTCAAATCTTCCTTAAATCCCACTTTTCTAATTCTAACCTTTCATAATTCAAACCTTTCCTAAATCTCACTTCTCAAACCTTTTCTAAAATCAAACCACTCAAGTTTAAATCAAACCTTCCTAATTCAACTACATGCTCAAACCTTT
The DNA here is from genome assembly GCA_033060915.1 of Euryodendron excelsum. Taxonomy (NCBI): domain Eukaryota; kingdom Viridiplantae; phylum Streptophyta; class Magnoliopsida; order Ericales; family Pentaphylacaceae; genus Euryodendron; species Euryodendron excelsum. The sequence continues at coordinate 25,178,587 of CM065379.1, forward strand.
CCAATTTAAAATATCAATATTTCTAAATCAAGTCTAAGTTCTTCTTCCAAGTTCCTTCTTGTCAAATTAGAGTCAATTTTAAGGTCAATTCTAAATCCAAGTTTCAAATTCAAATCTTCTGTTCCAAATTCAAGTTAAACTCTTTTCATATCAAACTCTTTTCAACTCAAATCTTTTCAATCAAACTTTTCAAAAACCTCGAAGTGTCTATTTTCAATTGGACTCTTGTCCGAACTATGACTGACCTGATTCTAAAAAAGGGATACATAGGCAACCCTCGTGGGTGCGGTCACAACCTTTTTCAAATTTTCAATTCTATAATCTATTTTAAGTTTCTAATTCTAAAATCAATTTCCAATCTCTAATTTCTAAAACCTTCTTTCAGAATCAAATCTTTCTTTTTTTAAATTTATTTTCAAAATCAAAACATTTTTCTTGCACTTGTTTGTTTTGCATCGTATCAAATTTCTTTCATATAGTTCTTTTTTAAAATGGATATAATTGGACTTTTATTAATCGAATATTCTAAATGAGTGAACTTAGGGTGAATAGACATGTAAGTACCGCAAAGGCAGGGTAGGGTGATTGTAAGCACCCCATTTTTGCATGCTCAGCAATCTCTGGTCTGACCAGACTTATATTCAAACCGGCACATACACATTCAAGTCCAAACTAATTTTCTAGACTCAATCCAATCAATTAATCGCTTCACAGACCCACTAGCCCCAATAGAGGCAAAACGACCAAAATGCCATTGGGGTATTGCTTGGTCCAATTCTAGTTGGCACGTCTTCTTAGAGACGGTAAGTCCCCTTTCAAGTCCAAATCTAATCCAAATCAAATATGGCACGCCTTTTCAGAAAGTTGATCTCTCAAGTGGTAAGACCATCCAGTTTGGCACATTTTTTAGAAAACTTTTCGGAACGGTAAGTCCTTTCAAACCCGTCAATTGGGATGGAACCTAAGTGTCCGTGATGGTAGAATAGTCGACCTTTGGCAACTGTTAGCTCGCCAATGAAGCATGTTCGTTATTTAGCACGTCTTTCGAGAAAGTTGATCCCTCAGACGATAAGTTCGCCTGACAACTTCCCGAGATTAGACAGTCTCCGGAATGAATGAGCACCATTAGAGTGGCAGAAACACTCGCAAACATTGCAACTGTCAGAGTGGCGAAAACACTCACAAACAAGTCTACATTTGGGAATTGCCAACAAAACCCCTACGTCATGGAACCGAACTCGCCTCTTGGCCGTGAAAAGTTTACTAAAGGACGAGATACCATTGAAAACTAACTCATCATAGACCGTCAGAGTGATGAAAACACTCAAAACCTGAGTCAACACTAGTGCCTACTAACCCATTTTGATGAAAAATGATCGAAATACCCCTTGAGCCTTTTTTGGCACGCTTCTCAAGAAAGTACCTAAATCCTCAGAGCAGTAAGTCCACCTTTCCAAGATCTTCCCAAAGACAATCCGGCATGTTCAGGTGCCTTCTAGTTAGTTCCGGACCAATTCCAAAACCATTCGTTCAAAATGACCATTTTGCCTCTAGGCAATCGAGATCCTCCGGGAACCATACCGGCTCTGGGTATCAAATCGGTAATCCCCTAGGAATGCTTTTAATAGTATTCCCGACCTCCCAACACCCTTCTAGAACACTCCAAGTCTATTCCTGCAAATTCGGTGCAAAATGACCGTTTTGCTCCTAGTGGACCGGTCACCTTTTTCAACTACAACGACTCTAGGTATCAAACCAGAAACCTTCCAAAATACTCTAGGTATTGTTTCCAACCTTCAAGTCCTCTTATAAGTCATTCTGAGTCCATTCCACTAGTTTTCTAGTCTAGTTAACCGTTTTGCCTCTAATAGCTCGGTCGAGCATCTCGACATTATTTTTCAAGTCCGTTACCCTCGGGACACTATTTCAATGGGATTTACCCATTTCTAGACTTTCGGAAAATTCTCGGCCTTCCAGAACATTCTAGAACTTCCGGAGTCACTCCTAGTGAAGCCAAGCTAAAAATTGCATGGTAGTTACTAATACAGGCACCCAAATCTTTTGTCTTACATATGAAGGGTTGAAAGATACGTTGCTTGCCAACCTTAAAACTTTCTTAAGTGGTCGGTGCCACTAGTAGTGGCGCCAGGCCAAATATTGGCTTGGCGCTACTCCTAAAGTGAGGTATTTTATATATCCTTTCTAAAAGCTCTCTTTCCAAATCCCTCCTTCTAAAAACCTCTTTTTCAGCATACTTTCCAAAAACTCTCTCCAATCTCTTTCTTCAAATTCCTTTCTAAACTTTTTTTCTAAAACCTTCCTCCAAAAATCTATTTTTCAAAACTTCTTTCCAAAACACTCTCCTCAAAATTCACTTTCTAAAAACGTTCCCTAAATCTCTTTCCTAACAACTCTTTCCTAAAACCCTCTTCCAAAATCTTCTTTCGTAAAGACTCCCTTTTCAAGTTTACTTTTCAAAAACTCCTCTCTAGGATTTCCTTCCTAAAATCTCCCTTTCTAAAAAACTCACTTTCCAAAAATCCCTTTTCGTGGTGTCCAAGTTAAACGTTAGGGCCAACAATAAGGAAATCCTAATTTTCCTTCCTAAAAGTATGATTTCCAATCCCTTATTTTGGCCTTAAAATCTAGGTTTTCAAAACCTCTTGTTTTCTACATCAAAACTATATATATTTCCAAAACCTATTTTCTACATCAAAACAATAGTCTTCCCAAAACTAGAATTTCCAGAACTCCATCTTTCCCAAATTCATCCAATCTTCCCTTTAGGAAACCAAACCCAATCTTTCCATTTAGGAAACTAAATCCAATCCTCCGTTTTTGAAAACAAAATCAAAACATCTCTTTTTAGAAACAAAATCCAATACCTTGTTTTAGGAAATATGAATCTCAATCCTTCCAAACCCAAATTTTTCCTAATTCAACTCCATCATAATTTAGTACTTTCCTAAACCTTAAGTTTCCTAAACTTAAACTTTTAAATCTTTCCTTAAACTTTAAGCTTGCAAACCTTTCTTAATTCCATCCCTTTCTAAATCTTAACTTTCCAAATCTAAGTTTTCAAACTCTTCTTAAACTCAAAACCTTTCATAATTTCAAGAATTTCTAAAACTCAAATTTTGAACTTCCCTAAACTTCAAATCTTTCCAAATCTAAAACTTTCTAAATTCTAAACTTTCCAAATTTCAAAAATTCCCTATTTCAAAACTTTATTAAAACGAAATGTTTCCTATTTCAAAACTTTCTTAATCCAACAGTTTCCTAAATTGAAACTTTCCTAAAACAAAACTTTCCAAAAATGACACTTTCCTATTTTGAAACTTCCCCAAATCGAACCTTTCCTAATTTGAACCCTTCCTAAATCCAATCTTTCCTAATCTTCCAAGTCCAACATTTGAGTAAAGTCTTTCTTAATCTCAATTCCTTTCTAAATCTTATCTTCCTAGGTCTAGGGTCTCTATTCTTCCATTTCAAATTCCGATCTTCTATTATAAATTCAAATCAAATCCAAATTCCAATTCAATTTCTTTTTCCAATCAAACTTTCTATTTTCTATTGGACTCTTGTACGAACTACGACTGACCTGATTCCTCCAAAAGGATACGTAGGCAACCCTCATGGGTGCGGTCACAACCTTTTTCAAATCTCCAATTCAATAATCTATTTTTCTAATTCCAAGTTTCTATTTCCAAATCTCTATTTTCAATTTTCAAAACTTTACAATTTCAATTCTATCTTTTCAAATCTCTTTCTAAAAACAAATCAATTTCGTTTCAGATTTATTTTCCAACTCTCTTTTCTTGCACTTGCATATCATGCATCATGTCTTTTTAAACATTCTTTTTCTAAAGTGGATAGGATTGAACATTTGTTAGTTGAAGACTCTCATAGGTGAATCTAGGGTAAATAGACATGTAGGTACCGCAAGGGCGGGGTAGGGTGATGGCTTAGTGTGTCTTCCTTACACGTAACCAACCTTCGAACCTAGATCACTGTTTTCAAAAGACCAAATTGGAGTTTATTTTCAAAAAGGACTTAATTATTTTCTAAAGGTTGCCAAACAACTTGTTTTCCTAAAAACCCTCTCTTGAGGAAGTATTTTCAAAATCGTTTTCAAAAACTCTAAGTGCAGTCTTCGGATTATACTTAGTTTTTAGGTGAATTCAAACCTAGTCACACTCATTCTTCTAGGAGGGTGAGTTCTAACGAGAGAGTACAGTATTTTTTCCGCTTGTGTGTGTATGCCTCGAGTGCGAAAAATCTGGGTGCGATAACGTGTAGGGAAGACGCACTAAGCCATCACCATACCCTGCCCTTACTGTACCTACATGTCTATTCACCCTAGGTTCACTCATTAGAATCTTTGATTAACAATTGTCCAATTATATCCACTTTAAAAGAGAATTGTATAAAAGAAGTTTGATATGATGCATGATATGTAAGTGCAAGAAAAATATTTGATTTTGAAAATAGATTTTGAAGAAAAGAATTGATTTTTGAAAGAAGGTTTTAAAAATTAGAGATTGAAAATAAACTTTAGAATTAGAAACTTGAAATAGATTATGGAATTGGAAATTTAAAAAAGGTTATGGAATTAAAAATTTGAAAAAGTTTGTGATTGCAACCATATGGATTGCCTACGTATCCTTTTGTTGGGAATCAGGTCAGTCGTAGTTCGAACAAAAGTCTAATTTAATAGACATTTTTGGGTTTTTGAAAAGTTTGATTTGAAAAGACTTGATTAGAAAAGAGTTTGATTTGAAAAAGGATTTGATTTGAACTTGGAATAAATGATTTGAAATTGAGTTTTGATTTGAAATTGAACCTAGACTTAGAATTAAACTTTGAAAAATGAGTTTGAACCTTAAAAGAAAACTTGGACTTGATTTAGGAAAGAGGGAGTTGAGTTTTGAAAACATGTTGACTTAGATTGAAATTGGAAAACCATCTTGGTTTAAGAAAAGAATTTTAGAAAGGAGTTGAAACTTCCTAACTTAGGATTAGGGTTGAACTAATGTTTAGGTACCCTAAGGTTTAGGTATCCTAGGGTTGGAACACGTAGTTGAATTAGGAAGGTTTGATTTAAACTTGAGAGGTTTGATTTTAGAAAGTTGGATTTAGGAAATGTTTGAATTAGGAAAGTTGGATTTAAGGAAGATTTGGAAAGAGATTTGATTTGATTTAGAAAGACTTGACTTGATCACTTAATTTACATGAATTTAGAAAGTTAGGTTTAGGAAAGATTGGATTTTGAAAAACTTTGAATTAGGAGAGTTTCAAAATAAGAAAGTTCCGTTTTAGGAAAATGCCAAATTAGGAAAGTTTTCATTTTAGGAAAGATTTCGATTTAAGAAAGTTTGGAATTTAGAAAGAGTTGAACTTTGAAAAGATTTAAAGTTTAGAAAGTTTTAAAATTAAGAAAGATTTTATTCCTATTTGCTAAAGTAAAAGATTAGATTTTATTTTCAAAAAAAGTTGATTTGATTTGGTTTCTAAAACTGGAGGATTTGATCTAGTTTCCTAATTTGAAAGATTGGATTTGTTATGGAATTGGAAAGGTTAAGTTTTGAAACTCTTGGATTTGAACATATATGACTTGGTACAAAAGAAGTTTTGTAAACCTACGATTTGATATAGAAGAAAGTTTTTAGCAACCTATGACTTGAGGCAAAAGAAGAAATCATGCTTTTAGGAAAGAGAACTAAAGTTTCCTAATCATGGAATCTAGGGCTTGACTTGGACTCCAAGAAAAAGAGTTTTTGGAAAGGAGATCTTTAAAAGAAGTTTTTAAGAAAGAGATTTTTGAAGAGAGTTTTTAAAAAGAGAGTTTTTGGAAGGGAGTTTAAAAGACTTTTTAGAAAGTAGATTTTTTAGGAGAGTTTTTGAAAAGGAGTTTGAAAGCAATTTTGGAAAGGGGCTTGAATATGGACTTTTGAAAACCTTTTGAATATCTCACTTTCCTAAAACGGTTCTAACCATGAGAAGATTAGAACCATTCTAGGTTGGTGGTTTTGAAAACAACATGAATTTGAGATATGGACCAATATAATCACATTGAATATCACACTTTTCTAAAACAACCCTAACCATGGAATGGTTAGAATCATCTTAAGATTCTGGTTTTGATGAAAAGCGATTTAGGGTTTACACCCAAAATATGGACCTTGATGGTCACAATGAATATAACACTTTCTTAAAACAACCCTGACCATAGAATGGCTAGAATCACTTTAAGATTGTGATTTTGAAAACAAGTTTGAAAAAGAGATTTTGAATGCAAGTTTGAAAGATGATTTTGATGTAAGTTTTGAAAATCACTTTGAAAACAAGTTTTGAATGGATGTATGAATATGACATGCACAACGCAAGTACGGTCGTGAACATTCAAGACTAGGTTTCACCATATAATTATGGGGGCCAAATCCATACGGTCTAAGGTTGAACTAGAAGAAAGCTCTCGACACGGTGACTTTCAACAGTCCTTCCTATGCATGAATCGGGGAGTCCCTTGTTTTAAGCATGCAAGAAAGAGAGGTAGAAGATGGGAGATTAAAATAGAAGAAAATCCAACTGGGTTAGGTGGAAGAAGAGAGGGGGGGGGGTAGTACATACATATAAAGAGAAAGACTACCTTATCTTCTTCTTGTTTTTCTTGCTTTATTTGCTTTACTTTACTTGGGCTTTGAGAGCTTCGAACTCGCAGCACTTAAGTCTTTAATGGCTTGCTTTGAGGCTGGTGTATAAGTGTATGGAGTGTGTATAAGCTAGGGTTAGAGTGTATGGAGGCTAGAGCTTGAAGAGACTTAAAGGAATTAGGGTTTGGAGAGGATTCGAACTCTATTTTCAGAGAGGCAGCATTTCTGGACTGAGATTGTGGACCCTTTTACGCAAGGGAGAGGGTTTGTATTTATAAGCAATTTAAACTGACATGGCGCCTACTGTAGTAGCGCCAGGCTTAAATTTACACAGGCACCACTACTTGTGGCCTAGCTTATAGTGGCACCAGCCACTTAGAGAAGTTTTTAGGGCAGCAAGAAATGTATCTTTCGACCCTTGATACGCTAGGCAAAAGATTTGAGCACCTGTACTAGTGACTACCATGCAATTTTTGGCTTGACTCCACTAGGAGTGACTCTGGAAGATCTGGGAATGTTTCGGGAGGTCGGGAATGGTCCGAAAGGTTGAAAATGGATAGAAACCCTCGAAATAGTGCCCCTGGGGTAACGGGCTTGAAAAATAATGTGGAGATTGTTGAAATGGTTGACCGAACTATTAGAGGCAAAATGGTCAACTAGACCAGGAAACCACCAGAACAGACTTGGAACGTCCCATGAGAAGGCTTGAAGGTTGAAAACAATATCTAAATGTTCTGAGGGATTGCTGGTTTGATACCCAGAGCCAGCGTGGTTCCCAGGGGCGATCGGATACCTAAGGGCAAAATGGTCATTTTGACTAGATGGTCCAGGAATTGATCCAAAACCGACTGAAAGTCACTTGATCATACCAGATTTTCTTTGAGACAATCTTGGAAAGGTGGACTTACCACTCTGAGGACTTAAGTGCTTTCTTGAGAAGCGAGCCAAAAAAGGCTCAAAGGGTAGTTTGGTCATTTTTCACTAGAGTAGGGTAGGTGTTGATCCGAGTTTTGAGTGTTTTCGTCACTCTAACGATGTGTGATGTGTTAGTTTCCAAAGGTATCTCGTGTTTTGGTAAATATGCCACGGCTAAGAGGCGAGTTTGATCTCGTGACATAAGGGATTTGTTGGCAATTCCCGATGTCGACCTGTTTGTGAGTGTTTCCGCCACTCTGACGATTAAAATGTTCGCGAGTGTTTCTTCCACTCTAACAGTGTGCATTTATTCTAAAGACCGCTTGATCTCGAGAAGTTGCTAGATGGACTTATCGTCTGAGGAATCAACTTTCTTTAAAGACGTGCTGGATAATAGACATTCTACATTGGCGGGCTAGCAAGTACCAGAGGTAAACTGTTCTACCATCTCGGGGACTTGGGTTTCGTCCCAATTGACAAGTTTAAAGGGACTTACCGTTCCAAGGAATTTTCTCAATAAACATGCCAGATTGGATGGACTTACCATATAAGGGATCAACTTTCTCGAAAGGCATGCTGAATTTGATTTGGATTGGAATTGGATTTGAGATTGAAATAGGGACTTACCATCTTCGGGAAGATATGCCCACTGGAATTGGACCGATTAATGCCTCAAGGACATTTTGGTCATTTTGCCTCTATTGGGCCCGATGGGCCCGCTAAGCGATTTAACTGTATTGAGTCTAAAAAACTGGTTTTGATTTGATTATGTCTCTGTCGGTTTGAATGTGAGTCCAACCTCAATTCTAGGTTGATCCTAACCCTTTTATGGTTAGGGTTTTCCTAGAAAAGTGTGACATTTGAAATGGCTTCTAATAGCCTATATAGTTTTCTTTAAAAATAAAAAACAATCCCGAAATGATCCTAGTAATTTCATGACTAGGGTTGTCTCGGGGAACATGTGACATTCAAAACAACCCGAGAAGGTCTACATTTTTTGCCTCGCGCCTTTGTTGTTTTTCAAGCCACGAGCCTAAAGCAATTCTAGCCTTTCAATGGCTATAATGGTTTTAGGCAAAGTGCGATATTCATTTTTGATGTCTAAAATCCAAGTTAGGGTATCGGGTCCTAAAACATGTTTTCAAAAGACTCGATTTTAGAACCATTTACAAAACTCGCATTTGTTAAACCTTAGAAGTCCAATCCTAGGAAAATATTATTTTTGCCAACTTAGAAACCTTCCATTTCTAAACCAAAATCTTACCTTTTTCAAAACTCCCAAAATCCTCAATTTCCAAATCAATCAAACCTTTCCTTTTCAAAATTTCTTTTTTAAAATCGATCGAATCAAAACCTTCCATTTTGAATCCTTCAAATCACTCCTTTTTCAAACCTTCCAAACTTAAACCCTAAATCTATTCCTCCCATTTTGGAAACAATCCAAACTTACCTTTTTCAAGCAAATCAAATCTTTTTTAAAAAAGAAACAAAACCTTTTAATTCTTTTCAAACCCTTTCAAATCTTCCAAATCTTTTTCAAATCTTTCTGAAAGGAAACAAATCAAATCTTTTTCAAAAAAGAAAACAAATCTTTTTCAAAAAAGAAATAAAAGCTTTTCAAAATTCTCAAATTGAATATTTTTCAAATCTAATCTTTCAAATCAAATCTCAATCTTTTCAAATCAAATCAAGTCTTCCTGAAAAAGAAACATTTCTAAATTCAATCTTCCTGAAAAGGAAACATTTTCAAATCTAAATCTTTCTAAAAAGGAAACATTTCAAAAATCAAATCTTCCTGAAAAGGAAACATTTTCAAAATCCAATCTTCTTGAAAAGGAAATCTTTCAAAGTCAAACTTTCCTGAAAAGGAAACTTTCTAAAACTAAAAACTTTCTAGAAATAGAACCCATTTCAAAATTCCAACTCTTTTAGACTCTTGTCCGAACTACGGCTGACTTGATCCTCTTTAAGGAGGTACGTAGGCAACCCTTCATCAGGTGCTCTTACAACCTTTTTCAAATTTCCAATTCTACAACCATTTTTGAAACTCAATTCCATCTTTCAAACTCTTTTTCAAACTTTGTTTTCAAATGTTTTCTAAGTGGATAGCATTAAACATAGGTAATCAGTGAGTCATAATTAGATGAGTAAAATGTGAATAAACATATAGGTACCATAAGGGCGGGGTAGGGTGATAGTCTTGGGACATCTTCCCTACACGTAACCAACCCCTAGACTTAAGAATTTCTGTTTTAAAGACCAAAATCGGAATCAATTTTCAAAAGGGCTTTCCAACTTTTTTAGGGTTGTTTGACAACCCTACCTTCTAAAACTCTCTCATGAGGACATTTTTCAAAAATACTTTCCAAAACCTAAGTTTAACCCTTGTGTTTACTTGGTATAAATGACCTAGCACATCTTTAAATATGTTAGGTAGCGATTCCAAAGACCTTTTAAAAAAAAAGCCCTAATCAATTCCATTTCAAAAATTCAAACCCCATCGCATTTGTCCTTCTAGGAGAATGAATTATAATGAGAGAGCACCGTAATTTTTTCCCAAGCTAAGAGGGCTCGGCGTCTAAAACAGGGCGCAACAAACCTCGCAAGTCTACTCAAGCTAACTTAGGTTGGCTTGTTCCAACTTAAATGAACTTAGTTGGCTTGAGCCATTTCGATAGTTTTAGAAAAAATTTACCATCACAAGCCAAGAAAACAAAGCCCCTAACCTGCAAACTTTATATAGAGTTTAATGACATCATACTCTCAAGTGAAATATGAAAAACCATTAATTCAAAAGAAACTAAAGATTATGTCTTGGAGTATTTACCCAATGATATAGTAATTCAATCTCAACACTTGAACCAAGATGAACAATTTCATGCAGGAGTGAGAGTGTGTAAGAGAATATCAAGGTAGAAATAACATGTCATTCAAGTCCTAGTTGTGATCTATATTACTGCCATCACATTTGAAAGTTGAAGTTTTTCACAAACTAGAAGTCAAACCTATTATTAGCCCAAACACAAAAATTGTTGTTCAAGGGCACTTGCTCCCCCTCACAAATATAAACCATATGAAACTTCAAGGGTTTATTTCCCTTATCGAATTTTTGTGTTTCAGTCATATGGCGGCTTTCATACTATTTGACTATGGTAGGCTTTACTACAGACTTAATATTCTTAGAATATATATAAGTTTTCTATATCTAATAGTGGCTTTCACACACAATCATAGGTAGCCCTTTCTTTATGCAAGAGTTTCATTTGAAACAAGGGTTCAATAATTTTGACTGCATATTAATACTTGGTCAATCTAGAGTATTATCATCATTAAATCTAAGAAAGACACATAGAGATATTCGATCATATATGAGGAAAAACAACTTGTCAATTTCAAAATAATATGTGTACAAGTGACACACTTAGCATAAAATATATCACTTATTCATACCTGAGGTTGAAAAGACTTTGTTATTTGAACATACCTAATCTTAAGTTACAAGACTCAAGCAAAGTAATGTCTTTCAAGTTCCGCATGAGTAGTATAATAACAAAAAGAATGCTAAAACAAGCAAAAGAAAAAAAAAAACAAAACTCTTTTTGAATTTTTTGAAATAATTTTTCAAGAAGATAAAATCTTTTTGGCATTTAAAAAAAAAAAAGACAAAACAAAACAAATCACAACATAGAACGTAGCACTAGGAAGAGGCATAAACATGAAGATCATCCTAGGCTATGAGTAGAAAATGCCTAACTGATGAGGCAGACCCCTCCAAAATTCCTAAGGGTCTCAAACCGAAGGGCATCTAAGGGTTTTGTGAACAAGTCAGCTTTTTGATGTTCTATTTCAATATGTTCAAAAGAAATGACCTTGTTCTCGACTAACTTACAGATGAAGTGATGCCTAATGTCGATATGATTAGTTCTAGAGTGTTGATCAGATTTTTCATTATGTTTATCGCATTCATGTTATCACAGTACATGACAATGATACCTTGTTCTAAACCATATTCAAAAAGCATCTACCTCATCCACAAAAGCTAAGTACATCCACTCCCAATAGCTATGTACTCTACTTCTCCAGTGAAGAGAGAAATAGCATTATGTTTCTTACTATACCAAGAAATGAGAATGTTTCCAATATAGAAACATCCTCTAGAAGTGCTTTTTTTATATCATCAACATACCTTGCCCAATTTGCATCCATAAAGCCAGCAATGTCAGCATTTGTGTCCATCGAGAACCAAATGCCTAACCTTAAAGTCGCATTCACATATCTAATAATTCTATTAACTGCAAAGAGATGCGACTCTTTTGGACATGCTTGGTACCTACCACAGGCTCCCACGCTAAAGGCAATATTGGGACGACTAACTGTAAGGTACAATAGGCTTCCTATCAAATTGAGATAAGCTGTTTGATCTACATATTTTCTAATAACATTTTTGCTAAGTTTTGTGCTAGTACTCATTAGAGTTCTAGTTAGCAGTAGTTAACCCAAATCTATTAACTAGGTCTTTAAAACACTTAGACTGAGATATGAACATCTCATTTTTCATTTGACAAACTTGAAGACCTAGAAAATATGACAATTCACCACCAAACTCACTTCAAATTCATTTTTCTTGCAATCAGCAAAGTGTTGAGTAAGTGAATTAGAAGTGGAACCAAAAACTATATCATTAACACAATTTTGATTTGGAATATGTTTACCACAATTTTGATTTGGAATATCCTATTTACTTTAGAAAAGAATGTTTAATAAGACATGATGCATGATATGTAAGTGCAAGAAAAGAGAGTCTGAAAATAGATTTGAAAGGAACTTGATTTGATTTGAAAAGATAGAATAGAAATTGGAAAGTTTTAGAAATTGAAAATTGAGATTTTAAAAATAGATTTTTGGAATTGGAAACTTCAAATAGATTATGGAATTGGAAGTTGGAAATAGAACATAGAATTGGAAATTGGAAAGAAATTATGGAAATAGAAGCTTGAAAAAGATTGTGGAATTGGAGATTTGAAAAATGTTGTGACCGCACCCATGAGGGTTGCCTATGTATCCTTTTTCAGGAATCAACTCAGTCGTAGTTCGGACAAGAGTCCGATAGAAAATAGAAGATTTTGATTGGAAAGAGAAATTGAGTTGGAATTTGAATTGGAAAATTAAGAAATCAGGATTGAACTTAAACCTAGAACTGAACTTGAAAAAGGATTTGACCCTTGGAAGAGAACTTGGACTCAATTTGGAAAGATAGAGTTTTGGGAAACCTAGACTTAGTTAGATAGGATTTGGACTTGAGATTAAGAAAGATTTGACTCTAAAGTTAGACTTGGAAGATTAGAAAAGATTAGATTTGGGAAGGGTTCAAATTAGGAAAGGTTCGAATTAGGAAAGTTCCTTTTAGGAAAATGTCATTTTAGGAAAGGTTCGATTTAGGAAAGTTTTGAAATAAGAAAGCTTTTGAAATAGGAAATGTTTCATTTTAAGAAAGTATTGGAATTGGAAAGTTTTGAATTTATAATGATTTGAAATAGGGAAGTTTTGAAAGTAAGAAAGTTTTAAGCTTAGAAAGTTTTAGATTTGGAAAGATTTGAAGTTTAGGAAAGTTTAGAATGTAGGAAGTTTAGGATTTGGAAAGGTCGGGATTAGGAAAGATTTAGAAGTTTAAAGTTTAAGAAAAGATTTAAAAGTTTAAGTTTTGGAGACTTTAAGGCTTAGGACAGTATGAGATTAAGAAAGATTTGAATTAGGAAATATTTGGGTTTGCAAGGATTGAGAATCCTATTTCCAAAAACAAAGGATTGGATTTTGTTTCTAAAAGAGAAGTGTTTTGATTTTGTTTTCAAAAATGGAGGATAGGATCTAGTTTCCTAAATAGAAGATTGGATTTGGTTTCCTAAAGGGAAGATTGGATTTGGCCTGAATTTGGTAGGTGAAGTTTTAGAAACCTTAGATTTGGAAGACTATAGTTTTGATGTAGAAAATAGATTTTGGAAACCTAGGTTTTAAGGCAAGATTGGAAAACATGTTCTAGGCAAGAAAATTAGGGCTTCCTAATCGTGGGCTCTAGGGTTTGACTTGGACTCCAAGGTAAAGAGTTTTTGGAAAGTGAATTTTTGGAAGAAGATTTTTGGGAAAGAGATCAAGAAAAAGAGTTTTTAGAAAGTGATTTTGAAAAGAGAGTTTTTAGAAAAGGATTTTTGAAAAGAGCTTTTAGGAAGGAGATTTAAAGAGTGTTTTTAGAAAAGGAATTTTGCAGTGAGCTTTTTTGGAAAGGAGTTCGAAAAGGAGTTTTGAAAAATTGATTTTTGGAGGGAGGTTTTGGAAAACAATTTTGGAAAGGAGATTGGAGAGAGTTTTTAGAAAGTATGTTAGAAAATAGATTTTTAGAGGGAGAGATTTGAAAAGAGAGTTTTTAGAAAGTATATAAAATATCTCACTTTCCTAAAGCAATTCTAACCATAAGAAGATTAGAACCACTTTAAGATAGTGGTTTTGAAAACAACGAGGATTTGAAAATATGGACCGTATTGATCACTTTAAATGTAACACTTTCCTAAAGTAACCCTAGCCGTGGAAAAGCTAGAACCACCTTAGGATTGTAGTTTTGAAAACAAGTTTTCAAAAAGAAAATTTTGACACAAACTTTGAAAACGATTTTAATGCAAGTTTTGAAATCAAGTTTGAAAACGGATTTTGGAGAGATGCAATATCATGATATGCACAATACAAGTTGGGGTCATGAACATACAAGGTTAAGGCTTCACCACATAATCAAGGGGGCCGAACCCATGTGGTCTCCAGTTAGATTAAAAGAAAGCTCTCAACACGGTGACCTCCAATAGCCTAATCCTACACATGAACCGGAAAGTCCCTTATTTCAAGCATGCAAGAAAGGGGGCGAAGAAGACGGAGGATTAAAATAGAAGAAAACCTAAGTGGGTTTAGAGAGAGAAGGGAGGGGGAAGATGCGTAAACTTAAATAGAGAGCCTACCTTGTATCTTCTTTATTTTGCTTTGCTTTGCGCGCTTTGTTTTCGGACTTCGAGAACTTGTCTTCGATTTTCGGGAGCTTCGAAGTTGCAGCACTTTAAGTCTTCAATGGAGGCTTTGAGGCTAGTGTATAAGTGTATAATAGTGTATAGGAGGCTAGTGTTTGGTGTATGGTGGCTAGGGTTTGTGTATCGAAGCTAGGGTTTAGAGAGGCTACGAGCTTTGTATATCAAAGAGTAGGGTTTTTAGACTGAGTTTGCGGACCCTTTTCACGCTGGAGGAGGCTCTGTATTTATAGAGAAAGGAATGACCTGGCCCCTGTTGTAGTGGCGCCAAGCCAAAATTCCTTTTGGCACTACTAGGAGTGGCGCTAGACCAAATATTGGCTTGGCGCCACTAGTAGTGGCACCAACCACTTAGGAAAGTTTTAAGGTCAGCAAGCAACGTATCTTCAGAAGATTTGGGCACCTATAATAGTGACTATCATGCAATTTTTAGCCTAGCTTCACTAGGAGTGGGTCCGGAAGGTCCAGGACAGATTTAAGGGACCGAGAATGGCCCGGAAGGCCAAAAAGGGCAGGAACCCCTAGAACAGGGTCCCGGGGGTAATGGACTTGAAAAAGGATGTCAGGGTTGACTGGGCCATTAGGGGCAAAACGGTCAATCGGGCTAGAAAGTTGCCGAGATGGACTCGGAATATATCGGAAGAAGACTCGAGAGTTGGAAACATTATTTAGAATGTTCCCAAAGATTACTGATTTGATACCCAGAGCTGGTGTGTTCGGAAAAGGCAGCCGGCCCACCAGGGGCAAAACGGTCATTTCACACCGGGTTTGCCGGAATTAACTCAAAATGATCCAGAAAGTTAATGAAAGGCCATGAATACTATAAGAAGCGTTCTCAGGAGGTTACCGGTTTGATACCCAAAGCCGATGTGGTTCCCAGGGCATTCGGATGCCTAGGGGCAAAATGGTCATCTTGACTAGAAAGTCTCGAAATTAGCTCGAAACTAACTAGAAGGCACCTAATCATGTTGGATTGCTTTTAAGATAATGTTGGAAAGGTGGACTTACCGTTCTGAGGACTTATGTACATTTTTAAGAAATGTGCCAAAAATAGCCCTAGGGGTAGTTTTGTCATTTTTCACCGAAGTGGGCTAGTAGACACCGGTGTTGACCTGGGTGTTGAATGTTTATGCTACTCTGACGGTGGTCCCGTGATATAGGGGTTTGTTGGCAATTCCCTATATCGACTTGTTTGCGAGTACTTCCGCTGCTTTGAAGGTTGTTTGCGAGTACTTCCGTTACTCTGACGGTTCACTATCATTCTTGAGACTGCCTGATCTTGGGAAGCTGCTAAATGGACTTCATACCTAAGGAATCAACTTTCTCAAAAGGCGTGCTAAAATGGACATTTCTGCATTGGCAGGCTAGCAGACACCAAAGGTGGACCGTTCTACCATCTAGGGGACTTGGGGTCTCTTCCCGGCTGACGGGTTTGAAGGGACTTACCGTTCCAAAGAGTTCACTCGAAAATGTGCCGGATTGGATGGTCTTACCACCTTGAAGAATCAACTTTCTCGAAAGTTGTGCAGAATTTAATTAGAAATGGAATTGGAATATGAAATTGGAAATGGGACTTATCGTCTTTAGAAAGATGTGCCTGTGTCCGAACATTACCCCCAAGGGCATTTTGATCATTTTGTCTCTATTTGGGCCTGGCGGGCTAGCGAAGCAGTTTGATTAAAGGGATTAGACTTGGAAAGTTGATTTGACTTAGAATATGTCCACATTGACTTGAATACATGTCTGGATGGACTGTAGACTGCTGAGCGGTTAAAAATGGGGTGCTTACACTAACAAGGAAAGGGTTGCCATTTCAAGGATGTATAGTTTGACAACACCCCGTTCATTGTACTAACTTTTGCATCTCTAACATGTGTATGTGTTTTGATAAAATTTGACATAAGCTTTGTATGCATAGGACATAGCTCCTCATAGAAACAGAAGTCACCAATGCAGTTTAATATCATCTCATGTAATAAATATATATCATCATCATCCTTGTACATACATTTGTCCATATACCCAGCCATGTAAGCTATAAACATCTATTCTTGTCCATGCATTAATATATACATGTAACTATCTAAATCATAAATATCCATTATGTTCAAAAGATACAAATAAACCATCTAAGCAAAATAAGTACATGTCCAGGTCATGATACATGAAACGAAGCTAGGTCCGTGATAAAGGGCATTCATCAGAGGTTGAAATCAATGTCTGGGTCAAAGTCTCCGAAATCTGACTCAGGGAGAGGCGGCCGACTGCTAGAAGCACTAGCGTCCTGCACAAAAAAAAAAGAACCGAATCAACAAGATAAAGGAATAATTAAGCAACGACAGAATAAAGAGAGGGAAATGATAACATACCCTGCTACCTCCCACCTGAGCTAACCGAGCGGTCAAAGTAGCTACCTCGGCTTGAAAATGATCTCTCTTCATTTGGAACTGGTCCCTCTCAGTCAGGTACCAGTCTCTCTGATCCCTCACAGCAGTGAACTCAGCCTGGGGCATATATCCTCTAGCTCGACGCCACAAGCCCACCACCTCCTGACCAACGGCATACCCATCGACCACCACCTCAAATTGAGTGAAGGCACCTATAGAATGAGCTCCAAAATGTGCGGCATAGTCAGTCTGTGGAGGTAGTAAGAAATCAGCACTTGACTGATGCTCCTGATATGGAATAGGAACTCCCTCAATCAAGGCTCCGAACATGTACTTTGATGGATCCCCTACAGACCGGAACTCCTCATGAAATTGGCTCTAATGCCGGTCTCCCAGATAGGACTCACAAGAATCATCGCTGAGAAAGGAAACCCTCAATAGAGATAGCGGGACCAAGTACCTAACCGCCTCGTAATGAACCGATTCAACAAAGGGCTACCAAGTCACATCCTTCGCCTCGATCAGCTCCAGGTTTGCCTGTATCACAAAGTCAGTGATCTTAGATCGTTGGGCCACCCGATCATGAGCCCACCTCAAAACTTGGGGATAAAGATTCACCTCTATAACCTCGGGATGGTGGATTGGCAAATACTCATAGCTCCACCAGACAAGGAAAGGCAAATACATTGCCCTAACGGGAGGTAGTCCGGACTCGCATAGATCGAAGGAAGCAGCCAAAGGAAAAAGACCCCCAGTCCAACTCAAATAAAGCTCCCAGATTGGCCCCTATAATCACCAATCGAAAAGGGATGAGCAACTTGTTGTTGCTGCAGAAATAGCTGAAAATAATGTACAAAAAAAAGTCTTCGCCTCATGATATCTCGTTGTGCGGGTGGTGGCTCAATGATAAAGGTACTCTCATCCTTACTAAGCTAAGAGACTGGAAAAGCAGAACGCTCAAGAGGAGGCAAGTCCAACAAAGTACACACATTGGCCTTGCTGAGTAACTGTAGGGTGATCCGTCGACCGACGAAAGAAAGCCCCGTAATGTTGGCCCAATCCAAAGTGGAAGGTACCTCGTCTCACCAAACCACCTCTCAATCAAGGCCAGCACCAGATGTCTGTTTAGGTGGTTATCCTATAATCCCATAAATGCTCCAAGCCCGATCTCTGCCAAGAAGGCATAATAAGATGGAGCGGCCAACTACATAGTGCTAAAAATTAGATGGACGGCCCCTCTGAACGATGCATGTACCCGGGGAGGAGGCATGTGTAGTCGAGAGTAAACACTGGGATGATAGGTGAGGTCTCCCAATGGAGGATTATCCGGTATCTCCAAATCGCCAGGATCAACATCTATCTACCTATGTCTAGAGGAGGCCCTCTCGTAGCCAATCACCTAGTCGCCAAGGCCTGGTACCTCCTCCTCTGCATCCGTATCTCCCTCAAAGGCCTGCTTGACTGGAGGGAAGGGGTTGACTGGAGGCATACTCCCCCTTCCGCTCTGACTAGATGATGCTCAGTCAATTGATCTATGACTACCTTTGGAGCAGCTGGAACTACCAGCAGAATCTGTACAGGCAACATTCCCAGATCGGTGCCGCCTCTCCAAACCGTCATCGCCCGTGTCAACCATCCTAAAAGCCAAATCATGGTAAGAACGTTAACATATGGTAAGTACAACTTGAAAAGGTAAGAGATATAAAAGAAAAGAAAGAAGAAGAAAAAAAGAGTGAAAAAGATTTCAAATGTTAAGTCAAAATGAATTTCCTACACGTTTTGATTTTAAAAGTCAAGTTTTGAGTCAAAATGAATTTTCTATACATTTTGCTTTCAAAAGATTTCCAGTTTCAAGTCAAAATAAATTTCCTATACATTTTGCTTTCAAAAGATTTTCAATTTCGAGTAAAAATGAATTTTCTAAACATTTTGTCTTCAAAAAGTCAATTTCAAGTCAAAGCGAATTTTTTACACGTTTTGTCCAAGTTTCAAATCAAAATAGTTTCTAATTCAAAATCAAAAGTTCATTTCAAAATAAATATTAAAAATTTTCAATCAAAGTCTATCTCAAGTTTCTCCTTCAAAGATTTATATTCCAATCAAGGTTTTCTAAAACTTCTTCTTCCAAAAAGTCTTCTTTATAATCAATTCCTAAAAATTCTCAGGTTTTCAATCCTCCAAAATTTTTTGTCAAATTCCAAGTTTTCCAATTTCAAAACCTATTCCCTTAAAAGTTTTTATTCAAAATTCTATTTTTGAAAAATTCTTCCTAAGTGTTTCCATCAATAGTTTTAGGCTTCCTCTGAGTTTTTCGGGGCCTTCTCCGCCAATAAAGCCCCACCCATAAAGGTTTTATATCTTTTTCCTCAACAAAGATTTCATGTCAAAAATTTTCAAACTCTTTTCTTAATTTTGAAAAATTTCAGTAGAGTTCCATTTGTAAATAGTCCCTACAAACGCCCATAAAATTATCACAAGACACAAACAGTGTGCTTCACAATATCACAAACACATAATACCAACATGTATAAAATAGTTTGTGCACATTTCTAGGATTTTCAAATTTTCAAACACTTGTTCCATTTTCTAAAATTTAAAGATTTTCAAGATTGTCGCAAAAGTTTCTCAAAACCACTTCAAATATTTTCTAAAATATTCTTACATTTTTCTAAAGGTTAAAGTTAGATATTTCCATTATTTTCTAATTTTTCTTATTTTCAACCTATTTTTCAATTTTTTGAAAAATCAAAAATTTTAAAAGTTTTTAGAAAATTACGACATTGCATACGGTTGTTAAACACATTTTTCTAAGGCATATAGTACAAAAATCTAGCCGAAAAACTCGATACCCAAAGCTGTAGGAGTAAATGTCCAATTCTTACAAAAACCCTCTTTACACAAATTGTCCAAAACTACCCAAATTCAATCAAACGAGTGTCAGAACATAAAAATAATTTCACTAGAGTGCTCAAAACACATCAAAGCATTAGTTACGACTATTTACATGACTCAAATAGAGTTCTATACATCAAAATCAACACAAAACGAAAAACTCACTTCTTGGAGTTCTCCGGCGAAATCTTCTTCTCCGGCGATTATTCCAGCGATGGTGACCACTTCCAGCACTTCTCCGACGATCCCCAAAGTCACTACCTCAATGCACAGAGCTTAATACTCAAAATCCCTCACAAACTCCCTCTCAAAGCCTCACAAACTGTGAGCTTTGTACATGAAGTTTGTGGGTTTTAATTCCAAAACCTGGCGCCACTGCTAGTGGCGCTAGTGTCAAAATTTGGGCAACTTTGCTTTTTCCTACCAAAACCCAATTTTAAATGCCCGTTGGGCCAGATATCCATTTTCAAACTCTAGTTTACAAAAATTTTCAAAGTCTATCCCTTCGATCGCCTCGTAGTCAACATGTGACTCTTACTTTATCGTTTTTTGCCTTAGTCAAACGAAGACAGAAAAAGAGAGGCAGTTGTAAGCATCCTATTTTTGCCCGCTAAGCAATCTCTGGTTCGTCAGGACTTATTTTCAAACCGATACTGACACATTCAAGTTCAAATCAATTTTTCAAAATCAATCCAATTAATCAATTGCTTCGCGGGCCCACTGGACCCAACATAGGCAAAATGACCAAAATACCCTTGTGCCATTGCTCGGTCCATTTCTAGTTGGCACGCCTTCTTAGAGATGGTAAGTCCCCATTTCAATCTCAAATTCAATTTCAAATCCAAATCCATTCCAAATCAAATCTGGCATGCCTTTCGAGAAAGTTCATCCTTCATGTGGTAAGTCCATCCAGCCTGACACATTTTTCTAGAAAACTCTTCAGAACGGTAAGTCTCTTCAAACCCGTTGACCGGGACGGAACTCAAGTCCCCTAGATGGTAGAACGGTTAATCTTTGGTGCCTGCTAGCCCGCCTATGAAGAATGTTCGTTATTCGGCATGTCTTTCGAGAAAGTTGATTCTTCAGACGATAAGTCCACCAAGCAGCTTCTTCAGATCAGGCAGTCTCCGAAATGAACGCACACCATCAGAGTGGCAGAAATATTCACAAACATCACAACCGTCAGAGTGGTGGAAACACTTGCAAATAGGTCGACATCGGGAATTGCCAACAAAACACCTATGTCACAGGACCGAACTAGCCTCTTAGCTATGATATGTTACCAAAGGACGAGTTACCTTTGGAAACCAACTTGTCACAAACTGTCAGAGTGATGGAAACACTCAAAACCCGGGTCAACACCAGTGTCTGCTAGCCCATTCCGGTAAAAATTGACCAAACTGCCCCTTGGGCCTTTTCTGCATGTTTCTTGAGAAAGTACCTAAGTCCTCAGAGCGGTAAGTCCACCTTTCCAAGATCGTCCCAAAGACGATCCGACATGTTCAAATGCCTTCTAGTCAATTCCGAACAAATTTTGGGACCATCTGGTCAAAATAACCAAACTGTCCGATGGGACTTTCTTGCCACGCTTCTCAAGAAAGTATCTAAGTCCCCAGAGCGGTAATTCCACCATTTCAAGATCGTCCCAAAGACAATCTAGCATATTTAAGTGCCTTCCAGTCAGTTCCGAACTAATTCTGAGACCATCCGATCAAAATGACCATTTTGCCCCTAGGCATCCGAGCACCTCCGAGAATCACACCGGCTCTAGGTATCAAACCGGTAACCTCCCGAGGATACTTCTAATAGTATTATCAATCTTCTAGCACCTTTTCGAAACATTCTGTGTCCATTCTGGTAAGCCTGGTGCAAAATGACCGTTTTGCCCCTAGTGGGCCGGTCACCTTTTCCAACCACACCAGCTCTAAGTATCGAACTGGAAATTCCCTGGAACACTCTAGATCGTGTTTTCAACCTTCAAGAGCTCTCATAAGTCATTCTAAGTCCATTCCAATGCTTTATTGGTCTAGTTGACCGTTTTGCCCCTAATGGCTCGATCGATCATTCCAAACATTTCGGCATTATTTTCCAAGCCCGTTACCCCCGGCACACTATTTCAAGGGTTTCTGTCCATTATCGGCCTTCCGAATCATTCCCGACCTCCTGGAACATTCCCGAACCTTCCGGAGTCACTCCCAGTGGAGCTAAGCTAAAAATTACATGGTAGTCACTAGTACATGCGCCAAAATCTTTTGCCTTGCGTATCAAGGGTCGAAAGAGACATTTCTTGCCACCCTAAAAGCTTTCGTAACTGGTTGATGCCACTAGTAGTGGCGCCAAGCCAATAAATGGCTTGGTGCCAGTAGGAGTGGTGCCAATAGGAAAATTTTCCTAACACCAATGCAACAGGGGCCAGGTCAGTCTTGTGTCTATAAATACAGAGCCTCCCCTTACATGAAAAGGGTCTATAAATTCAATCCAAAAACTCCACTTTTTGAAATACAGAGCTCGAAATCTCTCCAAACCCTAACTCTCTCTAGTCTCTTCAAACCCTAGCCTCCATACACTTAACCCTAACATTTATACACACTCCATACACTCATAGACAAGCCTCCAAAGCCTCTATTGAAGACTCAAAGTGCTGCTACTTGAAAGTTCTCAAGGATCAAGCTAAGAAAAGCAAACAAAGCAAGCAAAATAAGAAGAGGACAAGGTAGGCTTTCTCTTCTTCCTTCTAACCTACTTGGATTTTCTTTTATTTAATCTCCTATCTCTACCCCCGTTTTCTTGCATACTTAAAACAAGGGATTCTCCGATTCATGCATAGGAAAGATTGTTGAAAGTCATTGTGTCAAGGCTTTATTCTAGTTCAACCTTAGACTGGATTCGGCCCTCTTGATTATGTGATGAAGCCTAATTTTGCATGTTCACGACCTTACTTGTATTGTGCATATCATACATCTGTTCAAAATTATTTTCAAAATTTGTTTTGAAAACTTGCATCAAAACTCTCTTTCAAACTAGTATTCAATATCTTGTTTTCAAGAACACAATCTTAAAGTGATTCAAGTCATTCCATGGTTAGGGTTGCTTTAGGAAAGTATTATATTTATTGAGACCAACAAGGTTCATATTTTTAGTGTAAACCCTAAATTATTTTTCATCAAAACCACAATCTTAAGATGATTCCAGTCATTCCATGGTCAGAGTTGTTTTAGGAAAGTGTGATATTCAACGTGATTATATTGGTCCATATTGCAAATCCATGTTGTTTTCAAAACCACCAACTTAGAATGGTTCTAATCTCTTCATGGTTAGAATCGTTTTAGAAAAGTGAGACATTAAAAAGATTTCAAAAGTCCATATTCAAGTCCCTTTCTAAATTGCTTTTCAAACTTCTTTCCAAAAACTCTATTCAAAAATCTATTTTTCAAAAACTCTTTTCAAGCTTCCTTCCTAAAAACTCTCTTTCAAAAGTCTACTTTTCAAAAACTCTTTTTCTTAGAGTCCAAGTCAAGCCCTAGATTCCATGGTTAGGAAATCCTAATTCTCTTTCCTAAAAACATGACTTCCTCTTTTACTTCAAATCATAGGTTTCCAAAACTATTTTCTACATCAAATCCTAGGTTTCCAAAATCTCTTTTGGTACATCAAATCATAGCTTTCCAAATCCTAGATTTTCAAAGTTCAACATTTCCAATTCCATGCCAAATCCAATCTTTCAAATTAGAAAACTAGATCAAATCTTCCTGTTTAGGAAACTAAATCAAATCCTCTAATTTTAAAAACCAAATCAAATCATCTATTTTTGAAAATAAAAATCTAATATTCTACTTTAGAAAATAGGAATCAAATCTTTCTAAATTCAAAACTTTCCTAAGTTCATATCTTTTTAAATTCGAAACTTTCTGAAAATGATACTTTCCTAAAATGAAACTTTTCTAATTTGGCACGTTCTTAAAACAGAACTTTCTTATTTTGAAACTTTTCTAAATTCAAAGATTTATAAAATCTAGTCTTTCCTAAACCTAACTTTCTAAATTCATTCAAATCAAGTGATTAAATTAAGTCTTTCCGAATCAAATCAAATCTCTTTTCAAATCTTCCTTAAATCCCACTTTTCTAATTCTAACCTTTCATAATTCAAACCTTTCCTAAATCTCACTTTCTAAAATCAAACCACTCAAGTTTAAATCAAACCTTCCTAATTCAACTACATGCTCAAACCTTTCCAATTTAAAATATCAATATTTCTAAATCAAGTCTAAGTTCTTCTTCCAAGTTCCTTCTTGTCAAATTAGAGTCAATTTTAAGGTCAATTCTAAATCCAAGTTTCAAATTCAAATCTTCTGTTCCAAATTCAAGTTAAACTCTTTTCATATCAAACTCTTTTCAACTCAAATCTTTTCAATCAAACTTTTCAAAAACCTCGAAGTGTCTATTTTCAATTGGACTCTTGTCCGAACTATGACTGACCTGATTCTAAAAAAGGGATACATAGGCAACCCTCATGGGTGTGCGGTCACAACCTTTTTCAAATTTTCAATTCTATAATCTATTTTAAGTTTCTAATTCTAAAATCAATTTCCAATCTCTAATTTCTAAAACCTTCTTTCAGAATCAAATCTTTCTTTTTTTAAATTTATTTTCAAAATCAAAACATTTTTCTTGCACTTGTTTGTTTTGCATCGTATCAAATTTCTTTCATATAGTTCTTTTTTAAAATGGATATAATTGGACTTTTATTAATCGAATATTCTAAATGAGTGAACTTAGGGTGAATAGACATGTAAGTACCGCAAAGGCAGGGTAGGGTGATTGTAAGCACCCCATTTTTGCATGCTCAGCAATCTCTGGTCTGACCAGACTTATATTCAAACCGGCACATACACATTCAAGTCCAAACTAATTTTCTAGACTCAATCCAATCAATTAATCGCTTCACAGACCCACTAGCCCCAATAGAGGCAAAACGACCAAAATGCCCTTAGGGTATTGCTTGGTCCAATTCTAGTTGGCACGTCTTCTTAGAGACGGTAAGTCCCCTTTCAAGTCCAAATCTAATCCAAATCAAATATGGCACGCCTTTTCAGAAAGTTGATCTCTCAAGTGGTAAGACCATCCAGTTTGGCACATTTTTTAGAAAACTTTTCGGAACGGTAAGTCCTTTCAAACCCGTCAATTGGGATGGAACCTAAGTGTCTGTGATGGTAGAATAGTCTACCTTTGGCAACTGCTAGCTCGCCAATGAAGCATGTTCGTTATTTAGCACGTCTTTCGAGAAAGTTGATCCCTCAGACGATAAGTTCGCCTGGCAACTTCCCGAGATTAGACAGTCTTCGGAATGAATGAGCACCATTAGAGTGGCAGAAACACTCGCAAACATTGCAACTGTCAGAGTGGCGAAAACACTCACAAACAAGTCTACATTTGGGAATTGCCAACAAAACCCCTACGTCATGGGACCGAACTCGCCTCTTGGCCGTGAAAAGTTTACTAAAGGACAAGATACCATTGAAAACTAACTCATCATAGACCGTCAGAGTGATGAAAACACTCAAAACTTGAGTCAACCCTAGTGCCTACTAACCCATTTTGATGAAAAATGATCGAAATACCCCTTGAGCCTTTTTTGGCACGCTTCTCAAGAAAGTACCTAAATCCTCAGAGCAGTAAGTCCACCTTTCCAAGATCTTCCCAAAGACAATCCGGCATGTTCAGGTGCCTTCTAGTTAGTTCCGGACCAATTCCAAAACCATTCGTTCAAAATGACCATTTTGCCTCTAGGCAATCGAGATCCTCCGGGAACCACACCGGCTCTGGGTATCAAATCGGTAATCCCCTAGGAATGCTTTTAATAGTATTCCCGACCTCCCAACACCCTTCTAGAACACTCCAAGTCTATTCCTGCAAATTCGGTGCAAAATGACCGTTTTGCTCCTAGTGGACCGGTCACCTTTTTCAACTACAACGACTCTAGGTATCAAACCAGAAACCTTCCAAAATACTCTAGGTACTGTTTCCAACCTTCAAGTCCTCTTATAAGTCATTCTGAGTCCATTCCACTGGTTTTCTAGTCTAGTTAACCGTTTTGCCTCTAATAGCTCGGTCGAGCATCTCGACATTATTTTTCAAGTCCGTTACCCTCGGGACACTATTTCAATGGGATTTACCCATTTCTAGACTTTCGGAAAATTCTCGGCCTTCCAGAACATTCTAGAACTTCCGGAGTCACTCCTAGTGAAGCCAAGCTAAAAATTGCATGGTAGTTACTAATACAGGCACCCAAATCTTTTGTCTTACATATGAAGGGTTGAAAGATACGTTGCTTGCCAACCTTAAAACTTTCTTAAGTGGTCGGTGCCACTAGTAGTGGCGCCAGGCCAAATATTGGCTTGGCGCTACTCCTAAAGTGAGGTATTTTATATATCCTTTCTAAAAGCTCTCTTTCCAAATCCCTCCTTCTAAAAACCTCTTTTTCAGCATACTTTCCAAAAACTCTCTCCAATCTCTTTCTTCAAATTCCTTTCTAAACTTTTTTTCTAAAACCTTCCTCCAAAAATCTATTTTTCAAAACTTCTTTCCAAAACACTCTCCTCAAAATTCACTTTCTAAAAACGTTCCCTAAATCTCTTTCCTAACAACTCTTTCCTAAAACCCTCTTCCAAAATCTTCTTTCGTAAAGACTCCCTTTTCAAGTTTACTTTTCAAAAACTCCTCTCTAGGATTTCCTTCCTAAAATCTCCCTTTCTAAAAAACTCACTTTCCAAAAATCCCTTTTCGTGGTGTCCAAGTTAAACGTTAGGGCCAACAATAAGGAAATCTTAATTTTCCTTCCTAAAAGTATGATTTCCAATCCCTTATTTTGGCCTTAAAATCTAGGTTTTCAAAACCTCTTGTTTTCTACATCAAAACTATATATATTTCCAAAACCTATTTTCTACATCAAAACAATAGTCTTCCCAAAACTAGAATTTCCAGAACTCCATCTTTCCCAAATTCATCCAATCTTCCCTTTAGGAAACCAAACCCAATCTTTCCATTTAGGAAACTAAATCCAATCCTCCGTTTTTTAAAACAAAATCAAAACATCTCTTTTTAGAAACAAAATCCAATCCCTTGTTTTAGGAAATATGAATCTCAATCCTTCCAAACCCAAATTTTTCCTAATTCAACTCCATCATAATTTAGTACTTTCCTAAACCTTAAGTTTCCTAAACTTAAACTTTTAAATCTTTCCTTAAACTTTAAGCTTGCAAACCTTTCTTAATTCCATCTCTTTCTAAATCTTAACTTTCCAAATCTAAGTTTTCAAACTCTTCTTAAACTCAAAACCTTTCATAATTTCAAGAATTTCTAAAACTCAAATTTTGAACTTCCCTAAACTTCAAATCTTTCCAAATCTAAAACTTTCTAAATTCTAAACTTTCTAAATTTCAAAAATTCCCTATTTCAAAACTTTATTAAAACGAAATGTTTCCTATTTCAAAACTTTCTTAATCCAACAGTTTCCTAAATTGAAACTTTCCTAAAACAAAACTTTCCAAAAATGACACTTTCCTATTTTGAAACTTCCCCAAATCGAACCTTTCCTAATTTGAACCCTTCCTAAATCCAATCTTTCCTAATCTTCCAAGTCCAACATTTGAGTAAAGTCTTTCTTAATCTCAATTCCTTTCTAAATCTTATCTTCCTAGGTCTAGGGTCTCTATTCTTCCATTTCAAATTCCGATCTTCTATTATAAATTCAAATCAAATCCAAATTCCAATTCAATTTCTTTTTCCAATCAAACTTTCTATTTTCTATTGGACTCTTGTACGAACTACGACTGACCTGATTCCTCCAAAAGGATACGTAGGCAACCCTCATGGGTGCGGTCATAACCTTTTTCAAATCTCCAATTCAATAATCTATTTTTCTAATTCCAAGTTTCTATTTCCAAATCTCTATTTTCAATTTCCAAAACTTTACAATTTCAATTCTATCTTTTCAAATCTCTTTCTAAAAACAAATCAATTTCGTTTTAGATTTATTTTCCAACTCTCTTTTCTTGCACTTGCATATCATGCATTATGTCTTTTTAAACATTCTTTTTCTAAAGTGGATAGGATTGAACATTTGTTAGTTGAAGACTCTCATAGGTGAATCTAGGGTAAATAGACATGTAGGTACCGCAAGGGCAGGGTAGGGTGATGGCTTAGTGTGTCTTCCTTACACGTAACCAACCTTCGAACCTAGATCACTGTTTTCAAAAGACCAAATTGGAGTTTATTTTCAAAAAGGGCTTAATTATTTTCTAAAGGTTGCCAAACAACTTGTTTTCCTAAAAACCCTCTCTTGAGGAAGTATTTTCAAAATCGTTTTCAAAAACTCTAAGTGTAGTCTTCGGATTATACTTAGTTTTTAGGTGAATTCAAACCTAGTCACACTCATTCTTCTAGGAGGGTGAGTTCTAACGAGAGAGTACAGTATTTTTTCCGCTTGTGTGTGTATGCCTCGAGTGCAAAAAATCTGGGTGCGATAACGTGTAGGGAAGACGCACTAAGCCATCACCATACCCTGCCCTTACTGTACCTACATGTCTATTCACCCTAGGTTCACTCATTAGAATCTTTGATTAACAATTGTCCAATTATATCCACTTTAAAAGAGAATTGTATAAAAGAAGTTTGATATGATGCATGATATGTAAGTGCAAGAAAAATATTTGATTTTGAAAATAGATTTTGAAAAAAAGAATTGATTTTTGAAAGAAGGTTTTAAAAATTAGAGATTGAAAATAAACTTTAGAATTAGAAACTTGAAATAGATTATGGAATTGGAAATTTTAAAAAGGTTATGGAATTAAAAATTTGAAAAAGTTTGTGATTGCAACCATAAGGATTGCCTACGTATCCTTTTGTTGGGAATCAGGTCAGTCGTAGTTCGAACAAAAGTCTGATTTAATAGACATTTTTGGGTTTTTGAAAAGTTTGATTTGAAAAGACTTGATTAGAAAAGAGTTTGATTTGAAAAAGGATTTGATTTGAACTTGGAATAAAAGATTTGAAATTGAGTTTTGATTTGAAATTGAACCTAGACTTAGAATTAAACTTTGAAAAATGAGTTTGAACCTTAAAAGAAAACTTGGACTTGATTTAGGAAAGAGGGAGTTGAGTTTTGAAAACATGTTGACTTAGATTGAAATTGGAAAACCATCTTGGTTTAAGAAAAGAATTTTAGAAAGGAGTTGAAACTTCCTAACTTAGGATTAGGGTTGAACTAATGTTTAGGTACCCTAAGGTTAAGGTATCCTAGGGTTGGAACACGTAGTTGAATTAGGAAGGTTTGATTTAAACTTGAGAGGTTTGATTTTAGAAAGTTAGATTTAGGAAAGGTTTGAATTAGGAAAGTTGGATTTAAGGAAGATTTGGAAAGAGATTTGATTTGATTTAGAAAGACTTGACTTGACTTGATCACTTAATTTACATGAATTTAGAAAGTTAGGTTTAGGAAAGATTGGATTTTGAAAAACTTTGAATTAGGAGAGTTTCAAAATAAGAAAGTTCCGTTTTAGGAAAGTGCCAAATTAGGAAAGTTTTCATTTTAGGAAAGATTTCGATTTAAGAAAGTTTGGAATTTAGAAAGAGTTGAACTTTGAAAAGATTTAAAGTTTAGAAAGTTTTAAAATTAAGAAAGATTTTATTCCTATTTGCTAAAGTAAAAGATTAGATTTTATTTTCAAAAAAAGTTGATTTGATTTGGTTTCTAAAACTGGAGAATTTGATCTAGTTTCCTAATTTGAAAGATTGGATTTGATATGGAATTGGAAAGGTTAAGTTTTGAAACTCTTGGATTTGAACATATATGACTTGGTACAAAAGAAGTTTTGTAAACCTACGATTTGATATAGAAGAAAGTTTTTAGCAACCTATGACTTGAGGCAAAAGAAGAAATCATGCTTTTAGGAAAGAGAACTAAAGTTTCCTAATCATGGAATCTAGGGCTTGACTTGGACTCCAAGAAAAAGAGTTTTTGGAAAGGAGATCTTTAAAAGAAGTTTTTAAGAAAGAGATTTTTGAAGAGAGTTTTTAAAAAGAGAGTTTTTGGAAGGGAGTTTAAAAGACTTTTTAGAAAGTAGATTTTTTTAGGAGAGTTTTTGAAAAGGAGTTTGAAAGCAATTTTGGAAAGGGGCTTGAATATGGACTTTTGAAAACCTTTTGAATATCTCACTTTCCTAAAACGGTTCTAACCATGAGAAGATTAGAACCATTCTAGGTTGGTGGTTTTGAAAACAACATGAATTTGAGATATGGACCAATATAATCACATTGAATATCACACTTTTCTAAAACAACCCTAACCATGGAATGGTTAGAATCATCTTAAGATTCTGGTTTTGATGAAAAGCGATTTAGGGTTTACACCCAACATATGGACCTTGATGGTCACAATGAATATAACACTTTCTTAAAACAACCCTAACCATAGAATGGCTAGAATCACTTTAAGATTGTGATTTTGAAAACAAGTTTGAAAAAAAGATTTTGAATGCAAGTTTGAAAGATGATTTTGATGTAAGTTTTGAAAATCACTTTGAAAACAAGTTTTGAATGGATGTATGAATATGACATGCACAACGCAAGTACGGTCGTGAACATTCAAGACTAGGTTTCACCATATAATTATGGGGGCCAAATCCACACGGTCTAAGGTTGAACTAGAAGAAAGCTCTCGACACGGTGACTTTCAACAGTCCTTCCTATGCATGAATCGGGGAGTCCCTTGTTTTAAGCATGCAAGAAAGAGAGGTAGAAGATGGGAGATTAAAATAGAAGAAAATCCAACTGGGTTAGGTGGAAGAAGAGAGGGGGGGGGGTAGTACATACATATAAAGAGAAAGACTACCTTATCTTCTTCTTATTTTTCTTGCTTTATTTGCTTTACTTTACTTGGGCTTTGAGAGCTTCGAACTCGCGGCACTTAAGTCTTTAATGGCTTGCTTTGAGGCTGGTGTACAAGTGTATGGAGGCTAGAGCTTGAAGAGACTTAAAGGAATTAGGGTTTGGAGAGGATTCGAACTCTATTTTCAGAGAGCCAGCATTTCTGGACTGAGATTGTAGACCCTTTTACGCAAGGGAGAGGGTTTGTATTTATAGGCAATTTAAACTGACATGGCGCCTATTGTAGTAGCGCCAGGCTTAAATTTACACAGGCACCACTACTTGTGGCCTAGCTTATAGTGGCACCAGCCACTTAGAGAAGTTTTTAGGGCAGCAAGAAACGTATCTTTCGACCCTTGATACGCTAGGCAAAAGATTTGAGCACCTGTACTAGTGACTACCATGCAATTTTTGGCTTGACTCCACTAGGAGTGACTCTGGAAGGTCTAGGAATGTTTCGGGAGGTCGGGAGTGGTCCGAAAGGTTGAAAATGGATAGAAACCCTCGAAATAGTGCCCTTAGGGTAATGGGCTTGAAAAATAATGTGGAGATTGTTGAAATGGTTGACCGAACTATTAGAGGCAAAATGGTCAACTAGACCAGGAAACCACCAGAATGGACTTGGAATGTCACATGAGAAGGCTTGAAGGTTGAAAACAATATCTAAAATGTTCTGAGGGATTGTTGGTTTGATACCCAGAGCCAGCGTGGTTCCCAGGGGCGATCGGATACCTAAGGGCAAAATGGTCATTTTGACTGGATGGTCCTGGAATTGATCCAAAATTGACTGAAAGTCACTTGATCATACCAGATTTTCTTTGAGACAATCTTGGAAAGGTGGACTTACCACTCTGAGGACTTAAGTGCTTTCTTGAGAAGCGAGCCAAAAAAGGCTCAAAGGGTAGTTTGGTCATTTTTCACTAGAGTAGGGTAGGTGTTGATCCGAGTTTTGAGTGTTTTCGTCACTCTAACGATGTGTGATGTGTTAGTTTCCAAAGGTATCTCGTGTTTTGGTAAATGTGCCACGGCTAAGAGGCAAGTTTGATCTCGTGACATAAGGGATTTGTTGGCAATTCCCGATGTCGACCTGTTTGTGAGTGTTTCCGCCACTCTGACGATTAAAATGTTCGCGAGTGTTTCTTCCACTCTAACAATGTGCATTTATTCTAAAGACTGCTTGATCTCGAGAAGTTGCTAGATGGACTTATCGTCTGAGGAATCAACTTTCTTTAAAGACGTGCTGGATAATAAACATTCTACATTGGCGGGCTAGCAAGTACCAAAGGTAAACTGTTCTACCATCTCGAGGACTTGGGTTTCGTCTCGATTGACAAGTTTAAAGGGACTTACCGTTCCAAGGAATTTTCTCAATAAACATGCCAGACTGGATGGACTTACCATATAAGGGATCAACTTTCTCGAAAGACATGCTGAATTTGATTTGGATTGGAATTGGATTTGAGATTGAAATAAGGACTTACCATCTTCGGGAAGATATGCCCACTGGAATTGGACCGATTAATGCCTCAAGGACATTTTGGTCATTTTGCCTCTATTGGGCCCGATGGGCCCGCTAAGCAATTTAACTATATTGAGTCTAAAAAACTGGTTTTGATTTGATTGTGTTTCTATCGGTTTGAATGTGAGTCCAACCACAATTCTAGGTTGATCCTAACCCTTTTATGGTTAGGGTTTTCCTAGAAAAGTGTGACATTTGAAATGGCTTCTAATAGCCTATATAGTTTTCTTTAAAAAAAAAAAAACGATCTTGAAATGATCCTAGTAATTTCATGACTAGGGTTGTCTCAGGGAACATGTGACATTGAAAACGACCCGAGAAGGTCTACATTTTTTGCCTCGCACCTTTGTTGTTTTTCAAGCCACGAGCCTAAAGCAATTATAGCCTTTCAATGGCTATAATGGTTTTAGGCAAAGTGCGATATTCATTTAGGATGTCTAAAATCCAAGTTAGGGTATCGGGTCCTAAAACATGTTTTCAAAAGACTCGATTTTAGAACCATTTACAAAACTCGCATTTGTTAAACCTTAGAAGTCCAATCCTAGGAAAATATTATTTTTGCCAACTTAGAAACCTTCCATTTCTAAACCAAAATCTTACCTTTTTCAAAACTCCCAAAATCCTCAATTTCCAAATCAATCAAACCTTTCCTTTTCAAACTTTCTTTTTTAAAATCGATCGAATCAAAACCTTCCATTTCGAATCCTTCAAATCACTTCTTTTTCAAACCTTCCAAACTCAAACCCTAAATCTATTCCTCCCATTTTGGAAACAATCTAAACTTACCTTTTTCAAGCAAATCAAATATTTTCCAAAAAAGAAACAAAACCTTTTAATTCTTTTCAAACCCTTTCAAATCTTCCAAATCTTTTTCAAATCTTTCTGAAAGGAAACAAATCAAATCTTTTTCAAAAAAGAAAACAAATCTTTTTCAAAAAAGAAATAAAAGCTTTTCAAAATTCTCAAATTGAATATTTTTCAAATCTAATCTTTCAAATCAAATCTCAATCTTTTCAAATCAAATCAAGTCTTCCTGAAAAAGAAACATTTCCAAATTCAATCTTCTTGAAAGGAAACATTTTCAAATCTAAATCTTTCTAAAAAGGAAACATTTCAAAAATCAAATCTTCCTGAAAAGGAAACATTTTCAAAATCCAATCTTCTTGAAAAGGAAATCTTTCAAAGTCAAACTTTCCTGAAAAGGAAACTTTCTAGAAATAGAACCCATTTCAAAATTCCAACTCTTTTAGACTCTTGTCCGAACTACGGCTGATTTGATCCTCTTTAAGGAGGTACGTAGGCAACCCTTCATCGGGTGCTATTACAACCTTTTTCAAATTTCCAATTCTACAACCATTTTTGAAACTCAATTTCATCTTTCAAACTCTTTTTCAAACTTTGTTTTCAAATGTTTTCTAAGTGGATAGCATTAAACATAGGTAATCAGTGAGTCATAATTAGATGAGTAAAATGTGAATAGACATATAGGTACCATAAGGGCGGGGTAGGGTAATAGTCTTAGGATATCTTCCCTACACGTAACCAACCCCTGGACTTAAGAATTTTTGTTTTAAAGACCAAAATCGAAATCAATTTTCAAAAGGGCTTTCCAACTTTTTTAGGGTTGTTTGACAACCCTACCTTCTAAAACTCTCTCATGAGGACATTTTTCAAAAATACTTTCCAAAACCTAAGTTTAACCCTTGTGTTTACTTGGTATAAATGACCTAGCACATCTTTAAATATGTTAGGTAGCGATTCCAAAGACCTTTTTAAAAAAAAGCCCTAATCAATTCCATTTCAAAAATTCAAACCCCATCGCATTTGTCCTTCTAGGAGAATGAATTATAATGAGAGAGCACCGTAATTTTTTCCCAAGCTAAGAGGGCTCGGCGTCTAAAACAGGGCGCAACAAACCTCGCAGGTCTACTCAAGCTAACTTAGGTTGGCTTGTTCCAACTTAAATGAACCTAGTTGGCTTGAGCCATTTCGATAGTTTTAGAAAAAATTTACCATCACAAGCCAAGAAAACAAAGCCCCTAACCTGCAAACTTTATATAGAGTTTAATGACATCATACTCTCAAGTGAAATATGAAAAACCATTAATTCATAAGAAACTAAAGATTATGTCTTGGAGTATGTACCCAATGATATAGTAATTCAACCTCAACACTTGAACCAAGATGAACAATTTCATGCAGGAGTGAGAGTGTGTAAGAGAATATCAAGGTAGAAATAACATGTCATTCAAGTCCTAGTTGTGATCTATATTACTGCCATCACATTTGAAAGTTGAAGTTTTTCACGAACTAGAAGTCAAACCTATTGTTAGCCCAAACACAAAAATTGTTGTTCAAGGGCACTTGCTCCCCCTCACAAATATAAACCATATGAAACTTCAAGGGTTTATTTCCCTTATCGAATTTTTGTGTTCCAGTCATATGGCGGCTTTCATACTATTTGACTATGGTAGGCTTTACTACAGACTTAATATTCTTAGAATATATATAAGTTTTCTATATCTAATAGTGGCTTTCACACACAATCATAGGTAGCCCTTTCTTTATGCAAGAGTTTCATTTGAAACAAGGGTTCAATAATTTTGACTGCATATCAATACTTGGTCAATCTAGAGTATTATCATCATTAAATCTAAGAAAGACATATAGAGATATTCGATCATATATGAGGAAAAACAACTTGTCAATTTCAAAATAATATGTGTACAAGTGACACACTTAGCATAAAATATATCACTTATTCATACCTGAGGTTGAAAAGACTTTATTATTTGAACATACCTAATCTTAAGCTACAAGACTCAAGCAAAGTAATGTCTTTCAAGTTCCGCATGAGTAGCATAATAACAAAAAGAATGCTAAAACAAGCAAAAGAAAAAAAAAAAAAACACAACTCTTTTTGAATTTTTTGAAATTATTTTTCAAGAAGATAAAATCTTTTTGGCATTTAAAAAAAAAGACAAAACAAAACAAATCACAACATAGAACATAGCACTAGGAAGAGGCATAAACATGAAGATCATCCTAGGCTATGAGTAGAAAATGCCTAACTGATGAGGCAGACCCCTCCAAAATTCCTAAGGGTCTCAAACCGAAGGGCATCTAAGGGTTTTGTGAACAAGTCAGCTTTTTGATGTTCTATTTCAATATGTTCAAAAGAAATGACCTTGTTCTCGACTAACTTACAGATGAAATGATGCCTAATGTCGATATGATTAGTTCTAGAGTGTTGAACCAGATTTTTCATTATGTTTATCGCATTCATGTTATCACAGTACATGACAATGATACCTTGTTCTAAACCATATTCAGAAAGCATCTACCTCATCCACAAAAGCTAAGTACATCCACTCCCAATAGCTATGTACTCTACTTCTCCAGTGAAGAGAGAAATAGCATTATGTTTCTTACTATACCAAGAAATGAGAATGTTTCCAATATAGAAACATCCTCTAGAAGTGCTTTTTTTATATCATCAACATACCTTGCCCAATTTGCATCCATAAAGCCAGCAATGTCAGCATTTGTGTCCATCGAGAACCAAATGCCTAACCTTAAAGTGGCATTCACATATCTAATAATTCTATTAACAGCAAAGAGATGCGACTCTTTTGGACATGCTTGGTACCTACCACAGGCTCCCACGCTAAAGGCAATATTGGGAGGACTAACTGTAAGGTACAATAGGCTTCCTATCAGATTGAGATAAGTTGTTTGATCTACATATTTTCTAATAACATTTTTGCTAAGTTTTGTGCTAGTACTCATTAGAGTTCTAGTTAGCAGTAGTTAACCCAAATCTATTAACTAGGTCTTTAAAACACTTAGACTGAGATATGAACATCTCATTTTTCATTTGACAAACTTGAAGACCTAGAAAATATGACAATTCACCACCAAACTCACTTCAAATTCATTTTTCTTGCAATCAGCAAAGTGTTGAGTAAGTGAATTAGAAGTGGAACCAAAAACTATATCATTAACACAATTTTGAACAATTAGAATATGTTTACCACTACGTTGATGAATAGGGTTTTATCCACACTACTTCTAGAGAAACATTCTCTAAAAGAAAGGCTGTTAGCCTCCCATACCAAGCTCTAGGAGCATGTTTCAAACCACAGAGAGCCTTCTTCAACCTATAAACATGATTAGGATGTCATGGGTTTTCAAACCCTTTAGGTTGTTCTACGTACGCTTCTTCATTTAGCACTCCATTCAAGAATGCACTTTTCACATTCATTTGGAATAGTTTAAAGTGCAAACTGCAAGTAATAGCTAATAAGATACAAATTGATTGCAATCTAGCTACTAGTGCAAAGGTCTCACCAAACTTTATACCCTCAACTTGGGTGCAACCTTGAGCCACTAGCCTAGCCTTATTTCTTATTATGGTACCATGCTCCTCAATTTTATTCTTAAATATCTACTTAGTACCAATAACAATCATATTAGTAGGTCTAGGAGCTAAATTTCATGCATCATTTCTAACAAATTGTTCTAACTCATTATACATGGCATTAATCCAACAATCATCTTTCAATGCTTTATTAACATTTTTAGGTTCTAGTATGGAAGCATAACAAAGATGGGCTACGTCATTTAGAATTTGTATTCGAGTTTTCATCCCGATTGTTACTTCTCCAATCACTTGAGTAGTGAGATAATTGAGCTTCATTTTCAAAGATGGGTCCACTGTTGGTTGAGGTAAAGTTGGAGCATGTTTAGAAGAAATCTTATCTTCTTCTTCCATGTTCTCACTTGCTTCTTCCTATTCAATGATGGGTTCCAATACTCATTCTTTAATATTCTTATCAGTAGTCAAAACTGCATCATCTATCACAACGTTAGTTGATTCCATGACAGTTGAAGTATTCAAGTTATAAACTCTAAAAGCATGGTTGTTCAAGAAATAACCAAGAAAGATACCTTCTTCGCTTTGAGAGTAAAATTTACCTAAAAGTTCTCGATCACAAAGTATATAACATTTGCTCCCAAAGAATCTAAAGTATTTCAAGTTAGGCTTCTTACCGTTCCAGATTTTATAAGGGGTTTGCATTGTACCCGACCGTAGATACCCTCTGTTAGAAGTGTAGCATGCAGTATTCACAACTTCAACCTAGAATTTCAACGAAACCTACTAACCATGGAGCATGACACAGGCCATTTCTTGTACCACCCTGTTCTTTCTTTCCACCATCCTATTTTGTTATAGAGTTTTTGGTGTAAAAAAATCATGTCTTATACCCTGTTCATCATAGAACTCCACGTACTCCTTGTTCTCAAATTCTCTTCCATGATCTGTGCATATTCGAGTGATGCACCAAATTTTCATTCCATTTTTCATTCTGAAGCCTTAGACACAATGAGCTAAAGGCAGGAAATGCATCAGATTTTTCCTTAAAAAAATTTACACATGAGTATCCAGAAATATCATCAACAGCAAGAAATATATACTTCTTACCCCTAATACTTTCAGTTCTTGTAAGACCCATCAAATCTATACGCACAAGTTGAAGAGTGTGATTTATAGTAAGATACTTAATCTTTTTATCAGCACTCCTAACTTGATTTCCTAACTGACAGGACCACAAACTTTGTTCAATGGTTTTTCAAGTTTGGGTAACCCTCTTACAAGATCTCTATTAGCAAGTGTAATACCTCGAATCTCTATTATCTAATTTAATATGAATTACCTAAATTCTGTATTATTATTAATGTGTCATTGGGTCAAAATAATCAATGGTAATGCATGTTGTAGCATATGCTTTATGTGTGAGACCCATGGTTGTCTCTTATTAACCATAGACACACACAGCTGTAACACACGTACACACTTACTTTCCGAGAAGAAGAAGAAAAAGAATAAGAAGAAGAGAAGAGGAAAAAGAAAGAAGAACAAGAAAGGAGAAGATTGAAACAAGAAGAAGCTTGGAGAGTCTCAACCCAAGCCAAAAGAAGCCATCGATGAATTTGAACAAGCTTGAAGAAAGGTATGAACCCTAGCTTGCATCTGTACATATGTATATCTATATGAGTTGTGACATTTGGGTAATGCTTGGCGAATCCTTTGAGTCCCATTTGGCTAACTGTTGGATCCTCATAAGCTTATGTTAAGGGTTTGAGGTGAGGATTTGTAAAACCTCCAAATTTGTACATGTTGGGTTTGAGATTTTAATCCCTTTGATTGACTTGTTTCTTTTGCCCATTTTGACTTATTGTGGTCTTGTTGGGTCAATCTTTGAACCTTAGAATCATTAGTAGAGTTTGGGAGAGTTTGAGAGAGGTTTGGGTGAGAAAAACTTATTTTCTTCGCACCAGTCACAAGCTTAGTGCGCCTGATGGCACGGGTCACTGGCCAGCTTTGGCACTGTTTAATAAAACGGGCATAACTTACTCTAGAAAACTCAAATTAATGCACCGTTTGAAGCGTTAGAAAGTAGACGCATAGATATTCCTATCCATATAAAGTTTGTACTCTAATTACTTATGGATTATGAGATATTAAGGTTTAAAATTGACCCAAAATTTCTATTAGGAACATTATCTTCCAAAATTGTAGTCCCTTTTCCATTGGACATAACTTCAAATGAAATTAAAGGCCTTTAAGCCTATTTTCAAATAACATTGACCTAGAATGTAGGCTCATTATTCTGATGTGAATGAGATACAATGAATAAATTGGTGTTCAGGGATTCATGTTTCAAATCTCAACTTCTATGTTCTTGCATTTCATCAGGGTCATGTGTTTGACTCTTCTATATATTCTATGTGTAGGAACAGTCTTTTTAAATCTAATCTCAAGAATCAAGGTGAGTAACGATATGACATGAGTAAAATCTTATTATTTTTCAAAGGTTTCCAAGTTCAATTGCATTACCTATTATTTACAAGTTCAACTACCTTGCCTTCAAGTTCAATTATATTCCAAGCATTTCTTCCCACGATTTCTACATCAATGATTATGTTATATGTAAATGTCATGTTTCGAAATGAAACTTTACTTATGTTATGAAATGAAACCCATGGACTAGAATGCTTTAAATGAAAGAGATGTAAGG
Source organism: Euryodendron excelsum (assembly GCA_033060915.1). NCBI lineage: Eukaryota > Viridiplantae > Streptophyta > Magnoliopsida > Ericales > Pentaphylacaceae > Euryodendron > Euryodendron excelsum. Next base: position 25,218,019 of record CM065379.1, read on the forward strand.
TTTTCCAATGTATGGTGCCAACTCGAGGTCTTTCGTGGAAAAACCCTAAACTGGCAACGATGGTCCAACAGTAGGGGATGTGAAATAATCTATTGCCATGTTGGGAGACGTCTCTTAGCTTAAAGAGCTTATGTGTGATATTTATGGTTACTATCTAGCTCTTATGATTGGCTCAAACAGCCTATGTGTGAATTTTAAGGTTACTAATGTGAAGCCTAGCTCTGATGTTGGTCTAAAGAGCCCTATATGTGACATTTAAGGTTACTAATGTGAAGCTACTAATGCGGAGGCTAGCTCTGATATTAGCCTAAATGGCCCTATGTGTGACCTTTAAGGTTACTAATACGGAGCCTAGCTCTAATGTAAAGACATAACACACTCATGTTCTAGGGTGAGAAATATGACTTGTTCAAATGCTTCACAAAAAATTATGTATGTTTTCATAAGTATTAATGTCATGGTATATCTTTTCTTTTTACGATATTATAATATGCCTGACAATATCATACCATAGTATGCTTATGACAAGCTACATTATACCTTACGTGATCATGTTACGATTTGCATCTCACTCATATGATACTATATTCAAAATGTTACAATATTTCATTATCAAAGCTTACGATATAATGTTTTAATATAATGCTTATGCTACCTATATTTTCAAATCTACGCTTTATACATTTCCTAGAATAATAATATTTGATGTGTCTAATATTATACAATAAGTTAAGATATACTCTTGCGAGTTTATGATAGATTACACTCATGACAAGTTATGTCATGCTCTAGAGATCATGCTACGACATGCCTCTCTCTCTTTTACGACATTATGTTTTGTAAATGCTAAAATGTTTTAATACGAAAGCCTATGTCATATGTGTTTTCAAGCTTACGCTTATACCTTTATAAGTCCAGGCCATATATGCATAAATGTTCATCTATTGTCATATACATTAAATAGAAATGTTAATCCATGTTATTTTATGCTCACGCATCATTGTTATTCACTGAGCATTGGCTTACATTTTCTAAAAATGTTTTCAGGAAACCAAATTGGGAGGCCTTAAAGGGAGGCCCATTATGAGTATATTTGGACCGTGGCCCACAGGCCTTATGATATGTAATGCACATAAAGGTTGGGCCCCAATGTTTTGTAATATTGTAATGTTATAACTATGATGGCCTTCGATAGGCCCATCTTATGGTAAGTTTTGGAGATTAGGCATGGCTCTGCTATGTATGACACACGTTTTGTTTTTATAAAATTTTATTTTCTCAATTATGTATCTTTTAAATGGTAAATGCATAGGTGTTCAACTGATTTATGTAATGCGGCCTAGGGTAGCTGAGCTATTAGCCGGTCATATACCCTAAATTCGCATAAGCTAAGTTCTGGGGCGTGACAACAAGTCTGGTTAGATCCTTGTAATTAACATGACCAAGATGGTGATGCCATAACTCAACATCATCAAATTTAGCAGTGTTGCATACTTGTTCATTCATGGGTAACATTCCATAACAATTTTCAGATATTCTCACACCTTTCATCATAAGTTCACCAACTTTATTCAAAATACTACATTTTCTTTTTAAAAACAAAACTTGGTGGTGTGAGTCACATATTTGACTAATGCTTATTAGATTAGCCTTTAGCCCTTCAACAAGAAAAACATCTTTCAATTTTGGAATTCCAGCAGCAGTTACACAGCCTTTCCCAACAATGTTAGACGTGCTCCCCTCACCAAACATGACAGTTCCCCCATCAATTTCTTCTAAGGAACTAAACAGAGATCTATTCCCACACATATGCCTGGAACACCCACTATCTAAATACCACATATCTAGATTCTGAGCTTTAAGTGCTATGTTAACAACAAGACACTTAAGATCAGACTTCTTTATTCATATGGTTCTAGTCTTAATTTTAAACGTGGTTGGTGTTTCTTTTGGCTTTACCTTGGCACTTATATTAGGTTTTTTTCTTTGAGGAGTGTAGTACCTAGGTTATGACAAAGCATCAAGTCCAAGTATTGTGCCATGGTTGGTATGATCTTCCATTTATATTTTGAATGTAATTCATTGGAAGGACATACAACTTATGACATTGTGGTCGGATGTGACCCCTAATGCCACAATAATGACACACAAGTACAAATTCTTGTGTTGGTGCTTGTCTAGTAGGTCTGGACTTGGATTTGGAAGGATTTACAAAGTTAAGAGGATTAAACCTGTTATATATTTACCTTGTGCATGTATTGTGGGTCCAGCCTTGGACTTGGCAGGATCAACAAAGTTAAGAGTGTCACGACCTCAAACCCACTCTATGTGGATTTGGTGCCTCTACCGGCTGATAGCTAACATTCCAAAAGCTACCAAAGGCCTTAAATTCGAAATGGACAAAAGTGCAATTAAATAATTTATTTAAATACTATAGCAGAAGCATACATAATTCAAGAGACTTGAAATTTGTCAGGTCATTGAATAACAGAGCTGTATCTAAGTCCATCCCAATCTAAACCTACTTACAAAATTATTAAACATGATAAGAAGTTCGATATCCAAATTATACACATAACACAATCTTATGGCCTTAAAATAATATGATCCAATATTACGTACAAACACTACATCAAAAGGTACATCAATGCATTAACCATACTTCATGTAATAAAGGATTACACTAAAATATCACATGATAGTCCAAGCATCCAAGCTTCAAGGATCACAAATGCTAACATCACAAAAAGTCTTCTATTTAAAATGCAATTTGAGGGCTTCTAGGGCATTATAGCTCCTTAAGTCTCCACTTGAACTCAATGACTTGATAAGATGTTAAAGGATTTCTTGGGCTCACAGCCCAGTGAATAACTTGACAACTATCGAGGTTTTACCATGGATACTATTTTCGAAAGAAATAAGAACACTATAAATATCACTTAGTTTCCAAAGTACATTTGACGTAGTTAGTATTCCAAACAAGACAGATAAAACATGCTTTCAAACACTGCATTTTTAGAAACATAACATATATCATATTTTTCACATGTCATCTCAGTTGGCACATAAACAACCATAGACATATTTGTGTCCACCCGAATATGAAACAGACACATCATTTTCATGGTATGAAAATGTAGCCCTTTGGCAACATCGAGACTTGTCTCATGTAGGTATATAGAACGAGTTTAGATTATAGTCCCACTCGCATATGACCCTGAGATAGGCAGATATCATAAAATACTCATTTCACTTTAAGAGAGCTTATAACAAAGCCTTTCAATATCCATGGTACTCATAGCATGTTTTGGATAGATTTAACATATGAAGTATAATTATGAATAGTCAGTCTAAAACGATCATTTCATAAAACATGCCTACTACAAGAATCAATTTAGAAATTCAACTCTGAAAGTCAAGTCACTCATCTTGAGTTCTTAGTGCTTTAAGATAATTCTATAGTCCTTGACTAAATAACCTTCTAGCTCTTAAACAGAGCTTAAACACTTAGTAATCCTACACAATTAAGGCAAGCTCAAATAACACAGAAACATATAAGCCTATTAGAACCTACTTCAGGTTCTCATTAATGGGTCCTACATTAGTGTAAAATTAATTTAGAGTGAAGAATTTATGATGTTCTAACAAAAGTGTAGACCCCTAGGTCAAGAGTCAGCACTTGAATAAAGGTGTCAACCCTTGGACAAAAGGGTCGACCCCTAACACTAAGGTGTCAACTCTTTTTCACATAATGCAAGTCTGGGCACTCAAAAATGTTAAGGTGTCGACCCTTTTTTACAGAGAGTTTAGATTCAAGTTCTGAGTTTAGAGGTGTCAACTCCTAAACACAGGAGTCGACCAATGTACACAAAAGCAATGCAGTATAAAAAATAGTTAGTTAAATTTAAATAGTCATAATTCATTCATTTCAAATCCGATTTTGCTCTATAAACTATTAATAGAAAGGTACAAAAGTCTATTTTTTAATGGTGTTGGTCTCATAGAAAACTTCCAAGTATTAAGAGACTTATGTCTAAAAAAGTAAGGACTGGTCACATAAAGATAAACAATTCAGCTCATTAAAGTGTTTCCATGAAGCGTAATATTAACAATACTTAATCAAAGGTGTTGTCTTAACATGACATTAAATCAATGGGTTTAAGAATTTCAAATCCATTCTCAAGGAAATCAAGTGAAAAGATTGGTTCATCATCTCATAATTTAGGGTTTCATGTTCTAGGGCTTAAATGTCTAATTCTTGGGACAGGCAAGGGTCGTAGTGAGTGTGTGAGATAAATACAACATGAATGCAAGCATAGAAGTTGAATCCCTACCTTATTCCAAGCTTCTGATGGATTTTCCCTGATTTTCCTTAGCTCTCCCTTCACATTCTATTGAGCTAAGCACTATAGCTCTCTCTCTCTCTACAAGACATACAAGGTCTTATAAATAGAAGAACAAAGAGTGTGAGAGATCGTGGGTTGTCTCTTCAATACCCACTCATGCTCTCTCTATAATTACAAATAAGTCTACCAATGAGAGAACATGTAAGTATTTGTGCGTGTGGGAGTTAGTGGAGTGGCACTAAACACTCCACTCATTCTCTCTTTTCAAATGCATGCAAGGTGGTCTTCCTCTCTCTACCCACTCATGCAAATAGATAGATACAAAAGATAGTGGAACACATGACTTACTATAAGGCTATTGGGATGGTGAGGTGTCAACTACTCATGTAACAAGACCATGACTCATTTGTAAGCACTCCATTTTTGACCGCTCAGCGGTCTACAATCTACAATCTGTTCAGACTTGTATTCAAGTCAATGCAAACATATTTTGAGTCAAATCAACTTTCCAAGTCTAATCCCATCTATCCATCGCTTCGCAGGTCCACCAGGCCCAAATAGAGATAAAATGACCAAAATGCCTTTGGGGGCATTGTTCGGTCTAATCCCATGGCATGCCTTTTCGAAGACAGTCAGTTCCCTTTTCAATTCCAAATCAGGCAAGTCTTTCCAAAGACGGTAAGTCCCTTTTTTAAATTCTAATAGGCACGTCTTTCCGAAGATGGTAAGTCCCCTTTCCAATTCCAATTCAAATTCCAATCCCTCTCTCGAGAAAGTTGATTCCTCGAGACAGTAAGTCTATCTTGTCCAGCACGTTTTCTGAAGAAGTCTCTTTGGAACGGTAAGTCTCTTCAAACCTATCGACCGGGACGAGACCCCAAATCCCCTAGATGGTAGAACGGTCCACCTTTGGCGCCTGCTAGCCCGCCAATGCAGAAATATCTTTTTTGGCACGCCTTTTGAGAAAGTTAACTTCTCAGACGCTAAGTCCCTTTAGCAGCTTCCCGAGATTAGGCGGTCTCAAGAATGATCACGAACCGTCGAGTAGCGAAAGTACTTGCAAATATCGTAACCGTCAGAATAGCAAAAATACTCGCAAACAGGTCGATATAGGGAATTACCAACAAACCCCTGTATCACGAGACCACCGTCAGAGTGGTAGAAACACTGAAAACCCAAGTCAACACTAATGTTTGCTAGTCCACTTCGGTGAAAAATGACCAAACTGCCCTTAGGGCCATTTTTCGACACGTTTCTCAAGAGCACACCTAAGTCCTCAGAATGGTAAGTTCACCCTTCCAAGATTGTCTTAGAGACAATCTGGCATGATTAGGTGCCTTCTAGTCAATTACGGGCCAATTCCGAGGCTTTTCGGTCAAGATGACCATTTTCCCCCTAGGCATTCGAACGCCCTGGGGACCACACCGGCTCTGGGTATTAAACTGGTAACCTCCCGAGAATAATTTTTATTGTATTCTTGACCTTCCCTTATCTTTTTGGATCATTCTGAGTCAATCCCGGCAAATTCGATGCAAAATGACCGTTTTGCCCCTAGTGGGCCGGTCGCCTTTTCCGACCACACCGACTCTGGGTATCAAACCGGTAACCTTTGGGAACATTCTAAATAATGTTTCCAAATCTTGAGTCTTCTTTCGGGACATTCTGAGTCCGTCTCGGCAGCTTCCCGGCCCGATTGACCGTTTTGCCCCTAATGGCTCGGTTGATCCCTCTAACAAATCTTGTCATCCTTTTTCAAGTCCATTACCTCCGAGACCCTATTCTAAGGGTTCCTGCCATTTTCCGGCCTTCCGGGCCATTCCCAGTCCCTTAAATGCTTCCCGGACCTTCCGGAGTCACTCCTAGTGAAGCCAGGCTAAAAATTGCATGGTAGTCACTAGTATAGGCGTCCAAATCTTCTCAAGATACGTTGCTTGTCAACCTTAAAACTTTCCTAACTGGCTGGCGCCACTAGTAGTGGTGCCAAGCCAAATATTGGCCTGGTGCCACTCCTAGTGGCGCTAGAAGGAATTTTGGCCTCGCGCCACTACAACGGGTGCCAGGTCATTCTTCTCTTTATAAATACAGAGCCTCCTTCAACGTGAATGAGGTCTGCAAACTCAGTCTAAAAACCCTATTATTCGATATACAGAGCTCGTAGCCTCTCCAAACCCTAGTCTCCTTAGGTTCTCTAAACCCTAGCCTCCGTACACAAACCCTAGCCTCCTATACACTCATATACACTCATACACACTCTCCTATACTCATACACTAGTCTCCAAAGCCTCCATTGAAAACTTAGATTGCTGCAACTACAAAGCTTTGAAGATTGAAGACAAACTCTTGAAAACTGAAGTGAAAATCGAAGCAAGATAAGCAAAACAAACCGCGCAAAGGTAAGCAAAATAAAGAAGATGCCAAGTAGGCTTCTTATTTACGTTTACACATCTTCCCCCTCTCTTCTCTCTCCTAACCCACTTGGGTTTTCTTCTATTTTAATCCCCAATGTTCTTCCCTCACTTTCTTTGCATGCTTGAAATAAGGGACTTCCCGATCCATGTGTAGGATTAAGCTATTAGAGAGTCACATTGTCGGGGGCTTTCTTTTAGTTTAACCGGAGACCACGTGGGTTCGGCCCCCTTGATTACGTGATGAAGCCTTAACCTTGTATGTTCATGACCCCAATTTGTATTGTGCATATCATTAACTTGTATTCCTCTAAAATTCGTTTTCAATCTCGTTTCCAAAACTTGCATTAACATTGTTTTCAAACTTACATCAAAACTTTCTTTTTCAAAACTTGCTTTCAAAATCATAATCCTAAGGTAATTCTAGCCTTTCCATGGTTAGGGTTGCTTTAGGAAAGTGTTACATTTAAAGTGACCAATATGGTCCATATTTTCAAAACAATGTTGTTTTCAAAACCACTATCTTAAAGTGTTTCTAACCTTCTTATGGTTAGAATCACTTTAGGAAAGTGAGTTATTTTATATATACTTTCTAAAAACTCTCTTTTCGAATCCCTCCTTCTAAAAACCTCTTTTTCAACATACTTTCCAAAAACTCTCTCCAATCTCCTTCTTGAAATTCCTTTCTAAAATTGTTTTCTAAAAACTTCCTCCAAAAATCTATTTTTCAAAACTTCTTTCCAAAACACTCTCCTCAAAGTTCACTTTCTAAAAACACTCCCTAAATCTCTTTCCTAAAACCCACTTCCAAAATCTTCTTTCCTAAAAAACTCTCTTTTCAAATTTACTTTCCAAAAACTCCTCTCTAAGATTTGCTTCCTAAAATCTCCCTTTTTAAAAAACTCACTTTCCAAAAATTCATTTTCTTGGTATCCAAGTTATACCTTAGAGCCCACGATTAGGAAACCCTAATTTTTCTTCCTAAAAGCATGATTTCCAATTCCTTATTTTGGCCTCAAAACCTAGGTTTCCAAAACCTCTTGTTTTCTACATCAAAACTATATATATTTCCAAAATCTATTTTCTACATCAAAATTATAGTCTTCCCAAAAACTAGAATTTTCAAAACTCCATCTTTCCCAAATTCATCCAATCTTCCCTTTAGGAAACCAAACCCAATCTTCCCATTTAGGAAACTAGATCCTATACTCCGTTTTTGGAAACAAGATCAAAACACTTCCTTTAGAAACAAAATCCAATCCCTTGTTTTAGGAAATAGGAATCTCAATCCTTCCAAACCCAAATATTTCTTAATTCAACTCCTTCCTAATCTAGTACTTTTCTAAACCTTAAGTTTCCTAAACTTAAACTTTTAAATCTTTCCTTAAACTTTAAGCTTTCAAACCTTTCTTAATTCCATCCCTTTCCAAATCTTAACTTTCTAAATCTAAGTTTTCAAACCCTTCTTAAACTCAAAACCTTTTCTAATTTCAAGAATTTCTAAAACTCAAACTTTGAATCTTTCTAAAATTCTAAACTTCCCTAAATTTCAAATCTTTCCAAATCTAAAACTTTCTAAATTTGAAACCTTCTAAATTCTAAACTTTCCAACTTTTAAAACTTCCATATTTCAAAACATTCCAACTTTAAAACTTTCTTAAAATGAAATCTTTCCAATTTCAAAACTTTCTTAAAACAAAATGTTTCCTATTTGAAAACTTTCTTAATCCAACACTTTCCTAAATTGAAACTTTCTTAAAAAGAAACTTTTCAAAAATGACACTTTCCTATTTTGAAACTTTTCCAAATCAGACCTTTCCTAATTCGAACCCTTTCTAAATCCAATCTTTCCTAATCTTCCAAGTCCAACATTTGAGTCAAGCCTTTCTTAATCTCGACTCCTTTCTAAATCCTATCTTCCTAGGTCTAGGGTCTCTATTCTTCCATTTCAAATTCCAATCTTTTATTCTAAATTCAAATCAAATCCAAATTCCAATTCAATTTCTTTTTCCAATCAAACTTTCTATTTTTTATCGGACTCTTGTCCGAACTACGACTGACCTGATTCCTCAAAAAGGATACGTAGGAAACCCTCATGGGTGCGGTCACAACCTTTTTCAAATCTCCAATTCCATAATCTATTATTCTAATTCCAAGTTTCTATTTCCAAATCTCTATTTCCAATTTCTAAAACTTTTCAATTTCAATTCTATCTTTTCAAGTCTCTTTCTAAAAACAAATCAATTTTTTTTTCAAATCTATTTTCCAACTCTCTTTTCTTGCACTTACACATCATGCATCATGCTAGTTTCTTTATAGAAATTCTTTTATAAAGTAAATAGGATTGGACATTCGTTAGTCAAAGATTCTCATAAATGAATTTAGGGTAAATAGATATGTAGGTACCGCAATGGCGGGGTAGGGTGATGGCTTAGTGAATCTTCCTTACACGTAACCAACCTTCGAATCTAGAATCACTGTTTTCAAAGACCAAAATGGAGTTTATTTTCAAAAAATGGCTTAAATCTTTTCTAAAGGTTGCCAAACAACCTGTTTTCTTAAAAACCCTCTCTTGAGGTAGTATTTTCAAAATCGTTTTCAAAAACCCTAAGTGTGATCCTCGGATTATGCTTAGTTTTTAGGTGCCCTAACTCACCTTAATCAAGTTAGGTGGCGACTCCAATTGTTTTCTAAAAGCCCTTTATTCAAATATATTTTCAATTCAAGCCTAGTCGCACTCATTTTTCTAGGAGGATGAGTTCTAATGAAAGAGTACAGTATTTTATTTGCTTGTGTGTGTATTCCTCGAGTGCGTAAAATCTAGGCGCGACAGCTGGCGACTCCACTGGGGACCCTTTGAGGGTTAGGCCATAGTCATGTCTCTTTACCCTTCACCCATGTAGAGTCTTCAATTAACTTGTTCAATCCTATTCACTTCAAATTTTCAAAATTGTTTTTTAAAAATAAAAAAAAACATGCATTTATTCATATTATCTTGTATTAAGTTTGCCATCCACATACTAACTCTTGCATATTTGTTTTGTAGGTGCGCTTTTTGTTTAAATTTTATTAACTGCCATGCATGAATGTGATGAACAGGATGGATGGGAGTTGTTGGGCTCTTTCCTCCGCTTTTAAAAATCACACACACACTGCATGTGCACCTGCATATTTGCATTTTTACCCTGATATGACCCTTCTAGTTAGAAAGGGGGAATAGTATATTGGCTGTGGGCAAGATGTTGTGTCAGTTTCTTCGCCTGCGGCCTCTTGATGGTTCCCCTGCTCGGATCACCAACCGATCATGGCACCACCTCAGGGAGTGGGCCTAGGTTTGAAGATCCAAGGACCGAGCCTTTTTAGGACACATTAGTCAACCCTCAATCTCATGCTCATATAGACACCATGTATAGCCGAACCTCTGCCGGATTTAAGACAAGCGCACCGTTTTCCAAAACCATGGAGGAAAGGGCGACTGCTCTTATTTTCATTTATACTTGTCTATTCCTGTTTTTATAATGACTGTATTCTTACCGTTATAATGACTGTCTAACTGCTCATACATGCATATTTACTTCAACCGTATTCTCTTTCCTTATACTCTATGCATCCATTTTCATGCATCCCGTATTCCATGTCAAGACAAGAGTTCTAGGTAACTCAAGTCACTGCATTCTCATGCATATGATCAACTCAAAGAGAGTGACACCTAGTTCACTCTCTCTTGCATTAAACCTACCCAAACCCTAAGGGTACCCATGTAACCCTAAGGACTCATGGCATGTATATTAATTCATTCAATAAGAGGGGCCCCAATCCCTCTATGCTCACGGAGATAGGGTTGCCTAGAAGACAAGGGGCAATCGATCAACAAGGTCTCTCAACGACCTCCTTAACATCGAATCCAACGAAAGCAAATCCAAAGACTCAAGAGTAGTTTAGGATTCCTTATGTAAAATTAGATAGGTGGAAGTCCAAAGAAACATGTTCCCCCTCCCCTCATCGAAATGTATTTTAATTTTTTTGTATCTTAAACCCAATAGTTAAATGTACTTCTGTATTCCCCGCAAATGAATGGATGATGAACGGATGAATGGATGAAGGTTCCCACTTGACGTTAAGGTATCTGCATACAGGGGCAAATCCCCTATCTCCAAAAGTAAGCAAATACGTCATGTTTAGTTTTTCTCTCAAGTAGGGGCACCCCTAGGACATGCATTGCATACAAATCTTCAAATCAAGGCACTAACTTCTCTTTTGTTTATTGTCTTCTGTCCTCCCCCTCCTCATCTCCAAATACTAAGAGAATCGAAGGCAAAAGCAAGGCAAGCAGGGGGTTTTTCTAAATCACTTACTTATTATCATCATATTGCTTACACGTTCACTTCTTTTATACTCATGCACCTATATCCATTCCAAGACAAGAGTTTCAAGAAACTCAAGTCATTTCATTCTCATGTATCTAATCAACCGTAAAGAGAAAGGAGCAATCCAATCTCATGCTAATCGAACCTACCAAAACTCCTAAGGGTTCTTAAACCCTAAGGATTCATGGCAGGCATAGAATCATATCTTGAGAGAGGCCCAAATCTCTCTCAGTCCATGGAGGCGGGATTGCCCAAATAAAGAAATATCAACTGGCCCATGTTGAAGTGGTAATTTCTATCTAAATATATGCTCGTTATGATAGAAGTCTGCTTCATTTAAATAGATATCATATAACACTAATTGTCAATATAGGTTAACATATCAATATGATCACCTGCATACATATCCTAAACATCTCTTATGCATTAAAACATATATATGATTAGTAAGATATCACAAGTCTATATTATGAACAATCATATAAGCAATCCTTTCGATTCAATGTACTAAACTAGTAGAACAATCATTATCATCAATAAATCTCATAATAAGAAAATATAACATCAACTACTTGAATATCAATACTTTATATCCACAGTTCACACATTAAAACTATATAATTGATTGAATAGTCATGCAAAACAAATTAAAAAAAGAAGGTGCAGCATACATCATTAGAATGCAATGTTCTAATCATGATCATGCATAACTAATGAGAGACATAGGACAAGAGCATTGAAATGCAATAAAGGAATATGGGAGTAACCTATGTCATAGCTGTCGCGCCCAGATTTTTTGCACTTGAGGAATACACACGCAAGCGGGAAAAATACTGTACTCTCTCGTTAGAACTCATCCTCCTACAAGAATTAGTGCAACTAGGTTTGAATTGAAAATAGATTTGAATAAAGGGCTTTTAGAAAAAGTTTTGAGTCACCACCTAACTTTATTAAGGTGAGTTAAGTCACCTAAAAACTAAGCATAAGTCAAAGACTACACTTAGGGTTTTGGAAAATGATTTTAAAAATTCTTCCTCAAGAGAGAGTTTTTAAGAAAATAGGTTATTTGGTAACCTTTGGAAAGTATTTAAGCCCTTTTTTAAAAATAAACTCCATTTTGGTCTTTCAAAAATAATTATCTAAGTTCAGAGGTTAGTTACGTGTAGGGAAGGCGCACTAAGCCATCACCCTACCCTGCCCTTGCGGTATCTACATGTCTATTCACCCTAAATTTACCTGTGAGAGTCTTCAACTAACAAATGTCCAATCCTATCCACTTTAAAAAAGAATTTTTAAAAGAATGATGCATAATGTGCAAGTGCAAGAAAAGAGAGTTAGAAAATAGATTTGGAAATAGATTTGAAAAAAAATTAATTTGATTTGATAAGAGATTTGAAAAGGTAGAATTGAAATTGGAAGGTTCTAGAAATTGAAATTTGAAATTTGAAAATAGATTTTTTGAATTGGAAACTTGGAATAGATTATGGAATTGGAGATTTGAAAAGGGTTATGATCTCACCCATGAGGGTTGCCTACGTATCCTTTTTGAGGAATCAGGTCAGTCATAGTTCGGACAAGAGTCCAATAGAAAATAGAATATTTGATTTGAAAAAGAGATTTTTGATTGGAAAAATGATTTGATTTGAACTTAGAATAGAAGATTGGAATTTGGAATTTGGAATTGAATGAATAGGAAATTGATCTTTGATTGGAAGATTTGAAAAGATTAATTTTGGAAAACTAGGTTTCAAGAAACCTAAACTTAGGAAAGATGGAACTTAGAAAAGACTTGAGATTTAAGAAAGATTTGACTCAAATGTTAGACTTGGAAGATTCGAATTAGGAAAAATTCGAATTAGGAAAGTTTCATTTTTGGAAAGATTTCGAATTAGGAAAGTTTAAGATCGGAAAGATTTTGAAATAGGAAATGTTTCATTTTAAGAAACTATTGGAATTGGAAAGTTTTGAATTTGGAATGTTTTGAAATATGGAAGTTTTGAAAGTAAGAAAAGTTTTGGATTTGGAAAGATTTGAAATTTGAGTTTTAGAAAATCTTGAGATTAGAAAAGATTTAAGTCTAAGAAAGATTTGAAAACTTAGATTTGAAAAGTTTAAACTTGGAAAGGTGTGAAATTAGGGAAGGTTAAGACTAGGAAGGATTTGAAAGTTTAAAGTTTAAGGAAAGATTTAAAAGTTTAAGTTTTGAAGACTTTAAGATTTAGGAAAGTATGAGATTGGGAAAGATTTGGGTTTGGAAGGATTGGGATTCCTATTTCCTAAAATAAAGGATTGGATTTTGTTTCTAAAAGAGGTGTTTTGATTTTGTTTCCAAAAACGGAGGATGGGATCTAGTTTCCTCAACGGGGAGATTAGATTTGGTTTCCTAAAGCGGAGGATTTAAATTGGTATGGAATTAGAAATATGGAGTTTTGAAAATCCTAGATTTGGGAAGACTATAGTCTTGATATAGAAAAAAGGTTTTTAGAAACTTATGATTTTTGATGTAAAAGGGGAGATTTTGGAAACCTAGTTTTAAGGCAAGATTGAAAATCATGTTTTAAGAAAAGAAGTTAGGGTTTCCTAATCGTTGGCTCTAGGGTTTAACTTGGACTCTAAGAAAAGAGATTTTTGCAAAGTGAGTTTTTAGAAAACAAGATTTTTGGGAAGAGATCTAAAAAGAGTTTTTGGAAACAAAAAATTTTGGAAAGAGATCCTAAAAAGGAGTTTTCGGAAAGTGAACTTTAGAGGAGTTTTAGAAAGAAGATTTTGGAAGAAGCTTTTAGGAAAGAGATTTTAGGAAGAGTTTTGGAAAATAGATTTTTGGAAAGAAATTGTTAGAAAGAGTTTTTAGGAAGGAAACCTAGGGAGCATTTTTAGAAAGGAAATTTTGAAGAGAACTTTTTGGAAAGAAGTTTGAAAAGGAGTTTTGGAAAATAGATTTTTGAAGGGAGTTTTTAGAAAACAATTTTAGAAAGGAGATTGAAGAGGGTTTTTAGAAAGTAAATTGGAAAAGAGATCTGTTAGAAAGAGAGATTTGAAAAGAGAGTTTTTAGAAAGTCTATAAAAATATCTCACTTTCCTAAAGCGATTCTAACCATAAGAAGGCTAGAACCATTTTAAGATAGTGGTTTTGAAAAACAATAATGATTTGAAAATATGGACCATATTAGTCACTTTAAATATAACACTTTCCTAAAGCAACCCTAGCCATGGAAAGGGTAGAATCACCTTAGGATTGTGGTTTTGAAAACAAGTTTTAAAGAAGAAAATTTAATGCAAGTTTTGAAAACAATTTTGATGCAAGCTTTTGAAAACAAGTTTAAAAACGAATTTTGGAGAGATGCAAAATCATGATATGCACAATGCAAGTTGGGGTTGTGAACATACAAGGTTAAAGGCTTCACCACATAATCAAGGGGGTTGAACCCACGTGGTCTCCGGTTAGACTAAAAGAAAGCCCCTGACATGGTGACCTCCAATAGCCTAATCCTACACATGGACCGAGAAGTCCCTTGTTTCAAACATGCAAGAAGGGGGGGGGGGGGAAGAAGATGGGGGATTAAAATAGAAGAAAATCAAAGTGAGTTTGGAGGGAGAAGAGAGAGGGGAGAGAGAGGGGAGGATGCGTAAACTTAAATAGAGAGCCTATCTTGTATCTTCTTTATTTTGCTTTGCTTTGCGCACTTTGTTTTTCTTGCTTGCTTTTCTTGCTTCGGTCCTTGCTTCGCTTCAGTCTTCAAGAACTTGTCTTCGATCTTCGGGAGCTTCGAAGTTGCAGCACTTCAAGTCTTCAATGGAGGCTTTGAGGCTAGTGTATAAGTGTATAGGAGTGTATGTGAGTGTATTAGAGGCTAGGGTTTGTGTATGGTAGCTAGGGTTTGAAAAACCTAAAGGAGACTTGGGTTTAGAGAGGCTACGAGCTCTATATATCAAATAATAGGGTTTTCAAACTGAGTTTGCGGACCTTTTTCTTGCTAGAAGATGCTCTGTATTTATAGAGAGAAGAATGACCTAGCGCCTGTTGTAGTGGCGCCAGGCCAAATTTTGGCTTGGTGCCACGAGTAGTGGTGCCAAGCCACTTAGGAAAGTTTCAAGGTCGGTAAGCAACGTATCTTTAGAAGATTTGGGCGCTGTACTAGTGACTACCATGTAATTTTTGGCTTGGCTTCACTAGGAGTGGCTCTGGAAGGTTCGGGAATGATCCAGAAGGCCGGAAAGGAACAGGAACCTTTAGAATAGAGTCCCAGAGGTATTAGACTTGAAAAATGATGACAAGATGTGTTGGAAGTGCTGATCGGGCTATTAGGGGCAAAATGGTCAACCGGGCCGGAAAGCTACCAAGACAGACTCAGAATGTCCTTGAAGAAGACTCAAGGTTTGGAAGCATTATTTAGAATATCTCAGGAGGTTACCAGTTTGATACCCAGAGCTAGTGTGGTCGAAAAAGGCGACCAGCCCACCAAGGGCAAAATGGTCATTTTGCATTGGGTTTGCCGGAATTGACTCGAAATGATCCGAAAAGATAATAAAAGGCTAGGAATACTATAAAAAGCATTCTCGGGAGGTTACCAGTTTGATACCTAGAGCCGGTGTGGTTCCCTGAGCGCTCAGATGCCTAGGGGCAAAATGGTCATCTTGACCGAAAAGTCTCGGAATTGGCCCGAAACTGATTGGAGGACACCTAATCATGCCAGATCATCTCTAGGATGATCTTGAAAGGGTGGACTTACCACCTGAGGACTTAGGTACTGTCTCGAGAAATGTACCAAAAAATGGCCATAAGGGTAGTTTGGTCATTTTTCACCAGACTGGGCTAGCAGGCACTAGTTTTGACTTGGGTTTTGAGTGTTTCCATTACTCTGACAGCGGTCCCGTGATATAGGGGTTTGTTGGCAATTCCCTATATCAACCTGTTTAAGAGTATTTTCGCTACTCTAACGGTTGTGATGTTTACGAGTACTTCTGCTACTCTGACGGTTCGCGATCATTCCCAAAACTAACTGATCTCGGGAAGCTGCTAGATGGACTTAGCGCCTGAGGAATCAACTTTCTTGGAAGGCGTGTCGAAACAGACATTTCTACATTGGTAGGCTAGTAGGCGCCAAAGATGGACGGTTCTACCATCTCGGGGACTTGGGTTCTCATCCCAATTAACGGGTTTAAAGGGACTTACCATTTTGAAGAACTTTCTTCGAAAAACATGCAGGACAGGATAGACTTACTGCCTTGAGGAATCAACTTTCTCGAGGGAGGGATTGGAATTGGAATTGGACTTGAAAAAGGGGACTTACCATCTTCGAGAAGATGTGCCTATTGGAATTGGACCGAATAATGCCCCCAAGGGCATTTTGGTCGTTTTGCCTCTATTTGGGCCATGCGGGCCCACAAAACGATGGATTGACTGGATTAGGATTGAAAAACTAGAATATGTCCATATTGACTTGAACTCAAGTCTGGACAGACCGGAGACTGCCAAGCGGGCAAAAATGGGGTGCTTACAATAGCAAAACGCAATGGCTTCAAACATATTCACGTATAGTAATTTAAAAAGGATGTGATAAAAGTATAGGAGGTAAAAGACTGAGAGGAATGACCAATCCTCAAATCAAAACTATACCAGATGCTTAGGGTTTTTTGGCATGGGAAGTCTCAAGCATAGTTGTGTGTCCTTTTCCTTTACGACCTTGATTTCCTCCCAGTAGTGGCAAAGGTAGTAAAGGTTGTGGCATTTACGTGAAAGTGCTCGATCCAACCCTACTCATACTTGCATTTTCCATAGGACATTCCCTCACTTGGTGACCTAATTATCCACATCTATAACAAGCACCATTACTATGGTAACAAGATCCTCTATGATAATTGTGGCAAGTTTGACACGGTTGTCTAGTTTGACTTCCCTATCTGATACTACCCTTTTGTAAACTTGATCCCAAACTTTGAATACTTGTTATTGATTTGCTAGGCATGTTGAAGTTTTGCCCTTCCTTTTTATCGTTATGTTTTCGTTTTTTCTTCTTATCCTTCATCTTTTTTAATTCTTCAATTGATGCTTTAGCCATTAGCACCCTATCCACCACTTACATATATGTTTACAATTTGAGTAACCCTACACAGCTTTCGATGCTTCTTTCAATCCATACTCAAACTTATGGGCTTTATGAGATTCAGTGGAAATCATGTAAGGGCAAACCTTGCTAATTGAGTGAACTTGGCTTCATATTCGGCTACCTTCATACTTCCTTGTGCTAAAGTCATGAATTCTACCACCTTCCTATCTTTTACTAATTCTGAAAAATATTTCTCATCCATCATTTCCTTGAATCGTGTCCAAGACATATGAGGTTCTTTTCCTTTGGTAAGCAAGCACCACTATTGAGCTTCTTCCTTGAATGTGAATGTAGCAAAGGTGACTTTTTTCTATTCGGCACAAGGCAACACTTCAAAAAATTTCTCCATTTCCATGATCCATGATTCCATAATCATAGGGGTTGGACTTCGTTCAAAAGAAGATGGATTCAGCTTTTGAAATTCTTTGATAGTCATAGGTACATTTCTTTCCTCTTGGGTTCATTGAACTTGGTTGTTGTTGTTGTGGCCTTCTTTTACTACTTGAATTAAACCTTCGAGTACCTCTCTATTCTTTCTATGTGTTCCATAGATGGTCCAGCTTTGCCTTTGTCTTTGCCTTTTACCATGACGACTATATGTACAAGGATTGAATGATATATGTAAGCATGCAATATGCACATATCTATATCATCATATCATATACTAAAAACTAGATACATATAAGTTGGTAACACATAATTAAAATTAGCACAATGGACTCACAAAAATTTATATACACCTGTTTTATAACATATTACAATCATTACATATAAGTTATACACTTTAAACATATATCAAGGCTCATGTATAATAGATCCATATGAAGTAAATGCACATGAAACAAATGCACATGTATCATATCATTTTACCCAACATATCCCATCGTGTAACCTATAGCTCTGATACCACTCTATCACGACCTCAAACCCACTCTATGCAGATTTGGTGCTATAACTGGCTGATAGCTAACATTCCAAAAGGAACTAGAGGCCTCAAATTCGAAATAGACAAAAGTGCAATTCAATAATTTATTTAAATAATATAGCAGAAGTATACATAATTTAAGAGACTTGAAATCTGTGAGGTCCATCCCAATCTAAACCCACTTACAAAATGATTAAACATGATAAGAATTTCGATCCAGATTATACATATAACACAATCTTATGGCCTTATAATAAAATGATCTAATATTACATACAAAAACTACATCAAAAGATACTTCAATGCATCAACCACACCACTTACAATAAAGGATTACACCAAAATATCAAATGATAGTCCAAGCATCCAAGCTTCAAGCATCACAAATGCTAACAACAGAAAGTCTTCTATTTACAGTGCAATTTGAGGGCTTCTATGGCATTATAGCTCCTTAAGTCTCCATTTGAACTCAATGACCTGAAAAGATGTTAAAGGATTGTCGCGCCCCGGTTTTTTGGTGTCTAAGGTCCTTTCGGCTCGGAGACCCTAAAGCACGGAACTCTGTTACTAGAACTCATCCTCTTAGAAGGACAAGTGTGACTAGGTTTGAAAATTGGTTCGACTAAGGGCTTTTTAGAAAATTAGGAGTCGATACCTAACTTGATTAAGGTGAGTTAGGGCACCTAGAACTAAGCGTTAATCCGAAGACTAAACTTAGGGTTTTTGGAAAAAGGTTTTTGAAAACTATCTCAAGAGAGGGTTTTTAAGGAAATAGGTTGTTTGGCAATCTTTGGAAAGATTTAAGCCATTTTGGAAAATAACTCCAATTTGGTCATTTGAAAAAAGAAATCTATGGTTCGGGAGTTGGTTACGTGCAGGGAAGATATCCTAAGATCATCACTCTACCCTGCCCTTACGGTACCTAAGTGTCTAATCACCCGTTGTTCACTCACTAGAATGACCGGTTACCATTGTCCACTTAATGTTCACTTTAGAATTTTGAAAATAGGGTCTAGCCATCACTTTTCGGCTGGATGATGCATGATGGAAGTTTTTGTAAGAAATTTGAAACTAATGGGGGTTTTGAAAGAGTTTGGAATAGAAACTTTGAATTGATTGGAGTTTTTTGAAAAAGGGATTGGAGTTGGAATAAAAGTTATGATCGCACCATTTTAGGTTGCCTACGTATCTCATTTGGTAAAAATCAGGTCATTCGTAGTTCGGCTAAGAGACCGATGAAAAATAGGCGCATTAAGGCCTTTGGAAGGTTTGAAGACGCTTCGGGTCTATGAAAAAGTTTAAGACACTTGGAGGTCCTTGGAAAAGTTTAAGACACTTTGAGGTCTTTGGAGAAGTTTAAGACATTTTAAGGTCTTTGAAAAAGTTTAAGACACTTTGAGGTCTTTGGAAAAGTTTTAAGACACTTTGAGGTCTTTGGAAAAGTTTAAGACATTTTGGGGTCTTGGAGGTTTTGACTTGAAACTGAATGGAGTGTTTCATGAAAATGTTTTTGGATCAACTCGAGGGAGTTTTGGAAAAAATGTTTTTTCATGTCTCAATGGGACTTAAAAGTATTCTTGAAGTCTTGTTTTGAAAACCTTAGGGGTATGGTTTTGATGGATTAGTTTTTGAAAGTGGTTTTTGGAAATGGCTAAGGGTTTGGAATCCTAATATGGACAACCTTAGAGGTTGTTCTTGATTTATCACTTGTTCTTGGAATCCCTAACCATGAGAGGGCTAGGGACACCTTAGGTTTGTGACCTTTTGAAAATATTTTTGGAAATACCTGGAAGATGGAGTGTTGGAACATTTGAAGAGTTTATAGAGTTATTTTTTTCGAAATTATGAGAGTAGGAGATTTTGGAAAAGTAGGTTATGAGGATAGTTTGAAAATTGAATGACCATTTAGAAGAGGGTTCAAGAATTAGAACCTTGAAGTGTATTAACCTAAATAGGGTTGGCCTAGGGTTAGGGGTAACCTAAGGTCAACTAACTTGGGTTAGGTTAATCTAGGGTTAAGATGACCTATGGTTAACTAACTTGGGTTAGGTTAACATAGGGTTAAGATGACCTATGGTTAACTAATCAAGGTTGGGTTAACCTAGGGTTAAGGTGACCTAGGATTGGACAACTAGGGTCAAGTTAACCTAGGGTTGGTCAACTAGGGTCAAGTTAACCTAGGGTTAGGTAACTAGGGTCAAGTTAACCTAGGTTTGGATTGGAAGATGGTTTTCAAAGTTGGTTTAATGGACTTCTGGAAGGAGTTTTGAAGGACAGAACATGCCATGCAATGGACTTGGGTTGGCAATCTTTTTGAAGATCATTTCCATGAAAATTTTGACTCTAGCCAAGAGTATGGTTTATATGGTTGGTGATTAGAGACCATTCCAAGGAAGGTTTCCTCATGGCCATTATAACCTTTATCTTGACAAGAGTGGGGGTTTCAAAAATCAACATAATGATGGCAACTTTTGAAAAATTATTTTTGATGCAAAGATGGAGAGAATGCATTTTTAAAAATTATCTTTTGAGAAGGATTTTGAAAACCACTTTTCAAGGGAATCATTTCATCGAGAGAGGGTTCATATGACCAAACAAAAGAGAGACCACTCAAGAGAGGGTTCCATGGGGCCATTCCAACCACTATGCTTGAAAGAATGGAAATCTTGAAAATTAGAGAAATGATAAAGTGACCTTTATGCAAGTTGAAATACAATGATACCAAAATGAGAGTTAGGGGGTTAGTAGGGGCTCTTCTAAGGCATAATTCTAAAATCCCATCCTAAACTTCAAGGGGCCAACTCTTGGAACAATTTTTGAAAGAAATGTAGAACTTGGAAATGACATAAAATTAAGAGCAATGCAAGCATTGTGGAATATGGCAATAAGCATAAAATGAAGCCAAGCACACAAGACATGATCAAGATAGCAATATGCAAAGGGTCATGATTCACATACAAGGCTTTTAGGCTACACCACATAAATAAGGGGCTCTTAGGCCATACCATCTTAAAGTAGGCTAGTGAGAGGTCCCCCTACATGGTGGCTCTCACTTGCTTTCCTCTAGGCATGATCTAAGAGCCCTCTTGGCTCAAGCATGCAAGAAAGGGGGGTTGAAGATGGGGATTAAAATAGAGAATAGCCTAAATAGGCTAGGAGGGAGAAAAGAAGGGTGGGGTAGAGCATAAATGTAAAAGGGATATCACCTTTTGCCTTCACTACACTTGTAGTCTTCAATGGATGTCTTGATTGGAGCTTGAGTGATTTCAAGAAGGCTTGAGAGGCTAGAGTGGAGTGTATAAGTGTGTATGAGGCCTTGTGTGTGAAGTGTATAGGCGTAGGAGGGGTAGAATCTAGCCTAAGTGTTGGAGGGGAGGGATATATGTTGAGATTCGAGTTTCTGGAGTGATTTCAGCATAACTTCGTATCAATTTTGGACCTAGAATATGCCAGGGGGGAGGCCTCTATTTATAGGCAATCTAGAACAAGCCTTGTGCATGTGCTACATGCGCATGGCCAAAATTTGGCCTTGCGTAGGTACTGTTCCATTGCCAGAATAACACGTGGCACCTTGTGTACTGGTTAAATCTCTACCGTTGATCGAAAGTCGGTCGATCTGATCAAAATTTGAGCACATGTAGCATACGCTCCATCACTGGGAAAGTTCGTCCAAACTTTGCCTCGATAATTGAGTCAATCGTGAAGGTTCTGGGGGAATCGGTCGCACTTGGGATGTTCTCCTAGTGCTTCCGATGAACTTTCATGTTTTCTAAAAGTTTAAATTATGTTTGGAGGTGAGTGATATCGTCTTTGAAAGTGTGCCAAAAAGGTCACTTTTGCAGAGCGTCTGTGATACGCTCTCCGGGTGTTTGAAAGTGGTTGTTTTCATTTCGTGTAATCGAGGGCTTCGAGAAGCGATCTATTCGATCGGACTGTACCTATGTAAAGTACTCTAGAAATACTTTCAAGTATTTCCAAATTTACGCATTTCTCAAGTCGTTTGACGGTGCGTTTTGATTAGGAATCGGAGATAAAATCAACCTTAGCGGAGCGTATGCGAGACGCTCTGGGGGTTGCTAAAAGTTACAGCTTTTGCACCATACGGTGGAGGGCTTCAGGAAGCGATCTATTCAATCGAACCGTATCGATGGAAAGATCTATGGACGAGCTTTCGAGAATTTCCTGATTTACGCATTTCTCAAGTCAGTTGACGATGCGTTATAACCAGGGAATCGGGGGAAAAGACAATTTAGGCGGAGTGTTTCCGACACACTCCAGGGAACTTTTATCGCGTTGTGTGAGCTTAGTGTTATAGGGTGCTCCTTGGGTTAAACAAGGGTGTGTGGTCAAACCCTTCGCTCGAAATCCCAAGGCCGATGCTGCTTCAGGGCATTTTTGGGCTTCTAGGGGTAAAACGATCATTTTGACCGGAGTTGGCTAGAAATGGTTAGGAGTGGCTTGGCATGTTGTGTTAATTGTGTAGGGCCATTTAGGGATGGTTTTGAGAGAACCTTTTATCGTTCAACAGGGTTTGTGCCGTGCTGAGGCGTTCAGGGGCAAAATGGTCATTTTGATCGAAATGGGCCAGAATAGGACCGGTTTTGGACCGAATGGCGTGTGGGGGATGCCTGATGGTTTAACAACACTTTGGAAGGATGGACTTATCGTTTTGAGGGATTTTAAATTTTCCCAAAACGTGCATGGAGGCCCAAGGGGCAGGTTTGGTCATTTTTCACTAAATCGGGCTAGTAGGCACCTGTGTTGACCTATGTGTTGGTTCTTGAGACCGCCCAGTCTCAGAAAACTACTTGTGCAGTGTTGGTCTCTAAGAACGCCTAGTCCTAGAGAACTACCTATAAGGGTGGTGTTGGTTCATGAGAACGCCTGGTACCAGAAAGCTACCTAGAAGTGTAGTGTTGGTCTCCGAGAGCACCTGGTCCCGGAGAACTACCGAATGACGAAGATTCTATATTGGCAGGCTAGCAGGCACCAGAAGTGAACCGTTTGGAATTTTGATGAGGTGTTGATCCCCGAGGTCGCCCGATCCCCGGAAGCTACCTAGATGGCGTTGGTTTTTCGGGATCGCTCGGTCCAAAAAACTACCTGGAATAATGGTGCTTATGGCTCTAGCGGGTTCTTGTGGGCCCGAGAAGTGACCAGTTGACTGGATTAGAGATTGAAAGGCTCGTCTTGAGCCTACCTGTATTGTGATGTTGGTACCCAATTCCGGTCGGGTCGGAGATTGCCGTGCGGGCGAAAATGGGGTGTGCTTACAGCTGCCCCGCTTTTTCTGACTTTGCTTGCCGAAGGCAGAAAAATAACAAAGTAAGAATCCCTTTTTGGCCGCAAGGCAATCGAAGGGACGATGTGTCGGTGAATTTGGAATGCTTCGAGACCTCTTGTGGGTTATTGGTCTGGAAGATCTTGGGATTCGAAAAGTCTTAGGCCTAGGTTGGGGGCCGAGTTACCGGCCTGACATAGTTTGGTTCAGGGCAACTGACTCTTGTCAGTGTAAGTTGAAGGCTCAACTTTTGGCTTTCTACAAAGCCTTTACGAGCAAGTTCAGATTTTTAGAAGCTCGAAATTGATTTTGGCGGGAAACCGAAGGGCTGAGCTCATGTGTCACACGCGTGTGTGGTGTTTTAAGCTTTGTATGCGCGAGTTGGATTTTTGTGCCGGCGCATCTGCTGCATGCGCCAGCCCATAGCATATAAACATATCAGGTTCGCGTTTTCAGTGTTGCGTTTTCGAATCTTGGTTGATTTCAGAATTTTTCTCTAAAGGATTTCGCGGAGTTTTGCCCAGGAGACGTTAGGGGAGTGTTGGGAGACGTTGGGCACTCGCCGAGGATCGTCATTGTCGCCGGATTCTTGCCAGAAAGCCCGTTTTTCACCGGAGAATTTCAAAGGTTAGTTTTCTTGAAACTTGTCGATTTCGATACGTTTGCTTTCGTTTTTTGAGTATGAACAGTGTAATCCCATCTTTTAGAATGTTTATAACACAGTGATCAGATTGTTTTTGTGATTTGGTAGAGTTATGGGTGTGTTTTGGATGATATTGTATGTTCGTGAAAGAGGGTTTCCTCCGGGACTCGAAAAATTGCCTCTACGGGTTTGGGCATTGATTTTTTGTGAGGGATTTTTACACCGAGAGCCTTAGAAAAATGTGTAAAACAACCGTATGAAGTTTCGTAATTTTCTGAAAAATTTTGGATTTTCGGATTTTTAGAAATTATGAAAAATAGGAAAATTTGAAGAAAATTATAAAATGGATCTCGTCGATGGTTGAAAAAAAATCATAAAACATTTTTTGAAAATTATAATGGCATTGTTGTATGCTCCAGGAAGTTTGGTGAAGTTTTTGGAAATGTGGATGAGATAGGAAAATTTGAAAAGATAAAAAAATTGGCTTAAAAATTGCATTTGAGAACATGATGCGTGTTTTGGAGGATGGGGTTGTTTTAGTTGATGGTTTAAGATGTTTCAAGCTGCGTTTGTGACTTGTTTAATTTTGGGGTAGTGACTTTTTAAGGTGACACTTTGCCAAAATTTTCAAAAATTTTAGCACTTAGCTTTAAAAGCTTCTGGTAAGGCAAATCTTTCTGGGAACAATGCTTTTGAAAGGGAAAATCTGGAGAAACCGTATTTTGTAGGAAATTTTCTGGAATGGGATTTTTGAAGGAGAAAACTCTGACAAATTGATTTTAGAAACACTTTGGAATGGGGCTTTTAAAGTGGAAAGCCCAAGAAACCGTTAGAAAATCTTGAAGTAGGGCTTTTGAAGGGGAAAGCCTAAGAAATTAGTTTCGAAATTTTTTAAATTAGAATTTTTGAGAAAAAAGCTTGAAAACCTGTAGAGAATTTTTGAACCAGGGTTTTTGAAGGCAAAAACCCGAAAAACTAGTTTTGAAATTTCGAAACCAAACTTTTGAGGAAAAAGCTTGAAAACTGTTAGAAAATTTTTGAACCAGGGTTTTTAAAGGAGAAAACCCGAAAAATCGGTTTGGAAACTTCGAAACCCAACTTTTTGAGGAAAAAGCTTGAAAACTGTTAGAAAATTTTTGAACCAGGGTTTTTGAAGGAGAAAACCCGAAAAAACTGGTTTGGAAACTTCGAAACCAAACTTTTTGAGAAAAAAGCTTGAAAACCGTTAGAAAATTTTGAAATAGGGCTTTTAAAGGGGAAAGCCCAAGAAACTGTTTTTGAAATCTTGCGACCAAGCCTTTTGAAAGGAAGCCCAGAAAACCCTTAGAGAATCTTAAACGGTGATACATGGGGCCCTAGCCCTTCCACTTTTTCTTTCTTTTTCTTTTTCTTCTCTTCTTCTTCTTTTTTTTTTTTTTTTTTTTTCTTTTTCTTTCTCTTTTTTTTCTTCTTCCTCTTTTTTTTTTTCATTTCATTTTTTTTGGTGTATATACATCGACACACTTATCTTTGCGCTTTTTCACATATAGTAACTGATTGATCCTCTTGAATGTTGTCATCTTTCAGGATGTTGGCGGCCAGAGGCGACAGTCCGGATAGGAGGCGCCACGGGGAGGTGCCGAGGATAGAGCTTGAGGAAGGCGGCAGTAGTCGGGGTAGCTCAGCTAGAGGTAACAGCCAGAGCGGCTCAGCTCGGGCTAATGGTCGGGGTAGCACAGCTCGCGGAGGCAGTAGGGGTGTTTCTGTGCGGAGCAGTGGTAGGGTCGGTTCTCCTTGGGGCGGCCGCAGTGGGTCACAGAGATTTTCAAGTAAGACAGCTTCTAGTGGGAGCTCCATGAGGGGACAAGCCTCCGCGGCTCTTGACGAGAGATTTGAGGATGAGGCTGACTCGTCCGTAGACCCCCGGACGGGATACGGTATGGCCTTTGTTCGGGACAGGCGGAGAGATACTTCATTTACCGATGATCAGCTAGCCATTCCTAATATTCCCCCGCTACGTGATTTGGCATTCCATCCGAGCCTATATTCGTGCTATGGTTGGATGCCATCATCTACCCACAATTCCTTCAGAAGGGCTAGTATCTCGGCCTTAAGGGCTATGCAGGTGTTAGCTCCATCTTATCAGGACTTTTTGCATCAGATTAATTTCGACGCTTTTATGACCCTGCAAACTGATAGACTTGAACACGAGATTGCTATGGGGTTGTTGGAGCGGTGGTTCGGGGAGACAGGGACAATGGACTTAGTGGGTTTCGAGTTGGGGCCTACCGCCGTTGACTGGGCTATGATTACCGGGCTATCTTTCGGAGGGGTACGTATCTCTCTACGAGACGTGTCTCTGGAGGAAGCCCATCTTCTCTTGGGGTTGCCAGGGCTTGGGGGCTCGAGTTTCCCAGCTTCAGTTTTATGCTCGGCGTAGACAGCCTTTGCTTTTGAGCCTTCACTAGATGACCAGGTTATTATGAGGCGCCGATTGGTGCTGTACGTCGTCTTTAGTTGCTTTTGCAACAATAACAGGTCGACAACCCCTTTGTCTTTGGTGAGCTTGGTAGCGGATCTGGACGCGCTAGATTATGTTGACTGGGGTGCTTTCATCTTTGCTTGCTTCTTACGAGGGATGAGAGTGAGGACATCCAGGGCTTGGGGGAGCTTGACGAGCTTTTGGCCGTTTTTGGTATGGTAGAGCTATGAGTATTTGCCAGTTTGCCGATCGGAGGTGTTATCCGGTGATGCCTTCCCGCGGGCCACGAGGTGGGCCCGGCAGCAGGTAGTGCAGCGATCCTTGCTTACAGATTTTGTAGCCCTCCGGGCTAACTTGGAGTTACTGAGGCCTCAGGATGTGACTTGGGCACCTTATCACCGATCCACCCAGTATGCCGGTATGAGGGATGTCATCCTCTTATCTAGGTCGCGGATCACCTTCCGAGGTCCCGTGTCATGGGAGACGTACCTCGGGGAGCATCACTGGCGGCAGTTTCATTCTACTTTCCGCGCCGCCATGGATCCTCCCCAGTATATGTTTGGACTTTATTGGGCCGGGGTAGAGATCCCTTATATAGTCGGGGTCCCTGGTGAGCAGTTCTTGCTTTCGTCGGATATGGATTATGAGGCTCACTTCCGGGCAACATCTATTGGTGCTTTCACCCAGCTAGATCTGGTGGTTGGAGGGCAGGTGGCCGGCCATGAGGTGGTGGAGCTTTGGCGTCGGGTCCAGGGCTTTGTATCTGAGGAGGACTACTTAGCGGCCTGCCAAGCACGAAATCAGTATCGTGCTGAGGTGGAGGTCTTAAATGCCCGCATATCTCTGATGGAGACTCGCTGGGTATGTTATTTATGGTTCATTATTTTCATGTTCCTTATGCATCTCTTGTGTTCTGACACTAGCTCCTCTTCCCTTTTTGCCTTTCTCCTTAGCTAGGGTCCTTTTAACGCGGGAGCTTCCTCTAGCCAGCCCTCTCCGTATGTGCCGGATATAGGTGACTTTGACTTGGATGACGACCTTGCTCCTTGAGGCACCCCTTTTTATCTGTTGACACAGTTGTAGTTTAGTTAGTTTGGCTGTATCATTTTATGTTTTGAAGGCCGTATGTTGGCCCTCATGGATGATGACTATATAATGCTTTTATGTACATTATTTTTGTTTCTTGCATGTGACGATGATTATTTCTTCCTTCTTGCCTTGCCATATATGTTATGTGGGTATATGATGGGTATGAATGCAAACAAAAGGGTACAGAAATCATGGCATGCATAAGAAATGGTGGATATGTGCAAACTCTAAGCAGATGTGAAAAAGGTGGGTGCATTATTACACATGTCAGGCAGAGTGCACAGGCGTGCATATGACTTTATGAAGACAGGTCTAGAGGTAGATTGGGCGTTCCCCGGAAATTGTCATTTCGGCACTTTGCTCTTTCTTTGGAGACTCCCCTTTTTGTTGCGCCTTTTTCCTGTCATGGCGGGATAGCAGTTATCCCATCCCTAGGGTTTTCATTTTTGGATCCGATTCCCCCTCTCTATTATCTAAGGAATTGTCACTTAATTGACTTTCTTTCAGGGACCTTATGTTTGATCTGGTAGACTCTCCAGGTGACAGTTGAAGTAGCCTTTAGCAAAGGAGTGAACAGTTTCCATCCTCAATCCGAGAAGACTTTACTTTGGACCGTAATGTAGGCTAGGTAATGGGAGATGAATGAAGGGGTATTCAGGCTTAAATGAACTTTTTTTTTACTTTTTTAGGGTGATAGTAACTGGAACCACCTTAAGTAAGCTTTTGCTACTTTGTTCCCTTTTCTTTTCTAGGTATCGCCACTTCCTTTTGAACTTGTTTAGACTAAGCAATCTTCCCTGGTCTGAGGGGACTTTCTGGGGGTTGTAATATGGCCAGGTTGCGGGTTTTTGAAGGAAAGGGTATTGATGGTTGAAAGTGTGATGTGGCTTTTGGGGTTCACTAGTGATCACCTTTTCAGGTCTTTTCCTTTCTTCTGCGAGCTTCTCTCCCTATCTCCCTTCTCTCCCCTTTTTTTTTATTTTTTTTTGGTGTATTGCCTTGTTTCCCTCCTTTTTCGTGGTAGGAAGGGGCTTTCTTTCTCTCTATGCTCCTTTTTGTCCCTTTTTCCTCCAAGTTTGCTTTTGCCCATTGTAGGGAGTGATCACCAGGGTGGGTTTTTTGAAAAGATATAAATTGGCTCAAAAGGGGTTTTTCAAAGAGTGTTTCTTTTAACGGTATGGTAGCAGAATAGATGGCCCCTCTTCCTTTTAGACAAGATTGCTTAGACTATGAAGTTCAATTTTGGAGGTTTCGGCGTTATCCTTTGAAACAAATAAGAGTTAGCATAGCTGTCCTGTTACTTGCACTTGCCCCAATATGGGGGGTGATTCCTGGTTAGGGTATTTAAATGAGAATTACTTGGGGCTCGAGTGGATTGACCAAAGGAGTTATGCTTGCTATTCCAGGGATTTTGAAATGAGGGCTTCTTCTCCTTTCGAGGGTCTAATTGCTAACCGCTTTGCCATGGCGTCCTTCGGAAGCCACCTTTTCGTGACCCACTCCCTTTCCTTCTTTTTGCTATCTCTCTTTTGGATCAGAAATCCCCCCCCCCCCCCCCCCCCCCCCCCCCCCCCCCCCCCCCCCCCCCCCCCCCCCCCGGGCAAGGATGTACGTTGTACGTACCACTCTCCTTTCAAGTTAGGGCATAACAACAAAGAAGGAAAATTCTGAGAAAGAGCACGTGCCAAAGATGATAAATGCAAATCCCATTTCTCTTCTTCTTCTTTTTTTTTTTCATTTGAAAAGGTTCTGTTTACATGATGAGCTCTTAATTAGCAAAAGATGAAAGTAAGGTTAACGAAACGAAGATTAACAGGAAATTAAAGACAAAGTTTGATTAGAAGGACATCCCTTTGGTAACCACTTCTTTAAGTAGGCTTTGGGATCACGCCTGCCTCCTCCATGCTCCATTTGCCGGCTTATTCACTTGGTTGTGCTGGGCGAATTGATGTGTCAGCTATGGTGTGGCAGAGATCACCAGCCATAGCGTAACCAGGGCTTCCTCCTTTTCCTTCTTTTTCTTTAGTGGGGCCAGTGGGGTTGTGCGTCCCTTATTGGGACTTCTGCTGACTTTCCTTTAGTTGAGTAGTTTTCTCTTGTTCGTCTTCTTGGGATTTCATAACCAGACCTTCATTAGAGGCTTGCGACGACTTTTCCTTGGCTTCCTCTTTTTTGGCTTCCTCTTTGTCAATCTCTGCAAATAGGCTATCCAGATCGCCTTTGTTGAATTCGAAGGGTGGGTTTGGTAGTTTTGGCTCATAGATGCCCCAGCCTATGTCCTCGTAATCAAAAAGCTCCTCCTTCAAGCGAGCCTCGGCTTCAGCATATCTAGGGTGTAGGAATTCCTCTCCCTAGCCGTCAACAGGTGCAATGTCATTGGGAATGTTTGCAATAAGTTCATCCATGGGCCAGTCGAAAAGGTCTTACTCTCCACTTGCATTGTAAAGATAGATGGGGCATGGTGGCAGTTCTTCCTCCCCATCGCTTTCAGTGGCCAACTCACCCTCGAAGTACTCTACGGTTATGATGCCATCAGGATCCACCTCACCATCGGTGATGATGTTAACAGCATGGTCTGGTAAGGGATTTGCTGTGACATTGGGCGTAGGGACCGCCTTTGTTTCTTGGGTGTTAATGACCTTGTTATCAATGAGGTCTTGAATCTTATGTTTCAAGGAGAAACAGGATTCTGTGTCATGCCCCTGTCCCCCAGAATGGTACTCACAGGTAAGGGCAGGGTTGAAAGTTGGCGGCAGTGGGCTTGGCAATGGCCGCGGGGGAATGGGGTTTATATGCTTGGCCTTGTGGAGCTCATGATAGGCCTCTGTCTGGGTGCATGCCAAACTTGTGGACTCTCAGTTCCGTCGGTTGTTGTTCTTGTTGGGGTTGAAGTATGGTCGGGTTGCAGTAGGTTCAGTTGGGGGTGCTTGGGTAGCAACAACGGGGATATTGATGATGGGAGCAGGTGGTGAAGGTCGAGCTTGGTATTGGGGGTAATATGGTTGTTGTTGTGTAGGTAGGATAGCAGATACTTCTCCCTCTTTCTTGCCCGTGCCCCGAGTGGTTGCCACCTTCTTGGCCGCGTTCATCCTTCACTTGTCTTGGCATAGGGGTCAGTGATTCTACCAGTTTTTAGCCCACTCTCAATCATTTCCCCTTGCATTATCAGCTCAGAAAAGCTCTTTTCAATACTTAAGCACAGGCGCTCGTAGTACAGCCCTTGGAAGGTATTCACAAACAGCTGTATGTATTCTTTCTCTAGTAGTGGAGGGTTAACTTGAGCAGCCGCCTCCCTCCATCTCGAAGCATAACTTTTGAAGCTTTCTTTTTCGCCTCAAGTCATCATCATTAAGGCGCATCTGTCTATGGTTAGGTCACTGTTATACCGATATTGAGATCGGAAGGCTATTACTAATTCATTCTAGGTTGTTATTTTCCTTAAGTTTAAGCGAGCAAACCATTTCAAAGCGGGCCCAGTTAGGCTGTGATGAAATAATTGCATCAGAAGTTTGGAGTCATTCCCATGTCCGCTTAATGCCCCAGCGTACAACCTCAAGTGTGCTACAGGGTCTCCACTCCCGTCGTTCTTCTGAAAGTCAGGCATTTTGAACTTGGGCGGCCTTGGGTGGTCAGGGAAGAAGCAGAGTTCGTCATAAGCCATCCCGTCGAAGGTGTCATGACCTTGGAGGCTGTGCAGGGACTCCTTCAAGCCTTGTATCTTGAGATCGAGGGGGTCTGGGCCCTCCTTCTTTGAAGTGGCAATCAGCAAGATGGTTTCAGGGTTGTCCTCCTCTCCTTCCTTGATTTGTACTACTTTAGGGATCTCCTTGCTCTTTATTGTACCGTCAGTTTGCAGGATGACCCTTGGTGGGATTGCTTCAGTTTCCTTAGGATAGGATGTGGATGCTGAAGGGTTCGTGATGGGCCCTTTGAAGGCCATTAGTTGTATGAGTTTGAACATTTCGTCTATCTTTGCCTTCATTTCATTCACTTCTTCACGTGTCATCGAACTGTTCTGTTGATCGGAGATATTGCCTTCGCTCGACATTTGTGCTGCTCTTTGTCGAGTACGGACTGGCGTTCGAAGGACAAGGGTCACTCGTATTCCTCTTCTTCCTTTCCTTGGAGCAATGGTGACCTACAACACAAGCAATCTCACCAAAACTATGGCTAGTCTTTTGATGAGATGGGGGGAGGAAAAGAAATTAAGAAAAATAAAGCAAAAAGATTGCAAGTTAGGTTCTTGATTTGGAAAGGCTTTATGCAATGCATGTTCTAAGGATGCCTCTACCTTTTGAGGGGAGCTAAGCATGATGCTTTGGCTCATGTCTGGAGATAAGGGATTGCCCCTGCATGCAAATACTATACCTGCCCCTGTTCATTCATCTATTCATAGATTCATTCATTCATTTGACAATAAGAATAATTTCATTAAGATGAATTCCTTTTGGTGCATAGAATTTTTCAAAAAGACATAAAATGGGGAAGGGGAACATTTTCCTCGGGACTTCCACCTATTTCTACATTATAGGATCCTAAACTACTCTCGAGCCTCTAGATCTACTTTGTTGGTAGGAGCCCTTGATTTGAATTGCTCCCTTGTCTTCTTGGCAACCTTATCTCCATGAGCGAAGAGGGATTAGGGCCCCTCTTTACGAGATGACTTTGATGCATGCCATGAATCCTTAGGGTCTCGTGGTACCCTTAGGAGTTTTGGGTTGGCTTGAATTAGGCAAGAAGGTCTTTGAGCCTTTCTCTAGGGGTTGATTGGATGCATGAAGATGCAATGACTTAAGTTACTTTGAGAACTCTTGTCTTGAAGTGAAATGTATGAGCAGTTATGATGCATGTACATGGAAGCAGCAAGAATTAGATAGCATAATAGCAAGGATTAAGCAAGATTTATAAAGAATAAAGCGGTCGCCCTTTCCTCCTTGATTTTGAAATTGACGCGTGTGTCCTAAATCCGGCAGAGGTTTGGCTATGCATGGGGTGCTACATGAGCATGAGGTTGGGGGTTTACTAATGCTTCCTAAAAACTCGGTCCCCGAACCTTCAAACCTCCGGCGTCCACCCCCGAAAGGGTGAACTCCATCTTTGGTTAGTGGTTCGAACGGGGGAACTATCAAGAGACCGTAGGCTAAGAAACTGACACAGCATCCGCCCACAATCAATATACTGTTCTCCCTTCTATCTGGAAGGGTAGTAACCAGGTAATACATGTAAGATGCAAATGCAAGTGAGTGCACCAATTGTGTGTGAAATTTTTGAAAAATGGAGGAAAGGACCCAACAACACACATCGCATCCTGTTCATTCATTCACATACATGACAACAAACAAGATAAAAATGTGAACAAAGGTCCACCTACAAAAGACAAATGGAAAGAGTTAGTAAATTTTCAAAAGAACTCGATGCAAGATAAAATGGATGGTCAATGCAAGAGCATGAATGTAAGCAAATGGATGTAAGTGATGACACTTATTTGAAAATCATTTTGAAAAATAAAGCTTGCTTTGGAAATTTGAAAAATTCAAAGAGTGGATAAAATTTTGACAAGATAACCAGAGATTCTAGGTGAGTGAAGGGTGAAAAGACATGTTAATGGCCTAACCCTTTAAAAGTCCCCAGCGAAGTTGCCAGCTGTCGCGCCCCGGTTTTTGGGTGTCCAAGGTCCTTTCGGCTCGGAGACCCTAAAACACAGAACTCTGTTACTAGAACTCATCCCCCTAGAAGGATAAGTGCGACTAGGTTTGAAAATTGGTTCGACTAAGGGCTTTTTAGAAAAATAGGAGTCGCCACCTAGCATGATTAAGGTGAGTTAGGGCACCTAGAACTAAGCGTTAATCCGAAAACTAAACTTAGGGTTTGGGGAAAAGGTTTTTGAAAACTCCTTCAAGAGAGGGTTTTTAAGGAAATAGGTTGTTTGGTAACCTTTGGAAAGATTTAAGCCATTTTGGAAAATAACTCCATTTTGGTCATTTGAAAACAGAAATCTATGATTCGGGGATTGGTTATGTGTAGGAAAGATATCTTAAGATCATCACTCTACTCCGCCCTTTCGGTACCTACGTGTCTAATCACACTTTGTTTACTCACTAGAATGACTAGTTACCATTGT
Organism: Euryodendron excelsum; assembly: GCA_033060915.1. Taxonomy (NCBI): domain Eukaryota; kingdom Viridiplantae; phylum Streptophyta; class Magnoliopsida; order Ericales; family Pentaphylacaceae; genus Euryodendron; species Euryodendron excelsum. The sequence continues at coordinate 25,251,764 of CM065379.1, forward strand.
CCACTTAATGTCCACTTTAGAATTTTGAAAACAGGGTCTAGTCATCACTTTTTGGATGGATGATGCATGACGTAAGTTTTTGGAAGAAATTTGAAACTAATGGGGGTTTTGAAAGAGTTTGGAATAGAAACTTTGAATTGATTGGAGTTTTTTGAAAAAGTGATTGGAGTTGGAATAAAAGTTATAGTCGCACCATTTTAGGTTGTCTACGTATCTCATTTGGTAAAAATCAGGTCATTCGTAGTTCGGCCAAGAGCCCGATGAAAAATAGGCGCATTAAGGCTTTTAGAAGGTTTGAAGACGCTTCGGGTCTATGAAAAAGTTTAAAAAGCTTGGAGATCCTTGGAAAAGTTTAAGACACTTTGAGGTCTTTGGAGAAGTTTAAGACATTTTAAGGTCTTTGGAAAAGTTTAAGACACTTTGAGGTCTTTGAAAAAGTTTTAAGACACTTTGAGGTCTTTGGAAAAGTTTAAGATACTTTAGGGTCTTGAAGGTTTTGACTTGAAACTGAATGATGGAGTGTTTCTTGAAAATGTTTTTGGATCAACTCGAGGGAGTTTTGGAAAAAATGTTTTGTTATGTCTCAAGAGGACTTAAAAGTATTCTTGAAGTCTTGTTTTGAAAACCTTGCGGGTATGATTTTGATGGATTAGTTTTTTAAAGTGGTTTTTGAAAATGGCTAAGGGTTTGGAATCCTAATATGGACAACCTTAGAGGTTGTTCTTGATTTATCACTTGTCCCTGGAATCCCTAACCATAAGAGGGCAAGGGACACCTTAGGTTTGTGACCTTTTGAAAATATTTTTGGAAATGCCTGAAAGATGGAGTGTTGGAACATTCGAAGAGTTTATGGAGTTATTTTTTTCAAAATTATGAGAGCAGGAGATTTTGGAAAAGTAGGTTATGAGGATAGTTTGAAAATTGAATGACCATTTAGAAGAGGGTTCAAGAATTAGAACCTTGAAGTGTATTAACCTAAATAGGGTTGGCCTAGGGTTAGGGGTAACCTAAGGTCAACTAACTTGGGTTAGGTTAATCTAGGGTTAAGATGACCTATGGTTAACTAATCAAGGTTGGGTTAACCTAGGGTTAAGGTGACCTAGGGTTGTACAACTAGGGTCAAGTTAATCTAGGGTTAGGTAACTAGGGTCAAGTTAACCTAGGTTTCGATTGGAAGATGGTTTTAAAAGTTGGTTTAATGCACTTTTGGAAGGAGTTTTGAAGGACAAAGCATGCCATGCAATGAACTTGGGTTGGCAATCTTTTTAAAGATCATTTCCATGAAAATTTTGACTCTAGCCAAGAGTATGGTTTATATGGTTGGTGATTGGAGACCATTCCAAGAACGGTTTTCTCATGGCCATTATGACCTTTATCTTGACAAGAGTGGGGGTTTCAAAAATCAACATAATGATGGTAATTTTTGAAAAATTATTTTTGATGCAAAGATGGAGAGAATGCATTTTTTGAAAATTATCTTTTGAGAAGGATTTTGAAAACCACTTTTCAAGGGAATCATTTCATCGAGAGAGGGTTCATATGACCAAACAAAAGAGAGGCCACTCAAGAGAGGGTTCCATGGGGCCATTCCAACTACTATGCTTGAAAGAATGGAAATCTTGAAAATTAGAGAAATGTAAAGCAACCTTTATGCAAGTTGAAACACAATGATACCAAAATGAGAGTTAGGGGGTTAGTAGGGGCTCTTCTAAGGCATAATTCTAAAATCCCATCCTAAACTTTAAGGGGCCAACTCTTGGAACAATTTTTGAAAAAAATGTAGAACTTGGAAATGATATAAAATTAAGAGTCATGCAAGCATTGTGGAATACGACAATAAGTATAAAATGAAACCAAGTACACAAGACATGATCAAGATAGCAATATGCAAGGGGTCATGATTCACATACAAGGCTTTTAGGCTACACCACATAAACAAAGGGCTCCTAGGCCATACCATTTTAAAGTAGGCTAGCGAGAGGTCTCCCTACACGGTGGCTCTAACTTGTTTTCCTCTTCGCATAATCTAAGAGCCCTCTTGGCTCATGCATGCAAGAAAGAGGGGTTGAAGATGAGGATTAAAATAGAGAATAACCTAAATAGGCTAGAAGGGAGAAGAGAAGAGTAGGGGAGAGCATAAATGTAAAAGGGATACCACCTTTGCCTTCACTACACTTGTAGTCTTCAATGGATATCTTGATTGGAGCTTGAGTGATTTCAAGAAGGCTTGAGAGGCTAGAGTGGAGTGTATAAGTGTGTATGAGGCCTTATGTGTGAAGTGTATAGGCTTAGGAAGGGTAAAATCTAGCCTAAGTGTTGGAGGGGAGGGATATATGTAGAGATTCGAGTTTTTGGAGTGATTTCAGCAGAACTTCGTATCAATTTTGGACCTGGAAATGCAAGGGGGGAGGCCTCTATTTATAGGCAATCTGGAATAGGCCTTGTGTATGTAGGACATGCGCAGGTACTGTTCCGTTACCAGAATAACACGTGGCACCCTGTGTTCTGGTTAAATCTTGACCGTTAATCGAAAGTCGGTCAATCTGGTCAAAATTTGAGCTCATGTAGCATACGCTCCATTACCGGGAAAGTTCGTCCAAACTTTGCCTCGATAATTGAGTCAATCGGGAAGGTTTCGGGAGAATCGATCGCACTCGGGATGTTCTCTTAGTGCTTCCGATGAACTTTCATGTTTTCAAAAAGTTTGAATTATGTTTGGAGGTGAGTGATATCATCTTAGGAAGTGTGCCAAAAAGGTCATTTTTGTGGAGCGTCTGTGATATGCTGCCTGGGTGTTTGAAAGTGGCTATTTTTGTTTCGTGTGATCGAGCCCTTCGAGAAGCGATCTATTCGATCGGACCATACCGATGGAAAGTACTCTGGAAATACTTTCAGGAATTCCCAAATTTACACATTTCCCAAGTCGTTTGACGGTGCATTTTGATTAGGGAATCAAAGAAAAAATCAACCTTGGCAGAGCATTTGCGAGACGCTCCGGGGGTTGCTAAAAGTTGCAGTTTTTGCACCGTACGATGGAGGGCTTCGGGAAGCGATCTATTCAATCAAAACGTATCGATAGAAAGATCTATGGACGAGCTTTCAAGAATTCCCTGATTTACGCATTTCTCAAGTCAGTTGACGATGCGTTATAACCAGGGAATCAGGGGAAAAGACAATTTAGGCGGAGCGTCTGCAACACGCTCCAGGGAACTTTTATCGCGTCGTGTGGGCTTAGTGTCGTAAGGTGCTCCTTGGGTTAAACAAGGGCATGTGGTGAAACCCTCTGCCCGAAATCCCAAGGCCGATGCTACTTCAGGGCATTTTTGGGCTTCTAGGGGTAAAACGGTCATTTTGACCAGAGTTGGCTAGAAATGGTCAGGAATGGCTTGGCATGTTGTGTTAAGTGTGTAGGGCTGTTCAGGGATGGTTTTGAGAGAGTCTTTTACCGTTCAACAGGGTTTGTGCCGTGTTGAGGCATTTAGGGCCAAAATGGTCATTTTGACCGGAGTGGGCTAGAATAGGACCGGATTTGACCCGGATATGAAACAGACACACCACTTTCACGATATGAAAATGTCGCCCTTTGGCAATGTGTAGACTTGTCTCATGTAGGTATACAGAACGAGTTTAAATCATAGTCCCACTGGCACGAGACCCTGAGATAGGTAGATATCATAAAATACTCGTTTCACTTTAAGACAACTTATAATAAAGCCTTTCAATATCCATGGTATTCATAACATGGTTTTCGATAGATTAAACATATGAAATATAATTATTGTCACGACCCTAAACCACCTTGCGCAGATTAGTAATCATAACTGGCCAGTAGCATAGCTACCCAATGCCGAACTAAACCAAAAGACTGATCACCTACATTTGATATAATGCAAAAACTTGATTCGCTCTTTTATTTATTAGTAAACATAAAGCAAATACTTATATCACCATCGTAACATAGTTTTATTACACAACCACAATCTTAACACAAATCTTGAGAAATCTACTGGTTCAAATTTGTGACAAATCAAAATATAACTCAAGTCTTCATAACATTCACACATAGATAGCTTAGCCAACAACTTTCCAAATTTAAGCTCTCAATCTTAGTTACTTGAAAATGTTTAAGAAAACATGAGCTACAAGTCCAGTGAATAGTAGAATAATTGAAGTATCAAAATATACCATGGGCTTGATTTACATATGATATAAATACCATTTGCATAAGATCTTGAAACATGTAAAAGAGATATCCATATACTAAACATAAGCATACCTTTTAAAAGATGCTAATTTAGTTTTATACTTGCAAAAACATCTAAATATCAATATTATATATAATTAATAATGTACTTGTGATTTCGACTAAACGAAAAAATTCGTAACAAAATGTATGCACTAGTGATGCGTAATAAAAAAACAAAAAGTCATAAGAAACGTCTTCTTAATCATATCAAGCTTTCGGTTTATTTAAAGTCCCCCCGATGTAAGACCTCTGAGTATGACACATATAACTTTCAAATTTTATTCATTATATACAAAACTTAATCTATGAATTTTCTTGATAGAATAATATAAGGCTTAGCACCAAAATATAATAACTATTTTTGAAGAGTAACATAGATATATAATTATTTACTTTGAAAACGTATTGTTTAAACATAATTTGTAGAAAAAGAATATTTGCATTGAAAATATGTACGTTTTACCCCAAATAAACCATTACTCACCTTAAGTATTTAATGCTTGGAATTCCTTTTCTAAAGATTGGAACTTGGTCTTCAAGAGCATCCACTTAACCTCCACTCTTGTTTATTTACTATGATTAGGTTTACTTGTATTCAAACCCTCTCATCTACATGTACCATTCATAGGATGAAGTAAAGGAAGTAAGTATAATACTTTACTAATTCTTTATTCTCCACTAATTTAGTGGGCTAACTTTTATTATCATTTAGGTAAAGATAATCATCCCACTTATCAAGTGGAGAAACTTTATTTTTCACTCATTTAAGCAGAGTAATACTTTCATGATTACTTTGCTAAGTGCTGTAAATATCAAATGGAGAAATTTTATTCTCCACTCATGTAAGTGGAGTAATACTTTTATGATTATTTTGCTAAATGTTGCCACCATTTGCTCTTCTATAGTTATGTATAAATAGAGAAGCATAAGCATGAAATCAATATATGCATAGAAAAGAATTATGGAGTGAGTGTAACTTAGTGAGTCTACGGATTCTAGAGTGTTACACCCTTCCCTTCTTTGATAGGTTTGGTCCTTCAAACTTAACATACCTTAAATATCAAATAGATGCGAATATTTCTCTCAAATTTCATCTTCTCTTTCCCTTGTGGATTCTTCCAAAGAAAGACTTTGCCAATGAACCTTTACAAAAGAAATGACTTTGCTCCTTAACTCTCAGTCTCGACAATTGTAATCACCCTATTTTTGCTTGCTCAGCAATCTCTGACCCGACCGGATCTAGTTTCAAACAACACAACACATATGAGGCCAGACCGACTCTTCCAAACTCCAATCTAATCAACTGTTCGCTTCCCAGCTCTATAAGGCCGAATTGAAGCTAAAAAGACTATTTTGCCCTTAGGCATTTTAGGCAGCATTTTAAGATTGGGCGGTCTTGGGAACTAACGCCATCTTGGTAGCTTTTCATGATCGGGTGGTCTCAGGAACCAATGCCATCCAGGTAGCTTCCTAAGATCGAGCAATCTCGGGGACTAATACCTTATCAAATTCTAGACGGTTCACTTCTGGCCCCTGCTAGCCCACTAATCTAGAATGTCCATCATCCGGCAATTCTTCGAGACCTGGAGATTTTAGGGACCAACGCCACCCTACAAGTAGCTTTCTAGGATCGGGCGATCTTAGGAACCGACACCACTCTATAGGTAGCTCTCTAAGACTAGGCGGCCTTAGGGACTAACACCGTATAGGTAGCTTCCCGAGACCAAGCGGTCTCAAGAACCAACACTTAGGTCAACACTAATGCCTGCTAGCCCGATTCGGTGAAAAATGACCAAACCTGCCCCTTAGGCCTCCAGGCAAGTCTTTGAGAAAGTTCAAAATCCCTCAAGATAGTAAGACCACCCTTCCAAAAATATTCCTAGATAGTTAGGCATACTCAATACGCCATACTGACTAATTTCGGCCCAATTCTTGTTTCGTTCCGGTCAACTCTGGTCAAAATGACCATTTTATCCCTAGGCACTACAGTATAGTACAAATCCTGGTAAATAGTGAAAACATCCCTCAGGACCATCCCCAAGAAGTTTGGCATGCCTAATACGCCATTCCAATCCATCCTGACCCTTTTCGACCAATTTCGGTCAAAATAACTGTTTTAACCTAGGTGGCCCGAACGCACCCCGAAACCACACTGACTCTGGGTATCAAATGGCAAATCTCATCATACACCCCTGTTTAACTAAAGGTGAGCCCTGTGGCTCTAAATGCTTCCAAATCAATGAAAGTCCCTTGGAGCGTCTCACAGACACTTCGCTAGGGTTGTCTTTCCTCCCGATTCCTTAGTTATAACGCACCATCAAATAACTTGAAAAATGCGTAAATCAAGGAATTTCCAAAAAACTTGACCATAGTTCTTTCCATTGATACTGCTTGATTGAATAGACCACTTCCAGAAGCCCCCGATCACATGGCACGAAAACTGCCACTTTTAGTAACTCCTGTAGCGTCTCATAAATGCTCTGTCAAGGTTATCTTTTTCTCCAATTCCCTGGTTATAATGCACCATCAAATGACTTGAGAAATGCATAAATTAAATAATTTCTGAAATTATTTCCAGAGCACTTTACATTGGTACAGTCTGATCGGAGAGATCGCTTCCCGAAGGCCCCGATCTCATGGCCCAAAAGCTACTACTTTTGAACATCCACAGAACGTATCACAAACGCTCCACAAAAGTGTGTTTTCATGTACACTTCTCGAGATGATATCTCACTCTTCTAAACACCTTTCAAGCTCCCTTAAAATTTCACGTTCTTGAGAAACATTAGGAAAACATCATGGACATGGCCGATTTCCCCAAATCCTTCCTGGATTGCACAATTATTGAGGCAAAGTTTAAAGGAATATTCCCGACGGTCGAGTGCATGCTATATATGTCCAGATTTTGATAAGATCGATCAAAACTTTGTTTGCTTCCCAAGATTGAGTCAGTGCAGAGTGTGTCATGTGGCATTTAGCCAATGGAACAGTACTAACATATGTAGCACGTGCGCCAAGGCAAAATTTGCCCAGGCGCATGTGCTACATGTGCTAGGTCTCCCCAGGTTGCCTATAATTATAGGTCTCCCCCTTTGCATATTCCAGAATCGAAAATAGCAGCGAAGCTTTGTAAAAATAGCCTCTAAACCTCGAATTTTCATAGACATCTCACCTTCCAAACACGTAGGTTAGATTCCACCTCTCTCTAGCCCATACACTATACCTACAAAGCTCTCAATGCCATAGAAAGTCATATTCTAGCCCCTTGAAGCCTCTCTAAGGCCCTTCAAGTGTAATTTATAGCATCCATGGAGGCTTGAAAGTGTTTGAACGCAAAAATGGTATTCACTGACGGCCCAAGTAGGCAAACCAATAGGGGGGTGAATTGGGTTTTATGAAATTAATGGAAAACAATGCAATTAAAAACTCATTAAGTAATGTAACAATGGGTAAACAAACTAAAAACCAACCAAGCAACTAATAAGATACAATGCAAACAAGTGTTATGAGTAAGGAAGAAAAACAAAGCAAGAAATGAAGAAAAAAGGCACAAGAATTTTACAAAGGTTTGGCCAATCCTTGCCTACGTCCTCTCTTCCTCGATCCTCTCGAAGATATTCCACTATGTAAAATTCCTTTACACAGCTGCTGGTTTTGCTCTAACTGCCCAACTCACTCTTACATGAACTCTTCCCAAGTTCTCAAAATCTCGAGTGATTTTGCCCAAACTTAACTCAAACTTACAAATGATTTTATCCAAGCTTCACTCAAACTTACAGGTTTACAAACCCACTCAACAATAGATGAAGGTTGTACAATGAATAACTCTCTCTTAAAGAGTAGATAAACAAATTTTCAGCTCATTCAAGATCCCCTCAAATGAATAACAACAAAGTATAAGATGTAAGAGATGAAATCTCACTTTCTAGCACTTGATCTTGTATTCTTCTTTTTATTATATATGGGTTACGGATCTTCTATATGCGTTAAGTTGATTATGGTTGTTGGTGGTAGATGGGAGACCATTTGATGCAAGATCGCACTGTTATAATGGTAAAAAAACATAGCTGTTGGAGCTCAGGTGTCGACACCTGACTTTCATGTGTCGACACATCAAGTCTGCATTCTCCAGATTTTGTTTACTGCCTCTTTATATCGATACATCAACCCCATGTGTTGACACATGACTATCCATTCTTCAGATTTTGGCCATTGTCTTCACATGTCGACACCTTAAACCCACGTGTCGACACCTTGTATCAGAAAATTTGATTTTTGTAGATTTTGCACAATCTTCTCCATTGTTTTCAAGTTCTTCAAGGGTCATCCAAATAAGCTTTCTAAAACTTGAAAACACTTCTTCAAGGTATGTTGACTTCAAGAAAACATTTAATCTCTTCAAGATGAATTCACTCCAATTTAATTAGTTATAGAGTTCTTCAATCAACATCACTTTGTCCATTTATCTAAGACTTTTTCAAAATTTTCAAGAGAGCTACCAAGACTTGAGATCTCTTTTCTTCAACTGATCTTCTATCCTTCTTTGAACACTTTCAATCTCTTTACTTGATTTTCATCAACTTGATTTCTTCTATGATTTTTCAATCAATATAATTTCTTCCATCCATTCAAGACTTCAACACAATCTTTAATGAAACTTTTAAGTATTGTGATTTTTTATCACTAGGTCTTCAATGTAAAAGATATAAGCACTTGTTGCCGATCTCCTTCATCTTTTGAATATCTTCAATCTATTGGATGAACTTGTTGAATGTGTTAACCCATCATACTCATCACCCTTCAAATCCTTCTTGACAAGCTTCTCAATACAAATTCTTCAATATCTTCCAATGTGGTAAGCAGAAACTTACCCCCCTTTTCTTTTGTGCTTTATGCCTGAAAGCATACAAACTTTTTCTCCCCTTTTCTTATGCATTTGATGCTTTAGTGGATTGATATGGCCATGAGAATCGAGGGTTTTCATAGTGAGTAAGCTCTTGAATTCTCATAAGATCTTTCACTTTGAAATAGAGTTAATCCAATATAAATGAAGTATAAAGATTAAACAATTTAAAGCAACATGCTTCTTGTAAGGCCCCCCCTTACTACTTCAAAATAAGGATACTCTTTATACATAATATTCATATATTTTTCATAGAATATCTCTCCCTCTTTTTATCAATCAGTTAAAAAGAAACAACAAAATATAATACAAATTTAGTATAGAAAACATTTATTCATATTTCAGATTTCCTCCCCCTTTTTCATTTAGATTTTCTCTCCCCCTTAATAGAGGATTTCTCATTACTATGGCATACAATAATTCTCTCCCTTTTTGTCAACTTATCAAAAAGAATTTATGACAAGTGCAATAACAAAAATATTAAAATAAAATTATTAGTATTGTGAGGAGACTAACCTACAAATGCACCAAATCATCAAAATCAAGATAGCCATCTAGGCATATATAACCCATGCAATCAGCAAATTTAAAATGCTACAATGTAATGCTATTGAAAATCATGCAGATGGGGGTTTTTGGTTCAGAAGAGTATTGGCTTGGCTTTGGAGATGTTTTGGGAGTAAAAGTTAGAGGGATTTGAGTTGGAATGGCTGGTTGAATTTCAACAGGTATCTCTTTATCAAAAACAGTATTTTCTTTCTTTTACTTCTCCATCTTCATATGAACTGTTGCTTGAGTTCATCTTTGCTAGAGTGTAGTTCACATTAAAAATTCTTCCAATCACCTCTTTCACCTTGTTGCTGCCTGCCACAATCTTTTTGTTTTCCATGAGACTTGTGATTCCATTGTGAAGTTTAATTGAATGAACATTTTCTCTTGATAGTCCTTCAACTTCTTCATCATGCTTATTAGAACACCCATTTGCTCATTTCTAGAAGTTTGTCATCATGAAAAGAATTTGCTTTACAACTTTTGAAATTTCTTCTCTTGCTTCTGAAGTTCCTCTTAATGGGAGTATCCTCCCCCTCAAGATGATATCCAGTTCTTGTTCTTTCTTGCTTCAAAAGCCAAACATTTGTTTCTTCATTCTCTTTGGAGTATACTAATTATACTCATTAGTCTTTGTCATTATCTCCTTCTTTGCTTCTCCTTTCTAGTGTATCATATTTTATAATTCCCTATTGAAAACTTCCTCCTTATTTCTTCTTTGTGAGAGGTTTGGATAGACAAAGGTTGATTTGAAAATTTTGAATAGATAGAATGAGAGGCAAAATTCATTTTTGGTGTTTGGAAATGAAACTGATGAAGATTTATTGACAATATGGATTGATATCTAAGCAAAATGTATGTACATGTTAGTGTGAATAAGATTCAAACACATTTATGATCATGCGCAAGGGTCGACTATTTGAGGGCATGAGTAGACTGTTTTTCTCATGAAATGCAAAAATGAATTTTTGAATACCATAAAATGCTGCAAATAGACATAAATTGATTTCAGAAGATTCATATGCATTAACAAACGTATATAGTAATCTAAACACTCAAGATAATAAATTGCTCATGCTTAACATGAAATACATAGCATATATGTATCATCAAAATCAATCAAATTAAAAATTGCACATGCTCAATACTCTTCACAGCCATAATGTAATATAATTTATGATTAGCACAAAATTTGGCAAACATACATACACCAAATATAATCTATGGTTAAGCAAAATAAACAACCAATCATGTTTCTATAAAATTTAGTATTAACAGGAGTACCTTTTTATTGCCATCCAACTTGGTTGATGTGGTTGTGGGATTGCTTAGTAACTTTGAGTTTCCTACATCAAACATTTTCAGTAGGTGCTTGATGCACTCAAATATTTCTTCCTTTAATTGCAATGCAAGTAATATTCTATTATCATCAAAATTCACCATACCTCTGGTATAAAAGAGGTTAATTGAATCTTGTTGCCAATCATACACCTTGAGCAATTACTCTCCAAATGCCAACAATCCTTCTTAACTTTGGTTTGGATTGTATGCAATCCTACAATAAAAGTAATTTAATTTTTCTTCTTTGGTACCCACATCATGTTGGGTCCTTTGGGGTTAGTATTTAATGTTCCTTTTGGAACCAAAACCTTCTTAATTATTTGAGACTTGTTCATAAGAAAACATTGATGTGTTGTGTGACCTCTTTTTTGACAATAGAAACAAGTAATATAAGATCTTCCACTATGAGATACAAACTTTGCTTTTGAAAACTTCCTCTTTTTAAACGGAATGTATCCAACGCCAGCTTTCTCAATACAGCATTTTTGTTTGCAAAGCATTGCATCAAGTTTTTCCTTTGCATCAACATATTTCGAAAGAGATTTTTCTAAATTATTGACTTTGTCTTTTAAAATAGAATTTTCCTTTTTCAAAAGATCAATTGCAGATTGTAAATCCTCATTTTCTTTTGTAAGGGAAGCAATCATCTTTTTGAGAAGACTATTCTTTATACTAGATTTTTTAAATTTAGTAAGCAAATCATCAAATGCATCTTGTAGTTCATCAAAAGTAAAATCAGAATTTGTTACCTCATTTATTTTTCATGTGCCACAAGACATAGGTTGGTCACCTCATGAATTTCAGATTCATCCGAGCTTGAATCTTCACTTTCACTCCATTTTGTAGGTAGAGCCTTTGCTCATTTACCCTTCTTCCATCTCTTTCCAAGTTGTGGACATTCAAACTTGAAATGTCCAGTCTTGTTACATTTGAAGCAGATAATGGTTGAATCCTCATTGCTGGATTCTCCTTTAGGTTTATGCTTCTTTCTTCCTCTCCATTTTGTTTTCATGAATTTCTTGAACTTTGTTGTAAGCATAGCAAGTTCTTCTTCATTTTCTTCATCACTATCAGGTTCATTTTTAGCAGTTGAGACTTGAATGCAATTACTCTCTTCTTTTTCTCATTTTTTTGTTTTTTTTTTGTGTGCATATTTTAGCTTTGTGTCAGCTCATATGTCATGAGAGATCCAAGTAATTCCCCAAGTAGCAAAGTGTTGAGATCCTTTGCTTCTTGTATAGCAGTCACCTTAGCTTCCCAAGCCTGTGGCAAAGTTCTAAGAATCTTTCTCACATGCTCATTATTAGAATAGATCTTTCCAAGAGATTTTAATTCATTAATAATATCAGTAAATCATGTAAATATTTCAGTAATGGATTCTCCTGATAACATTCTAAGCATTTCATAATTTTACACAAGAATGTTGATCTTAGATTCTTTAGCTTGGTTGGTACCTTCATGAGTAACCTCTAATCTATCCCATATTTCTTTAACAAAATCACAAGAAGATATTCTATTAAATTCTGTGGCATCTAATGCACAATATAATAAATTCATAGCCTTAGCATTCATCTGCACGATCTGTAGATCAGCTTCATCCCATTCATTTTCTAGTTTGATAACAGCCACTGTTTTTATTGTTTTGGTAGGGATCTTAGAACCATTTAAAATAATCCTTCATATCTCATAATCTACAGATTGAATATATATTCTCATACAATTCTTCCAATAGTTACAATTTGTTCCATTAAACAAAGGTGGTCTACTAGTAGATTGACCCTCACCTAGAGAACTTCCAATTATGATTGCTATGGATCAATTCTAAGGATGTTAAGCCTTTACAATAGAGCAATAGCCCTAATACCAATTGTTGGCACAAGTAAGCAACCCAAGAGGGTAGGTGAATTGGGTTTTATGAAAATAATGGCAAATAATGCAATTAAAAATTCATCAAGTAATGTAGCAATGGGTAATTAAACTAAAAACCAAGCAAGCAAATAATAAGATACAATGCAAGCAAGTGTTATGAGTAAGAAAGAAAAATAAAGCAAGAAATGAAGAATGAAGGCACAAGAATTTTTCAAAGGTTTGGCCAATCATTGCCTACGTCCTTTCTTCCTCGATCCTCTCAAAGGTATTCCACTATGTAAAATTCCCTTACACAGTTGCTGATTTTACTTTAAGTGCCCAGCTCACTCTTACAAGAACTCTTCCCAAGTTCTCAAAATTATGAGTGATTTTGCCCAAGTTTCACTCAAACTTACAAGTGATTTTATCCAAGCTTCACTTAAACTTACAGGTTTACAAACCCACCCAATAATAGATAAAGGTTGTACAATAAATAACTCTCTCTTAAAGAATACATACACAAATTTTCAACTCATTCAAGATCTCCCCAAATAAATAAAAACAGAGCATAAGATGTAGGAGATGAAATTTCACTTTCTAGCACTTGATCTTGTGTTATTCTTTTTATTATATATGGGTTGGGGATCATCTATATATAGCCTTGAGTTGATTATGGCTGTTAATGGTAGATGAGAGACCATTTGATGCAAGATTGCACCGTTATAATGTTAAAAAATATAGTCCTTGGAGCCTAGGTGTCGACACATCAAGTCTGTATTCCCCAAATTTTGATCACTGCCTCCATGTGTCGATAAATCAACCCCATGTGTCGACACATGACCATCCATTCTTCAGATTTTGGCCATTGTCTTCATATGTTGACACCTTGTATCAGAAAACTTGATTTTCGCAGATTTTACCCAATCTTCTCCATTGTTTTCAAGTTCTTCAAGTGTTATCCAAATAAGTTTTCGAAGGCTTGAAAACATTTCTTCAAATTCTGTTGACTTCAAGAACACTTTCAATCTCTTCAAGATGAATTCACTTTATTTTGATTACTTGTAGAGTTCTTTAATCAACATCACTTCGTCCATTTATATAAGTCTTTTTTAAAATCTTCAAGAGAACTACCAAGACTTGAGATTTCTTTTCTTCAACTGATCTTCTATCATTCTTTGGACATTTTCAATCTTTTTACTTAATCTTCATCAACTTGATCTTCTTTTATAATTTTTCAATCAATATAATTTCTTCCATCCATTCAAGGCTGCAACACAATCTTCAATGAAACTTTTAAGTCATGGGATTTCTTATCACTAGGTCTTTAATGTAAAAGATATAAGCACTTATTGTCGATCTCCTTCATCTTTTGAATATCTTCAATCTATAGGATGAATTTGTTGAATGTGTCAACCCATCATACTCATCACCCTTCAAATCCTTCTTGACAAGCTTCCCAACACAAGTTCTTCAATATCTTCCAATGTAATAAGCAGAAACTTCCTCCCCTTTTCTTTTGTGCTTTATGTCTCAGAACATACAAACTTTTGCTCCCCTTTTCTTATGCATTTGATGGTTCGGTGGATTGATATTGCCGTAAGGATCGAGGGTTTTCATAGTGAATAAGTTTTTGAATTCTTATTAGATCTTCAACTTTGAAACAGTGTTAATCCAATATGCTCCTCTATTAATCTTCAAGTTCTTCTATCAATCTTCATGTTTCCAAAACATATCACCATGATAGAATTTCATAACTTGTATCATTCGTTTCAATACTTGTTGAATGTCTTGAGCATCTTCAATCTCTTCGAGAATAAGATTAGCTAAGTAATCTTCTTGTTGGATACTCAACCGATCAACTCAATTAATTTTTTGTTATCAAATGATTATAATGTAACCTGCATACTCAATTGAAATTATTAGATAATAACCACATCATTTTGTTATCATCAAAATCAACCTAGGGATCAACCTTGAGTCAACTTCTTTTTTACATTTTTGTCGTTTGCACTTTTCTCTTCTCTCTCCCAGCCTACTTAGGCTATTCTCTATTTTAAACCCCCATCTTCTACCCCCCTTTCTTGCATACTTGAAACAAGAGAGCTCTTAGTTCATGTCTAGAGGAAAGCTTGTGAAAGCCATCGTATAAGGGGATCTTTCACTAGCCTACTTTAAGATGGTATGACCTTAGAGCACCTTTCAATTTGGTGTGACCAATAGCCTTGTATGAATACATGACCCCCTTACATATGTTTACCATGTTCATGTATTGCATGCTTGGCCCTATTTTCATGTCCATCTTCATTTTGTTAAAACTTTCACTATCTTCATTTTTATATCTTTTTCAAATTCCATATACAAATGTTTTTCTAAAAATGGTTCTAAGAATTGGTTCCTTGAAGCCTAGGTCAACTTCAATATCTTAGAAACCCCCCCCCCCCTTTAAGCCCCTTGACTTCATTTTGCATCCTTGTATTTCTTTGCATTTCATGTGACATAAAATTGATTTTCAAACTCTTCTCTTCTATATTGATTTTGTAGAATCCACTCTCTTGAACCTTGTAGTTAAAATGGTCCCTTAGAACTCTCTCTTGAATGGCTTTCCTATCATCTTGACCATATGAACCCTAGTTCATTAGAATTGGTTTCTACACCCTAAAAAATGGTTTTCAAAACAACCTCCTTCAAGAAGGATTTTCAAAATTTCATTCTCTTTGATTTGTATAAAAATAATTTCTCAAAACTACTATTTTCATCTTGATTTTTAAAAGTTTTGCTCTCTTGAATATGGTGGTTGGAATGGTCCCATAGAGTCTTCTTGGGAGTGATTTTCTTCAAATAAACCATATGAACCCTTATTCATTAGAGTGGTTTTCAAAATCTCAAAAGTAGTTTTCCAAAACCTCATTTTCAAAACTAATTTTCAAAGGTGTATTCTCTTTAATTTTTCAAGCAAAAAAGTCTTCAAAACTATCAATTCAGTATTGATTTTCACAAGTTTACTCTCTTGAGTAGTTTCCAAATACCAACCATATGAACCCAACACTCACTTGAGGGGTTTCTATAAAATGGTTTTCAAAACACATTCTCAAGTTGCACGTATAAAACCACCTTTCCAAAACCACTAGGTCCAAACCCTAATTCGAAACCACCTTTCCAAAACCATTAGGTAAAATCCTAGTCTGAAACCACCTTTCCAAAACCACTATATCAAAACCCTATTTCAAAAGCACAGTCTAACCCTAGGTTAATTTGACCATAGTTGTCCAACCTTAGTTCAACCAAACCCTAGGTTAACCTTAGGTCACCTTAACCCTAGGTTAACCCAACCTTAGTTAGGTCAACCCAACCCTAGTTCAACCTAACCTCAGTTAGTTAACCCTAGGTCAACCCAACCTAGGTTAGTAAACTTTAAGGTTCCAATTCAAAGACCCCTTTTCAAATAATCTTTTAACTCAAAAACTATTTTCATAACATACTTTCAAAAACATCCTACTCTCTTGAGATTTCAAAAATTAACTCCAAAACCTTTTCAAATGTCCCTACACTTTATCTTCAAAAATACTTTCAATAAGCTCGCTTAAACTTGTCTTAACTAAAATGGCCAGACACTTAACATTTTCCAAAAATTATTTTCAAAATTTGTTCAAGAACTCACAACCATAAGGCGTTCCTACCCCTTTTATGGTTAGGGATTCCAATGGAAGGTGATATATTAAATACAACCTCCAATATTGTCCATATTAGGGTTCCAAAACCCTGCGCATTTTCAAAAGCTCTTTTCAAAAATGATTTTCAAATATCATATTCTTGAAAAAACCCTAATTCTTCTATGGTTAGGATTGTTCAAGTGTACGTAAGACATTCAAAAAGGGTTCCATTACCCTAAAGTTTTAAAAACCAAAGGGAAGTCTCTAGCCCCTTTTTCAAACGTGTTTTCAAAACTCATAGCCTCAAATGAGTTTAGTTTTTCAATGACTAACCTCATAAAGGGAGATGAAACATTAAACATGCCTTTCATAAGGTATTCAAAAACAACTTTCAAAAGCTTTTCGAAGACAAGTTCACAAGAACATTTCCAATCCAAATTCTACCTTCAAAGTTTTCAAAACAAGATTCCAAAAACATACTTCAAAACATTCCCAAAACTCCATTGAGTTGTTTCAAAACACTTCCAAAATTCCTTTGAGTTGTTTAAAAAACATTTCAAAACTCTCTTAAGTTAATTTCAAAAATATTTACACTCATCTTCAAACCCGATTTCAAAAACACTTCAAATATCCCAGGTCTTATTTCAAAGGCATTTTTCTAAGCTCTCAAGTTCTCTTTTTCAAAAGACCTCAAAGCGTCTTCAAACCTTTTTAAAGACCACAAAGTGTTTTCAAAACTTTTCAAAGGCTCCAATGTGCCTTTTTTCTATTAGGCCCCTGTCCGAACTACGAATGACCTAATTCTCGCCAAATAAGATACATAGGCAACCTAAAATAGTGTGGTCATAAACTTTATTTCAACCCAATTTCCCTTTTCCAAATTTCTATCAATTCAAGATTTCTATTTAAAATCCCTTCAAAAACTTTCTGTTTTCAAACACCTTTTCAAAAACATGCATCATGCATCATTTATCCAAAAAGTGATGACCAAACCCCATTTTCAAAGTTCTAAAGTGGATACAAGTGGACAATTAGTAACCGGTGATTCATGCGAGTGAATTAAGGGTGATTAAACATAAAGATACCGAAAAAGTGGGCTAGGGTGATGATCTTAGGATATCTTCCCTACATGTAACCAACCCTCGAACCATAGATTTCTATTTCGAAGACCAAAATCGGAGTCACGTTTTCAAAAGGGCTTTTAAAAGGTTATCAAGACCTCTTTTCTAAAAGCCTTAAAAGGACATTTTCAAAACCTTTTTTGAAAAACCTAAGTTTAGTCTTCGAATTACACTTAGTTTTAGGTGACCTAACACATCTTTAACTATGTTAGGTGGCAACTCCAAACATTTTCCAAAAGCCCTTTGTCAAACCAATTTTGAGTTCAAATCTAGTTGCACACGTCCTTTTAGGAGGATGAGTTCTAACGAGGGAGCACCGTACTTTTTCCTGGGCCAAGTGAGCTTTTGGTGTCCAAAAACTTGGGCGCGACAATGATCTATGATTTAAACCGGTCACTCTATATAACTCAAGTCTTCTTTTACATTTAGTGGATGATAGTTTATCTTGTGCGTAGGATCATGCACATAATATCGTAACATAGAAACATGAAACACGTTATGTAAATGAAAAAGTTTAGGTGAAAGGGCTAACCGATATGCTACGGGTCCAACTTTCTGGAGTATCTCAAATGGACCAATATATCTTTGTTTTAATTTTTCCTTCTTGTCGAATCGGATAACTCCTTTAGAAAGACACTTTCAAAAACAAATGATTGCTTATTTGATATTCTATCTCCCTTCATCGAACATCCGTGTAATTCTTTTGACGACTTTGAGCCGTTTGAAGTCGTTGTCGAATTAACTTGATCTTCTTGGTGATTAATTGAACGATTTTGGATCCCAAAAGCTTTCTATCTCCCACCTCGGTCTAACAAATTGGTGATCTACATTTCCTTCCATAAAGCTCCTCAAATGGTGCTATATTGATACTGGCTTGGAAACTATTGTTGTAGGTAAGCTCTACCAGCGGCAAGTGAACTTCCTAATTCCCTTGGAAATCGAGAATACAAAGTTGTAACATGTCTTTCAAAATCTGAATTGTTCTTTTCGATTGTCCATCTTGTAAGCACCCCATTTTTGACCGCTCGGCAGTCTACACACTTCGTCTAGACTTGTTTTCAAGTCATTGTGGGCATATTCCTATCGAAACCAATTCTCTAGGTCCAAATTCTATCTTTCCATCACTTCAAGGGCCTGTTAGGCCCAAATAGAGGCAAAATGACCAAAATGCCCTTAGGCGCATTGTCCTTTCCTTCCCGATTCCAATCCCACTCTCGAGATAGTTTATTTCTCGAGACAGTTCCACTCCAGGCACGTCTCCTTGGAGACGATAAGTCCCCTTTCTAATCCCACTCTCGAGACAGTTTATTCCTCGAGACGGTTCCACTCCAGGCACGTCTCCTCGGAGACGATAAGTCCCCTTTCCAATCCCACTCTCGAGACAGTTTATTCCTCGAGACGGTTCCACTCCAGGCACGTCTCCTCGGAGACGATAAGTCCCCTTTCCAATCCCACTCTCTAGACAGTTTATTCCTCGAGACGGTTCCAATCCAGGCACGTCTTTTCAGAGATGATAAGTCCCCTTTCCAATCCCACTCTCGAGACAGTTTATTCCTTGAGACGGTTCCAATCCAGGCGCGTCTCTTCGGAGACGGTAAGACCCCTTTCCAATCCCACTCTCGAGACAGTTTATTCCTCGAGACGATTCCAATCCAAGAGTGTCTCTTCGGAGACGATAAGACCCCTTTCCAATCCCTCTCTCGAGACAGTTTATTCCTCAAGATGGTCCGAGTAGCGAAACTACTCACAAAACCGTTAAAGTAGCGGAAATACTCACAAATAGGTCGATATAGGGAATTGGCAACAAACCCCTGTGTCACGAGGACTGCCGTTAGAGTAGCGGAAACACTCAAAACCCAGGTCAACACCAGTGTCTTTAACCCACTTTGGTGAAAAATGACCAAACTATCTTTTGGACCTTTTCCGAGACTTTTCGGTCAAGATGACCATTTTGCCCCTAAGCATCCGAATGCCCCGAGAACCACACCGGCTCTGGGTATCAAACCGGTAATGTCCCTAGAATACTTTTTATAGTGTTCTTAATCTTCCTTTACCTTTCCGGATCATTCCGAGTCAGTTCCGGCCAACCCGATGCAAAATGACCATTTTGCCCCTGGAGGGTCGGTCTCCTTTTTCGACCACACCGACTCTGGGTATCAAACCGATAACCTCCTGAGACTACTTTTTATAGTGTTCTCAACCTTCATTTACCTTTCTGGATCATTCTGAGTTAGTTCCGGCAAACCCGGTATAAAATGACCGTTTTGCCCCTGGTGGGCCGGTCTCCTTTTCCGTCCACGCCGGCTCTAGAATTCAAACCAGCAACCTCTAGGAACATTCTAAATAATGTTTCTAGATCCCAAGTCTTCTTCCGAGACAGTCCGAGTTCACCCCGGCAGCTTCCCGGTCTGATTAACCGTTTTGCCCCTAAAGGCCCGGTCAACCTTTCCAACACATCTTATCCTCACTTTTCAAATCAAATACCTCCAGGACACTATTTTAAGTGTTCCTGCTCCTTTTCGGCCTTCCGGGTAATTCCCGGCTCCTCCAAATCATTCTCGGACTTTCCGGAGTCACTCATAGTGAAGCCAGGCTAAAGATTGCATGGTAGTCACTAGTACAGGCACCCAAATCTAGTCAAAGATACATTGCTTGCCGACTTATAAAGTTTCCTAACTGGCTGGCGCCACTAGTAGTGGCGCCACTCCTAGTGGCGCCAAGAGTAATTTTTCCCTAGCGCCACTGCAACAGGCGCCAGGTTTGTCCAACCTCTATAAATACAGAGCCTCATTCAACATGAAAGGGATCCGAAGACTCAACCTAAAAATCATATATTTCGATATACAGAGCTCGAGCACCTCCTAAACCCTAGTTTCCTTAGGTTTTCCAAACCCTAGCCACTCTACACAAACCCTAGCCTCCTATACACTTATACACACCCCCATACACTCATACACTAGCCTTCAACCCTCCTTTAGAGACTTGAAGAGCTGCCATCTAAAGCTTGAAGACAACTCTTAAAGATTGAAGACGAAGATCAAGACAAAGACCAAAGACCGAAGACTGCACGGCGCGCAAAATAAACAAGACATACGGTAGGCTCCCTATTTAAATTTCCGCACTTCCCCCCTCTCTCTTCTCTCTCCTAACCCACTTGGGTTTTCTCTATTTTAATCCCCCATCTCTTTTCCCCCCTTTCTTTGCATGCTTGAAACAAGGGGATTCCCGGTCCATGTGTAGGATTGGACTATTAGAGAGTCACCGTGTCGGGGGCTTTCTTCTAGTCTAACCAAAGACCACGTGGGTCCGGCCCCCTTGATTATGTGGTGAAGCCTTAGCCTTGTATGTTCACGACCCCAGATTGCATTGTGCATATCATAGTCTTGCATCTTCCAAAATTCGTTTTCAAACTCGTCTTCAAAATCGTTTTCAAACTTGTTTTCAAAATTGCATCAAAATCTCTTTTTCAAAAACTTGTTTTCAAAACCACAATTCTAGGGTGATTCTAGCCTTTCCATGGCTAGGGTTGCTTTAGGAAAGTGTTACATTAAAAGTGACCTTTTTGGTCTATATTTTCAAATCTTATTGTTTTCCAAAACCACTTTCTTAAAGTGGTTCTAGCCCTTTTTATGGCTAGAATCGCTTTAGGAAAGTGAGACGTTTTTATACTTTCCAAAAAACTCTCTCTTCAAAAATCTCTTCCTGAAAATCTCCTTTTCAACATACTTTCCTAAAACTCTCCTCTTCAAAATTGTTTTCAAAAATTCCCTTCCAAAATCTATTTTTCAAAACTCTCTTTTTTCAACTCCTCTCCAAAATCTTTTCCTCAAAATTCACTTTCTAAAAACACTCCCTAGATTCACCTTCCTAAAAATTCTCTCCAAAAACCTTTCTAAAAAACTCTCTTTCCAAAATCTTCCTTCTAGAAATTTCTTCTCTAGGATTTTCCTTCTAAAATCTACGTTTCTAAAAACACACTTTCCAAAACTCCTTCTCTTTAAAATCTTTTTCCAAAAACTCCCTCTTCAAATTCACTTTCCAAAAACTCCTCCCTAGGATTCCCTTATAGAAAACCTTTGTTTCCAAAAACGCACTTTCAAAAATCCTCTTTCCTTAGAAGCCCAAGTCAAGCCCTAGAACTCGCAATTAGGAAACCCTAATTTTCTTTCCAAAAACATGGTTTTCAAATTTTGCCCCTAACCTAGGTTTTCAAAACCTCTTGTTTTCTACATCAAAATTGCGCATGTTTCCAAAACCTCTTTTCTACGTCAAAACTATAATTTTCCAAACCTAGGGTTTCTAGAATCTCCTTTTCCAAATCCTTGCTAAATCTTATCTTCCCTTTAGGAAACCGAATCAAATCTTCCCGTTTAGGAAACTAGATCCCGTCCTCCATTTTTGGAAACAAAATCAAATCTTTTCTTTTAGAGACCAAATCCAATCCCTTTCAAAATCCAACTCTTTCCTAATTCAAATCCTTCCTAATCTTTCACTCTCCTAAATTTTAAGTTTTCAAAACTTGAACATAAAAATCTTTCCTAAAATTCTAAAATTCAACCCTTTCCTATTTTAACCCCCTTTCTAAATCTTAACTTTCCAAATTCAAGTTTTCAAAACATTTCCTAAACTCAAGCCTTTCCTAATTTCAAGACTTTCTAAAATTCAAATTCTAAAACTTTCTAAATTTCAAATCATTCTAAAATCAAAACTTTCTAAATTTGAAACTTTCTCAAGTTAAATCTTTCTAAACTTCCAAACTTTCAAAATTCTAAACTTTCCAAAACTTCAAAATCTTTCTAAATCTAAGGCTTTTCTAAACTCAAAACTTTCTTAATTCAAACATTTCCTAAACTGAAAACTTTCCTTTTTCAAACCTTTTTGTAAAACGAAACTTTTTTATTTTCAAAACTTCCTTGTTTTCAAAGCTTTCCAAATTCAAAACTTCCCTATTTCAAGAAAAATTTCCTAATTTGAAAACTTCCCTAATTTGAAACTTTCTTAATTCAAAACTTTCCTAAAGTTGAAACATTCCAAATTCAAAGCTTTCCTAAGTTGAAACTTTCCTAATTCTAAAACCTTCCTAAATCGAACCTTTGCCAAATCCAATCTTTCTTAAACTCTTGAATCTTTCCTAAGTCTCTTCTCTTTCCTAAGTCAAGGTTTTCTTAAATCTTCTCTTTTTCAAAACAAGTCCAAATCTATCTCTTCAAATCAAAGTCTAATATTCTCAATTTCAATTTCCAATCTCCTCTTCTAATCTCAAATCAAATCCAATTTTCAATTCAATCTCTTTCTTCCAATTCAATTTCTCTCTTCAAATCAATCTATTTTCAATCGAACTTCAGTCCGAACTACGATTGACCTGATTCCCCCAAAGGGATACGTAGGCAACCTTCATAGGTGCGGTCACAACACTTTTCAAACTTTCAATTCCACCCTCATGGGTGCGGTTTCCAAAATCTTTCCAAATCTCAAATTCCAATCTATTTTCAAAATTCCAATTTCAAAATTTCTATTTTCAAATTTCTATTTCCAAATTTTCAAACTTTTCAATTCCAATTCTATCTCTTCAAATCTATTTTTCAAGTCTCTCATTTTGCACTTGCATATCATGCATCATGTTTTTCTAAACATTGTTTTTCTAAAGTGAATAGGGTTGAACATATGTTAATTAAAGACTCTCATAGGTGAATCTAGGGTAGATTGATATGTAGGTACCGAAAGGGCGGGGTAGGGTGATAGCTTAGTGCGTCTTCCCTACACGTAACCAACCTCCGAACCTAGAATCATTGATTTCAAAGACCAAAAGGAGTTATTTTTCAAAAAAGGGCTAAATGTTTTTCAAAGGTTGCCAAACAACCTATTTTCCTAAAAAAACCCTCTCTTGAGGAGATATTTTCAAAATCGTTTTTCAAAAACCCTAAGTGTAGTTTTCGGATTATGCTTAGTTTTTAGGTGACCTAACTCACCTTAATCAAGTTAGGTGGCGACTCCGAATCTTTTTCAAAAGCCCTTTATTCAAACCTATTTTTCAATTCAAACCTAGTCGCACTCATTCTTCTAGGAGGGTGAGTTCTAACGAGAGAGTACAGCATTTTTCCCGCTTGGGTGAGTATTCCTCGAGTGCGAAAAATCTGGGCGCGACACATCTGTTTGAGGATGGTATGCTATGTTGAATTTCAACTCCGTCTCCATAGTGCTTTGCAAACTCCTCCAAAATCTAGATATAAATCTAGGATTTCTATTCGATACAATGGACACAAGTACTCCGTGCAAACAAACAATCTCACCGACATAAACGGCAACAAGTCTCACCAAAGAGTACGTGGTTTTCACCGCTAAGAAGTGAGTAGATTTCATGAGCCTGTTAGCAATAAAACAAACAACATTACTATTGACTCAAGATTTATTCCCATATTGGTTTTGATGATAACTAAACCTTATGTTATTTTACTAATGCATTCACTTAGTGTGCAGATTAACAAAGTTTATAATTTAGACGTAAAATTCAATCTTAAGTCCAATACATGTCAAAGAGAATGCACAACAAATTCAAGATCAAGCAATGAATTCCAAGAGCTATGCAATGAACCAAACAGAGGATTGACGCCTATCTCTACTTCAAACAAATGTTCTATATTCGAAAAGATTGAAGGTGTTCAAACAAAGATTTCATCAAGTATGCATAAACTCAATGAAGACTGATTTGCACTCTAGAAAGAATGTAGACTTCATCAGAATGTACAATGATCAATTGAAGATGAATTGATTGTTGAAGATGTTGAAGATGCTAAATTGAAGACTTCATCAAGTATGCAAAGATCAATTCAAGATAATGTGATTCAAGTTGCGAAGAAGAAGGCTCACAATGATTGTCTGCTCTCTACTTGGAATCCAAGTAAAGAATTCTTCTACAATGTAAAGAATCAATGAAGACTAGATGTATGAAGAGATTTCATCAAGCTTGCAAAAGTCTCATTGAAGTGATTTTAAAGAAGAAAGAAGAATTGCTAGCAAAGAGAAGAAATCGACAATCAAGCGTTGTGAAGCTCTACATAATTGAGGAAGCTTGGCATTGAAAGGGATTGTTCTACAATGAAAGACGAAGCCTTGCAGATGAAGAAGAAAATATCAACTTTGATCTAACGAAGTTCTAACAGTTTGAGAGTCAAGAGAAGATCAATATCAAATGATTGATTCAATCCAAATTGAATAGAAGTTAACTCTGATGAGTTAAAGAGATTTAATTAGTCATCATACCCCAAAGAGATACTTCTTAAAGATCTTATACTGCTGCTGAGATGATCTGGATCATTGGAAGACAGAATGCAGATTTCTGGGCAACGAGCGGACTTATGAAAATGAGGAGTCGCCTCATGGAGACAAAAGCAAAAGACTTAAAGACCAAATAGACAATGAGCGGACTCATAGAAATGAAGAGTTGCCTTATGAACACAAAAGCAAAAGCCTGGAGACCAAGTAAACAATGAGTGGACTCATAGAAATGAAGAGTCACCTCATGGAGACAGATGTAAAGGCTTAAAGATAAAATAATCAATGAGTGGACTCATGAAGATGAAGAGTCGCCTCATGACAACAGAAGCAAAAGGCTAAAGACCAAATGAACAAAGAGCGGACTCCGGAAGATGAAGAGTCGCCAAGCCAACGATGTAAAGATAGAATGAACAAGGAGCCGACTTAGTGATGTGAAGAGCGGACTCATGGAGACAGTGAACAACATCTGGTAAATGCAGAAGCAGAAAGTGTCAACTCCACAATCCTAGAGCCGACCCCTGGGATATAACGGCTAGATTTTCTAATGTTATAACGGACTGGACGTGCATTAAACGAACCCAACAACCTCCAATGGATGGAATCAATACAAGGGTTTATATACAAGCCTCAAACTGCATTTATAACTAAGGAATCAAAGAAAGAGAGACAAGAAAAAATAATAACTGACTTATTCACTGAAAACTTTGGATATTCTTTCTGTCTTCAACTTGTGAGCTTCAATTGTATAATGTATGTCACGCCCCAAAACCCAGCCTATACGGATTTAGGGTACATGACCAGCTAGTAACAAAGCTACCCAAGGCCGCATTACATAAACTGGTTGATCACCTGTGCATAATTATTTAAAATGATGCATAATTGCTAAAAATAGAACTTTTGATAACTTGGAAATATAATCCATGTCATACATGGTAAAGCTATGCCCAATTCAAAGTATAACATATATAAGGACCAAATCAAGGTCCACCAAAGTTATAGCATTATATCATTACAAAACACTGGGTCCAGCCCTCAAACATTATACAAAACATAAGCCCGTGGGCTGTAACTCAAAATTCACATATGGCCTCGCTCTAGGGCCTCTTGGATTGGCTTCTTGAAAATCATTTGAGAAAAGGTAAGTTAATGCTTAGTGAATAACAATGATGCATGAGCATGAAAATACCATGAACTACCAATTATGTCTAATGTATAAAACAATAGATAAAACATTTAT
Source organism: Euryodendron excelsum (assembly GCA_033060915.1). Classification (NCBI taxonomy): domain Eukaryota; kingdom Viridiplantae; phylum Streptophyta; class Magnoliopsida; order Ericales; family Pentaphylacaceae; genus Euryodendron; species Euryodendron excelsum. The sequence goes on from CM065379.1 coordinate 25,277,934, forward strand.
GCATATAAAGCATGAACTTAAAACGTGTAGTCATAGGTTTCAAATCATAGATAGCATAAACATCATATGGAAGCATTCTATCGTTCCAAAACATGGTATCATAAAAGAGAGATGCAACGTATCTTTGCTCATGATAAAGCTTAGCATAACTTGTCATAAACATTTGAATATATCATCGTTCTCCTTCTAAAATATAAGAGTGCTACAACCCAACATCAAAGCTATGCTCCACATCAGTAACCTTAAAAGTCACAAATAGGGCTCTTTAGGCCGTGGGACATCTCCCGAACATGGCGATAGTTTATTTCACATCCCCTATAGTAGGACCATCGTTGCTAGTTTAAGGTCTTGCCCCGAAAGACCTCAAGTTGGCACCATACATTGGAAAAAGTCTTGCATCTCTTTCTGGTAAGCATTTTAGTCCATGGGTTTCAATTCATAACATAATATAACTTGCATGCCTTTAAAAGTATGACATCTATAATTGAATATAACATTGATGTATTGAAAACATATGTAAAACATTGTACGATATGGTTTGAATTTAAAACAATTGGAAAGTAGTAGAATTTACTCATGGCATATCATTATTCACCTCTCTCCGATGGAACCGGTGCTAAACAAGGTGTTCCTACACAAAATGCACATAGAAGTATAGAAACATCAATAGAAGACTCTAAGGCAAAGCAATGACATGTAAACCGAGACTAAACACATAAGTCCCTCTACCCCGACTCAACAATATCTCATTCTCACAATGGGAGAACGAGGGTCAACTATATGACAAAGCCCCGATGTAAAATAAGAACTTGAAGTTGAGGTTTGAACATGAAAATCGAAATGTCAACTCTTTCATTGAGTCCCAGCCACCTCTCAACGATGAGTTCACACCCAAGGCTAGTTCCATGTCAAAATAGGCTTAAAGGCCTTTAATTTGATAGGTCATAGCCCAAAAACACATTTCGGGTGAAGAAGTTATGCCTCACGAAAGGTAGAGTAAAATTTTGGAAAACAATGTTGTTGGCATGAATTTTGGGTGAATTTCAAACCCCCATTTCTCTCAATCTATAATGAATTAGAAAGAAAACTTTATATGCGTATAAAGGTCTATGAGTCTACTTTCTAACACTTTAAATGGTGCATGAATCCAAGTTTTCTAGAGAAAGTTATACCCATTTTACTAAATTGTGTCCGAGCTGACAGACTGTTTGAATGCCCAATCGGGGAGTTCGAACGCTTAGGCAAAATGAACTAGGAGTTCGAACGCCCAAATGGGAGTTTGAACTCCAAGAAGAAAATTCAAAAAACCCCTTCTTTGAGGGTTCGAACTCCCTTCGAGAGAGTTCGAACGCTCAGGCTTATTTTCTACCATTTGAACTCCATATCAGGAGTTCGAACGCCCTGATCTAGGTAAACCCCAAAATTCAACCAAAACTCCTCCAAACACAACCAAACCTTTCCAAAACTCTTAGGGCTCAAAGATGAACCCACAAGGATGATAATAACTCAAAATGGGGGAGAAAGAACAATCAAAACAAAGGGATCTAAAGAAGAAATCAAAAACTTTATCATTTCACATATTTGGGGGTTTCAACCTCCAACTCTCTAATCCTCCAATATTGAGCTTCAAGCTCTCAAATTTAAAGTAATTGGGACTCAAGGAGTCTCCCAAGACAAACCTAACTCATATATATGCATATATACAAAGACCCAACAAAATCACATAAGATAGATACATGTGTATATGTAATTGTAGAGAGAGAAATGAAACCTTACCTTCTTCAAGCTTGGTGAGGTCTTCAATGGCTTCAATTCTCTTCCTTCAAGCCTTTCTTTCCTTAATCTTCCTTTCCTTCTTTCTTTTCTCTCTTTCTTCCTCTCTCAACCGATTTTGGTGCGTGTGTATATGTGTGTGTGTTTTGTGCGTAATTAGATGACACATATGGGTCTCACACCTTCAACACAAGCTACAACACAACTTCTCATTGGTCATTTATGACCTAGAAGAAGAAATAATCAACATTAAATATTACATAAACTACAAATTCTCATTAATATAATTAAATAGAGGTTTGGGATATCACATCCTTCCCCCCTTAAATAAGTTTGGTCCCCAAACTTAAAACAAGCTATTATTCAAATAAAAAAGGATAATGCTCCTGGATCTTGTCTTCACGTTCCCAAGTAGATTCCTCCCAAGTGTGGTTCTGCCATAAAACTCGTACCAATGGAATGACCTTGTTCCTAAGAACTTGGTTACGGCGATCAAGAATCTCAATCGGTCTCTCAACGTAGCTTAAATCTTCACTCACGGCCAAGGGATAGTGATCAATCACATGCGTCGGTCATGAACATAACTTCACAACATTGAAACATGAAAGACATTATGAACTTGTGAAAGTTCCGAAGGAAGGGCAATACGATAAGCAATGGGTCTAACCCATTCAATAACTTCAAATGGTCCGATGTACCTTGGACTAAGCTTTCCCTTCTTGCCAAAGCGATTTATCCCCTTGGAAGGAGATACCTTCAAGAACACCTAGCTCCCTTCATCAAACTCTAAGTCCCGCCTTCGCACATCCGCATAACTCTTTTGGCGACTTTGAGTAGTTTGTAGTCGTTGTTGAATGATCTTGATCTTGTCAGTGGTCAATTGCACAATCTCTAGCCCATGAATCTTTCTCTCTCCGACTTCAGTCTAACAAGCTGGAGATCTACACTTCCTCCCATAAAGCGCTTCATAAGGTGCCATCCCGATACTTGCATGAAAACTGTTGTTCTAGGTGAACTCCATTAGTGGTAGGTGATCCTCCCAACTCCCTTGAAAGTCAAGAACACATAACTGCAACATGTCTTCTAAGGTCTGAATGGTTCTTTATGATTGGCCATCGGTTTGTGGATGAAAAGCCATGCTAAACTTCAACTCGGTGCCCAAAGCCCTTTGCAAACTCTTCCAAAATTTCGATACAAATCTCGGGTCTCGGTCGGACACTATCGAAACTGGCATACTGTGTAATCAAACAATCTCCGCAATGTCGAGGGTCGCATGCTTCGATAAAGAGTATGTAGTCTTCACCGGTAAGAAATGTGCAAATTTGGTGGGGCGATCTACGATAACCCATATGGCATCGCAACCCCGTGGTGATATCGGTAATCCCACAACGAAATCTATGGTGATATGCTCCCACTTCCATTCTGGTATCGGTAAAGGTTGAAATAGTCCCGCCGGTCTTTTATATTCTGCTTTGATCCGTTGGCATTGTAGGCATCGTGATACAAACTTAGGTATTTCCTTCTTTGTTTCTGGCCACCAAAATGTCTCCTTCAAATCCCGATACATCTTTGTGCCTCCTGGATGCATAGTGAACTTCATATTGTGAGCTTCTTCCAAAACTTGCCTCCTGATTTCGGGTATATTTGGAACACACAATCGGCTTTTGAACTTTAAAGCTCCATCATGCAAGGTGAAGTCAGGCTTCGGATTTGTTCCCATCTCTTCATAGATCTTCCACAAGTAGGGGTCTTCGGGTTGTCGTTGCTTCACAACATCTATCAACACCGGTTGGGCGATCATGGTGGTAAGCATCATATTAGTCCCCGGTGCAACAATTTCAATCTCCGATCTCTCCAAGTCAAGGAGTAAGGGCCACTGAAAGGTGACAAGACATGCTAGGTTGGCGGTAGTCTTCCGGCTCAAGGCATCAGCAACCACATTGGCCTTGCCCGGATGGTACTGAATGAGAACGTCATAGTCTTTGATGAACTCGAGCCATCTTCTCTTTCTCATGTTCAACACCTTCTATGTGAAAAGGTATTTCAAACTCTGGTGGTCGGTGAAGATCTCACATGTGACTCCATACAAGTAGTGGCGCCAAATCTTCAAAGCAAATACCACCGCTGCCAATTCAAGATCATGGGTCGGGTAGTTCTTCTCATGTGGTCTCAACTGTCTCGAGGCATATGCAATCACCTTACCATGTTGCATTAATATGCATCCCAGTCCTCTATGTGAAGCGTCATGTAGATGGAAAACTCATCAGTTCCGGTAGGTAAGGCTAGGATCGGTGTGGACACCAGTCGGTTCTTCAATTCTTGGAAGCTTCGTTCCCTCTTCTCATTCCATTCAAATGGTGTGTTCTTTCGGGTGAGCTGGGTTAGAGGAGTTGCAATCTTGGAGAAATCCTTCACAAATATTCGATAATACCCGCCTAAGCCCATAAAATTTCTTACTTCAGTCACATTTGTCGGTCTCGGCCAATTCACAATGGCTTCAACCTTCGAAGGGTCCACGGACACTCCATCCACACTGATGATGTGTTCCAGAAATGCTACACTTGGCAGCCAAAATTCATACTTTTTCAGCTTGGCATATAATCTTTTGTCTTGCAAAGTTTGAAGAACCACCCTTAAGTGGTGTTCATGATCTACAAGACTCTTAGAATTCATCAAGATGTCATCAATAAACACAATAACAAAATCATCAAGAAAAGGGTTTTAAAACACGATTCATCAAATCTATGAAAGCAGCAGATGCATTTGTGACTCCAAACGACATAACCAAAAACTTATAATGATCATATCTAGTTCGGAATGCCATCTTTTCCACATCACTTGCCCTCACTTTCAGTTGGTGATAACTCGACCTTTGGTCGATCTTCGAGAATACTTGCACACCCTGTAGTTGATCAAACAAATCATCCACTATCGGCAATGGATACTTATTCTTAATGGTGACCTTGTTCAATTCTCAATAGTCAATGCATAATCTCATGGTTCCATCTTTCTTTTTCACAAATAACACCGGAGCACCCCATGGTGAAACACTAGGATGAATGAATCCCTTTTCTAACAAGTCTTAGAGTTGGACTTTTAACTCCTTCAACTCTAAAGGGGACATACGGTATGGAGTTATAGAAATGGGCCTAGTACTCGGATTAAGGTCAAAGTGGAACTCAATCTCCCAGTCCACCAAGGACCCTGATAGCTCATCAGGAAAGACATCGGGAAATTCCCAGACAACATGGATGTCTTCCAAGGGTGGTGGGGAAACGTGTGTGTCAAAAATGCTACACAAGAATGCACGATTTCCTTTTTGAATTAATCTACGGGCTTGCATAGATAAAATGAGATAGGGTGGAGGCACGACACCAACTCCCTCAAATACAAGTCCCGAATGGTTAAAAGAATGAAACACAACTCGTTTAAGCTCACAATCAGTGATAGTATGGTGAAAGGACAACCAATCCATTCCTAAGATGACGTCAAAGCCATGTATTTCTAGGGGGATGAGGTTTACAAACATGGGCACATCATTTACAAGAATTTCACAAGAATTATAAATCCTCTCACATAACATAGACTCTCTAGATGGCAATGATACTACTAAAGCATAATCAAGAGGTACTGGAGATGTATACAAGTATTGGCCAAAGAGATATGAAACAAATGAGTGCGTAGAACCAGAATCAATAAAGACGTGTGCAGGTCGACCATAAATAGAGAGTATACCTGACACTACGGAGTCAGTAGCTGGGGTGTTTCCTGGTGTAAATGCGAAAGCTCGGCCTTGTTGTGGTTGATTCTCTCTCCTGCTGGCCGTAGGTTGCTAAACTAAGGATGATGCTAACACCCCAGATCCATGTGCTCTGTTCCTCTTTGGACAGTCTTTCACTTGGTGCCCCTCTTGGCCGCACCCATAACAAACTTTGCTCCTATAGTAACATTGCCTCGATGCTTCTTTTGGCATGTAGGACATGTCGGTGCTTCATTAGTTATATCACCCCTTCGATTCATAATGTTACCCTGTGGGGTAGATGAATTCCCACTAGAAGACCTAGAACTTTGCCACTTTAAACTTTGCCCTTTGCTTGGGTCACCTCCCGATCTTTTCTTGTTCTTCTCCCGGTATTGGGACATTTCATTATTCGCCCTTTTAGCGATCATTGCTCGTTGTACAACCTCTTGATGGGTCTCTATTCGTAGTATGTCCACCTTATTATGAATGTTCCATCGCAATCCTGTCTCAAACTTCCTCGCCTTGCGAGTCTCCGATGACACAATATGCGGGGCATATCATGATAGCTCCATGAATTTGGCATTATACTATGCCACAGTCATGTTCCCTTGTGTCAACCCAAGGAATTCCACAGTCTTCTAATCTCTGACAATCTTAGGAAAGTATTCCTCATTAAACACCTTCAGAAATCTAGTGTTGCATCCAGATTTTTCGCATTCGAGGAATAGTCACCCAAGCAGGAAAAATGTTGTACTCTCTCGTTAGAACTCACCCTCCTAGAAGAATGAGTGCAACTAGGTTTGAATTGAAAAATTGGTTTGAATAAAGGGCTTTTGAAAAAGATTCGGAGTCGCCACCTAACTTGATTAAGGTGAGTTAGGTCACCTAAAAACTAAGAATAATCCGAAGACTACGCTTAGGGTTTTTGGAAAAAGGTTTTTGAAAATACCACCTCAAGAGAGTGTTTTTAAGAAAACAGGTTGTTTGGCAACCTTTGGAAAACATTTAGCCCTTTTTGAAAAATAACTCCTTTTTGGTCTTTGAAAACAGTGATCTAAGTTTGGAGGTTGGTTACGTGTAGGGAAGACGCGCTAAGCCATCACCTTACCCCGCCCTTTCGGTACCTACATGTCAATCTACCCTAGATTCACCTATGGGAGTCTTTAACTAACTGCAGTTCAATCCTACCCACTTTGAAAAACAATGCTTGAAAACTAACATAATGCATGATATGCAAGTGCAAGTTAAAAGAATTGAAAAATAGATTTGGAAATTGATTGATTTGAAATTGATTTGATTTGAAAATAGATTTGAAGAGATGGAATTAAAATTGGAAAGTTTGAAAATTTGGAAATAGGAATTTGAAAATAGATATTTTAAAATTGGAATTTTAAAAATAGATTGGAATTTGAGATTTGAAAAATGTGGAGACCGCACCCATGAGGGTGGAATTGAAAGTTTGAAAAGTATTGTGACCGCACCTATGAAGGTTGCCTACGTATCCCTTTGGGGAAATCAGGTCAGTCATAGTTCGGACCGGAGTCCGATTGAAAAGAAATTGATTTGAAGAAAGAGATTGGATTGGAAGAAAGAGATTGAATTGAAAATTGGAAGTTGAAATTGAGAATATTGGACTTTGATTTGAAAAGATAGATTTGGACTTGTTTTGGAAAGAGAAAGTTTAAGAAACCTAGACTTAATAAAGATGAGACTTAGGAAAAACTCAAGAGTTTAAGAAAGATTGGATTTAGGAAATGTTTGAATTAGGAAAGGTTCAATTTAGGAAAGTGTCATTTTTTGAAGGTTTCGAAATTAGGAAAGTTTTCATTTTAGGAAAGTTTTGAAATTAGGAAACTGTTTGGATTAGGAAAGTTTCGTTTTAAGAAAGGTTTTAAAATAGGAAAGTGTTGAATTTAGAAATGTTTTGAATTAGGAAAGTTTAGTTTAAGAAAGGTTTAGAATTTGGAAAGTTTCAAGTTAAGAAAGTTTCGAATTTTGGAATGTTTTGAAAAAAAAGAAGTTTTGAATTTTGGAAAATTTTGAAATAGGGAAGTTTTGAAAATTGAAAAGTTTTGAAAACAAGGAAGTTTTGAAAGAAAGTTTTGAGTTTAGAAAAGTTTTAGATTTGGAAAGATGTTGAAGTTTTGGAAAATTTAGAATTTAGAAAGTTTGGAAGTTTAGAAAGATTTATCTTAAGAAAGTTCTAAATTTAGGAAACTTTGAATTTGGAAAGATTCAAATTTTAGAAAGTTTAGGATTTAGAAAGTTTTAGAGTTCTAAAAAATCTTGAGATTAGGAAAAGCTTGAGTTTAGGAAAGGTTTGAAAAAGTTAAGATTTGAAAAGAGGGTAGAATCAAGAAGGAATTGAATTAGGAAAGATTTGAAAGTTGAGTTTTAAAATTTAGGAAAGATTTTTATGTTCAAGTTTTGGAAACTTAAGATGTAGGAAAGTGGAAGTTTAGGAAGGATTTGAATTAGGAAAGATTTGGATTTTGAAATTCAAGGAAAGATTTAAAGTTTAGGTTTAGGAAACTTATGGTTTAGGAAGGAATCGAATCAAGAAAGGTTTGGATTAGGAAGGGATTGGATTTGGTTTCTAAAAGCAAAGGATTGATTTTGTTTCCAAAAACAGAGAATTGGATTTGGTTTCCTAAACGGGAATATTTGATTTGGCAAGGATTTGGAAAGGGAGATTCTAGAAACCCTAGATTTGGAAAATTATAGTTTTGACGTAGAAAATAGGTTTTGGAGACATGTACAGTTTGGATGTGAAAACAAGAGGTTTTGGAAACCTAGGTTTGGGGCAAAGTTTGAAAATCATGTTTTTGGAAAAAAAATTAGGATTTCCTAATCGTGGGTTCTAGGGCTTGACTTGGGCTTCTAAGGAAAGAATTTTTGGAAAGTGCGTTTTTAGAAACGAAGATTTTCTAGAAGGGAATCCTAGGGAAGAGTTTTTAGAGGGAAGAATTTTTGGAAAGGATAGTTTTTGGAAAGAGATTTTTAAAGAAAAGGAGTTTTTGGAAAGTGTGTTTTTAGAAACAAGTTTTTTGGAAGGAAATCCTAGAGGAGAGTTTCTAGAAGGGAGATTTTGGAAAGAGAATTTTTGGAAAGATTTTTGGGGAACGTTTTTTAGAAAGTGGATTTTGGGGAGGGGCTTTTGGAAAGGAGTTGAAAAAGGGAGCTTTGAAAAATAGATTTTGAAGGGAGTTTTTGAAAACAACTTTGAAGAGGAGAGTTTTAGGAAAGTATGTTGAAAAAGAGATTTTTAGGAGGAGGGATTTGGAAAAAGAGTTTTTAGAAGGTATAAAAACGTCTCACTTCCCTAAAGCGATTCTAGCCATAAGAAGGCTAGAACCACTTTAAAAAAGTGGTTTTGGAAAACAATAAGATTTGAAAATATAGACCATAAAAGTCACTTTTAATGTAACACTTTCCTAAAGCAACCTTAGTCATGGAAAGGCTAGAATCACCCTAGAATTGTGGTTTTGAAAACAAGTTTTTGAGAAAGAGATTTCGATGCAATCTTGAAAATCAGTTTGAAAACGATTTTGAAAACGAGTTTGAAAACGAATTTTGGAAGATGCAAGACCATGATGTGCACAATGCAATTTTGGGGTCGTGAACATACAAGGCTAAGGCTTCACCACATAATCAAGGGGGCCAGACCCACGTGGTCTCTGGTTAGACTAGAAGAGAGCCCCCGACATGGTGACTCTCCAACAGTCTAATCCTACACATGGACCGGGAATCCCCTTGTTTGAAGCATGCAAAGAAAGGGGGGGAAAGAGATGGGGGATTAAAATAGAGAAAACCCAAGTGGGTTAGGAGAGAGAAGAGAGAGGGGGAAGTACAAAAAATTAAATAGGGAGCCTACCGTATGTCTTGTTTATTTTGCGCGTCGTGCTGTCTTCAGTTTTCGGTCTTCGTCTTGATCTTCGTCTTTAGTCTTCAAGAGTTGTCTTCAAGCTTTGGATTGCAGCCCTTCAAGTCTTCAAATGATGGTTGAAGGCTAGGGTATGAGTGTATGGGGGTGTATAGAAGGCTAGGGTTTGGAAAACCTAGGGAAGCTAGGGTTTAGGAGGTGCTCGAGCTCTGTATATCGAATTATATAATTTTTAGGTTGAATTTGCAAACCCCTTTCCCGCTGGAAGAGGCTCTGTATTTATAGAGGGAGGAATACACTAGCGCCTGTTGTAGTGGCACCAAGCCAAAATTCCTTCTGGTGCCACTCTAGGCCAAATATTGGCTTGGCGCCACTACTAGTGGCGCCAGCCAATTAGGAAACTATTAAGTTCGGTAACCAACGTATCTTTGACTAGATTTGGACGCCTATACTAGTGACTACCATGCAATTTTTAGCCTGGCTTCACTAGGAGTGGCTTCGGAAAGTCCGGGAATGATTTGGAGGAACTGGGAATGACTCGGAAGGTTGGAAAGGAGTAGGAACACTTAAAATAGTGTCCTGGAGGTATTTGACTTGAGAAGTGAGGATAAAATGTGTCAGAAAGGTTGACCGGGCCTTTAGGGGGCAAAACGGTCAATCAGACCGGGAAGCTGCCGGGGCGAACTCGGACTGTCCCAAAAGAAGACTTGGGATCTGGAAACATTATTCAGAATGTTCCCAGAGGTTGCCGGTTTGATTCCCAGAGCCGGCGTGGTCGGAAAAGGAAACCGGCCCACGAGGGGCAAAACAATCATTTTGTACCGGGTTTGCCGAAACTGACTCGGAATGATCCGGAAAGGTAAAAGGAAGTTGAAAACACTATAAAAAATAGTCTCAGGAGGTTACCGGTTTGATACCCAGAGCCGGTGTGGTCGAAAGGAGACCGGCCCAACAGGGGCAAAATGGTCATTTTGTACCGGGTTGGCCGGAACTGACTCGGAATGATTCGGAAAGGTAAAGGAAGGTTGAGAACACTATAAAAAGTAATCTAAGGAGGTTACCGGTTTGATACCCAGAGCCGGTGTGGTTCCCGGGGCGTTCGGATGCTTAGGGGCAAAATGGTCATCTTGACCAGAAAGTCTCGGAAAAGGTCCTAAGGGTAGTTTGGCCATTTTTCACCGAAGTGGGCTAACAGACACTGGTGTTGACCTAGGTTTTAAGTGTTTCCGCCACTCTAACGGCGGTCGTCGTGACGCAGGGGTTTGTTGGCAATTCCCTATATCGACCTATTTATGAGTATTTCCGCTACTCTAACGGTTTTGTGAGTAGTTTCGCTACTCGGACCGTCTCGAGGAATAAACTGTCTCGAGAGTGGGATTGGAAAGGGGTCTTACAGTCTTCGAGGAGATGTGCCTGGATTGGAACCGTCTCGAGGAATAAATTGTCTTGAGAGTGGGATTGGAAAGGGGTCTTACCGTCTCCGAGGAGACGTGCCTGGATTGGAACCGTCTCGAGGAATAAATTGTCTCGAGAGTGGGATTGGAAAGGGGTCTTACCGTCTCTAAGGAGACGTGCCTAGATTGGAACCGTCTCGAGGAATAAACTGTCTTGAGAGTGGGATTGGATATGGGTCTTACCGTCTCCTAAGAGATGTCCCTGGAATAGAACCATCTCGAGGAAGAAACTGTCTCGAGAGTGGGATTCGAAAGGGGTCTTACCATCTCCTAAGAGACGTGCCTGGATTGGAACCGTCTCGAGGAATAAACTGTCTCGAGAGTGGGATTGGAAAGGGGTCTTACCGTCTCCGAGGAGACGCGTTTGGAGTGGAACCGTCTCGAGGAATAAACTGTCTCGAGAGTGGGTTGGAAAGGAAAGGACAATGCCCCTAAGGGCATTTTGGACATTTTGCCTCTATTTGGGCCTGACAGGCCCGCGAAGCGATGGACAGACGGGATTTGGACCTAGAGAATTGGTTTCGATTGGAATATGCCCACAATGACTTAAAAACAAGTCTGGACGGAGTGTAGACTGCCGAGCAGTCAAAAATGGGGTGCTTACACCTAGGTCATAACCATAGTGGCTCCGTCGCTTTCTTTAATTTCCACCAAACAAGTGCAGCTCCTTCAAAGATAAAGGTGGCAAAGGTAGCTTTCTATTCATCTGTGCAAGGTAGCACTTCGAACACTCTCTCTATTCCCAAAAGCTAAGACTCTGCGGCCATTGGGTCGGGAGTCCCCTGAAAAGTTGGGGGCTTCAACTGTTGGAACTGCTTAATGATAGTACGTGCCACTACCTCTCCTCGCGGCGCCTGCGCTACCGGCTGCTCTGGCACATTAGCGGTGTTGCTATGGGTATCCTAGGCCACTTGAAAGAGTCCAGCTAAGATCCTTTCTATACGATTAAATCGGTCTTCGGGATCTTGGGCCCCTCCACGACCACCCCTTCTCGCGTGGCATGGTTAACTATATGCGCACAGTAAAACGTTAAGCATTTAACATAACACTGTATATATTACACCTTGGCATGTCATTATACATGTAACATACACATACATATACACATAGCATATACTCAAGTCAAACCTAGAATCCTATCTAGACATAACTCAATCTTATGGTGTCAACCTATAGCTTTGATACCACACTGTCACGCCCCAAAACCCGACCTATACGAATTTAGGGTACATGACCGGCCAGTAGTAAGGCTACCCAAGGCCGCATTACATAAACTGGTTGATCACCTGTACATAATCATTTAGAATGATGTATATTTGCGAAAAATAGAACTTTTGAGAACTTGAAAATATAATCCGTTTTATACATGGTAAAGCTATGCCTAATCCAAAGCATAACATATATAAGGACCAAATCAAAGTCCATCAAAGTTATAGCATTATATCATTACAAAACAATGGGACCAGCTATCAAACATTATACAAAACATAGGCCCGTATGCTGTAACTCCAAATCCACATATGGCTTCACTCTAGGGCCTCTCGGATTGGCTTCCTAAAAATCATTTGAGAAAACGTAAGCTAATGCTTAGTAAATAACAATGATGCATGAGCATGAACATACCATGAACTACCAATTATGTCTAATGTATAAAACAATAGATAAAACATTTATGCATATAAAGCATGAACTTAAAACGTGTAATCATAGGTTTAAAATCATAGATAGCATAAACATCATATGGAAGCATTCTATTGTTCCAAAACATGGTATCATAAAAGAGAGATGCAACATATCTTTGCTCGCGATAAAGCTTAGCATAACTTGTCATTAACATTTGAACATATCATCATTCTCGTTCTAAAACATAAGGGTGCTATAACCCGACATTAGAGCTATGCTCCACATCAGTAACCTTAAAGGTCACAAATAAGGCTCTTTAGGCCGTGGGACGTCCCCCGAACATGGCGATAGTTTATTTCACATCCCCTGTCGTAGGACCATCGTTACTAGTTTAAGGTCTTGCCCCAAAAGACCTTAAGTTGGCACCATACATTGGAAAAAGTCTTGCATCTCTTTCTTGTAAGCATTTTAGTCCATGGGTTTGAATTCATAACATAATATAACTTGCATGCCTTTAAAAGTATGACATCTGTAATTGAATATAACATTGATGTATTGAAAACATATGCAAAACATTGTATGACATGGTTTAAATTTAAAATAATTGGAAAGTAGTAGAATTTACTTATGGCATATCATTACTCACCTCTCTTCGATAGAACGGGTGCTAAACAAAGTGTTCCTACACAAAATGCACATAGAAGTATAGAAACATCAATAGAAGACTTTAAGGCAAAGCAACGACACGTAAACCGAGACTAAACACATAAGTACCTCAACCTTGACTCAACAATACCTCATTCTCACAATGGGAGAACGAGGCTCAGCTATAGGACGAGGCTCAGATGTAAAATAAGAACTTGAAGTTGAGGTTTGAACATGAAAATCGGAATGTCGATTCTTTCATTGAGTCCCAACCACCTCTGAATAATGAGTTCACACCCAAGGCTAGTTCTATTTGAAAATAGGCTTAAAGGCCTTTAATTTGATAGGTCATAGGCCAAACACACATTTCGGGTGAAGAAGTTATGCCTCATGGTAGGTGGACAAAAATTTTGGAAAACAATGTTGTTGGCATGAATTTTGGGTCAATTTAAAACCCCCATTTCTCTCAATATATAAGGAATTAGACAGAAAAATTTATATGGGTACAAATTTCTATGAGTCTACTTTCTAACACTTCAAACGGTGCATCAATCTAAGTTTTCTAGAGAAAGTTATGCCCATTTTATTAAATAGTGTCTGAGCTGACAAACCATTCGAACACCCAACCAGGGAGTTCAAACGCCTAGGCAAAATGAACTAGGAGTTCAAACGCCCAAACGGGAGTTCAAACTCCAAGAAGAAAATTGGAAAGAACCTCTTCTCTAAGGGTTCGAACTCCCCCCAGGGGAGTTGAACGCTCAGGCTTATTTCCTACCGTTCGAACTCCATATCGGGAGTTCGAACGCCCTGATCTGGGTAAACCCCAAAATTCAATCAAAACACAACCAAAACTTCTCCAAACACAACCAAACCTTTCCAAAACTCTTAGGGCTCAAAGATTAGGCCACAAGGATGATAATAACTCAAAATGAGGAAGAAAGAACAATCAAAACAAAGGGATTTGAAGAAGAAATCAAAAACCATATCATTTCACATATTTGGGGGTTTCAACCTCAAACTCTCTAATCCTCCAATATTGAGCTTCAAGCTCTCAAATTTAAAGTAATTAGGACTCAAGGAGTCCCCCAAGACAAACCGAACTCATATATATGCATATATACAAAGACCCAACAAAATCACACAAGATAGATAAATGTGTATATGTAATTGCAGAGAGAAAAATGAAACCTTACCTTCTTCAAGCTTGGTGAAGTCTTCAATGGCTTCAATTCTCTTCCTTCAAGCCTTTCTTCCCTCAATCTTCCCTTCCTTTTTCCCTTTCTCTCTTTCTCCCTCTCTCAACCGATTTTGGTGTGCGTGTGTGTATATGTGTGTGTGTTTTGTGTGTTATTAGATGACACACATGGGAAATAATCCTATGTGTCTCACATCTTCAACACAAGCTACAACACAACTTCTCATTGGTCATTTTTTACCCAAAAGAAAAAATAATTAACATTAAATATTGTAAGCACCCCATTTTTTATCACTCGGTAGTCTACGCTCTGTCCAGACTTGTACTCAAATTAATATGGACGTATTCCAATCGAAACCAACTTTCTAAGTCCCAAATCCCGTCTGTCCATCACTTGGCGGGCCCGCCAGGCCCAAATAAAGGCAAAATGACCAAAATGCCCTTAGGGGCATTGTTCTTTTCAATTCCAACTCCAACCCCTCTCTCGAGACAGTTGATTCCTCAAGACGGTAAATCTACTCCAATCAGTCGCGTCTTTCCAAAGACGATAAGTCCCCTTTCCAATTCCAATCCTTCTTTTGAGATAGTTTATTCCTCGAGACGGTTCCAAATCAGGCACGTCTTTCCGAAAACGATAAGTCCCCTTTCCAATTCCAATCCCTCTTTTAAGACAGTTTATTCCTCGAGACGGTTCCAAATCAAACCCATCTTTCCAGAGACGATAAGTCCCCTTTCCAATTTCAATCCCTCTTTCGAGATAGTTCATTCCTTGAGACAGTTCCAAATCAGGCACGTCTTTCTAGAGACAATAAGTCTCCTTTCCAATTTCAATCCCTCTCTCAAGACAGTTTATTCCTCGAGACGGTTCTAAATCAGGCACGCCTTTCCGAAGACGATAAGACCCCTTTCCAATTCAAATCCCTTTCTCGAGACAGTTTATTCCTCGAGATGGTTCGACACGTTTTTCAAAAAAAATCTCTTCGAAACGGTAAGTCCCTTTAAACCTGTCGACCGGAATGAGACCCCTAGTCCCCTAGATGGTAGAACGGTCCACCTTTGGCGCCTACTAGCCCACCAATGTAGAAATGTCCGTTTAGGCATGCCTTCCGAGAAAATTGACTTCTCAAGTGCTAAGTCCCTTTAACAGCTTCTCGAGATCAGGCAGTCTTGGGAATGATCACTAACCATTAGAGTAGCAGAAATACTCGCAAACAGGTCGATATAGGGAATTGCCAACAAACCCTTGTATCACACGACCGTCGTCAGAGTGACGGAAATACTCAAAACCCAGGTCAACACCAGTGCCTACTAGCCCACTTCGGTGAAAAATGACCAAACTGCCCCTTGGGCCTTTTTTGAGACTTTTCGGTCAAAATGACCATTTCACCCCTAAGCATCCGAATGCCCCGGGAACCACACCGGCTCTGGGCATCAAACCGGTAACCTTCTGAGAATGCTTCTTATAGTATTCCCAATCTTCTTCTGTCTTCCCGGATCATTCCGAGTCAATTCCGGCAAACCCGGTATAAAATGACTGTTTTGCCCCTGGTGGGCCGGTCTCCTTTTCTGACCACACTAGCTCTGGGTATCAAACCGGTAACCTCTCGAGAATGCTTTTTATAGTGTCCTCAACCTTTCTTTATCTTTTCGGATCATTTCGAGTCAGTTCCAGCAAACCCGGTGCGGAATGACCGTTTTACCCCTAGTGGGCCGGTCTCCTTTTCCGACCACACCGGCTTTGGGAATCTAACCAGAATCCTTTAGAAACATTCTAAATAATGTTTCCAAATCTTGAGTCTTCTTTTGGGACAGTTCGAGTCCATCCCAGTAGCTTTTCGGCCCGATTGACCGTTTTGCCCCTAAAGGACCGATCAACCCTTTCAACACATCCTGTCCTCATTTTCCAAGTCGAATACCTTTGGGACACTATTCTAAGTGTTCCTGCTCTTTTCCAGCCTTCCGGGCCATTCTCGATCCCTTAAATCATTCCCCGACTTTTCAGAGTCACTCCTAGTGAAGTTAGGCTAAAAATTGCATGGTAGTCACTAGTACAAGTGCCCAAATCTAGTCAAAGATACGTTGCTTGCTGATCTTAAACATTTCCTAAATGGCTGGTGCCACTAGTAGTGGCGCCAAGCCAAAAAATGGACAAGCGCCACTCCTAGTGGCGCTAGTGTAATATTTGGCCTAGCGCCACTGCAACAGGTGACAGTGCATTCCTACCTCTATAAATACAGAGCCTCTTCAAACTTGTTTTCAAAATTTGCATTAAAACTTGTTTTCAAAATTGCATCAAAATCTTCTTTT
The DNA here is from genome assembly GCA_033060915.1 of Euryodendron excelsum. Classification (NCBI taxonomy): domain Eukaryota; kingdom Viridiplantae; phylum Streptophyta; class Magnoliopsida; order Ericales; family Pentaphylacaceae; genus Euryodendron; species Euryodendron excelsum. The sequence continues at coordinate 25,294,556 of CM065379.1, forward strand.
ACAAAACTTGTTTTCAAAACCACAATCCTAAGGTGACTCTAGCCTTTTCATGGCTAGGGTTGCTTTAGGAAAGTGTTATATTTAAAGTGACTTTTATGATCCATATTTTCAAATCTTCTTGATTTCAAAACCGCTTTCTTAAAATGGTTCTAGCTTTCTTATGGTTAGAATCGCTTTAGGAAAGTGAGATGTTTTTATACCTTCTAAAAACTCTCTTTTCAAAAGTCTCTTTTTCTACAAATCTCTTTTTCAACACACTTTCCTAAAACTTTCCTTTCTAAAGTTGTTTTCAAAACCTCCCTCCAAAAATTTATTTTTCAAAACTTCTTTTTTTAAACTCCTTTCCAAAACGCTCTCTTCAAGGTCCACTTTCCAAAAACGTTCCCTAAGTTTCCTTCTTAGAAAAACCTCTTCCTAAATTTCTTTCTTAAAAACCTCTTTTAAAAAACTCCTCACTAGGATCTCTTTCCAAAAAACTCTTTTTTCTCAAAATTCACTTTCTAAAACACTCCCTAAATTCACTTTCCTAAAAACTCTCTCCAACAATCTCTTTCAAAAAATCTTTCTAAAAAACTCTCTTTCCAAAATCTTTCCTCTAGAAACTCCTCTCTAGGATTTCCTTCCAAAAACGAACTTTCCAAAAATCATTTTTCTTGGTGCCCAAGTCAAAACCCTAGAACCCACAATTAGGAAACCCTAATTTTATTTCCAAAAACATGGTTTTCAAACTTGTCTTAAAACCTAAGTTTCCAAAACCTCTTGTTTTCTACATCAAAACTATACATATTTCCAAAACCTATTTTCTACGTCAAACTATAGTTTTTCAAATCTAGGGTTTCTAAAACTTCCCCTTTCTGAATCATTGCCAAATCCAATCTCCCCGTTTAGGAAGCTAGATCTAATCTTCTTTTTTTTGAAATAAAATCAAAGCACTTCTTCTTAGGAACAAAATCCAATCCCTTCCTAATCCGACTCTTTTCTAATCTTCTACTTTCCTAAATCTTAACTTGAACATAAAAATCTTTCCTAAATTTTAAAACTCAAAATCTAAATCTTCCTAATTCAACTCTTTCCTAATTTCCTACCCCTCCAAACCATAAGTTTCCTAAAACTTCCAAATCTTTTCTTAAACATTAAGCTTTCAAATCTTTCCTAATTCTACCCCTTTCCAAATTTTAACTTTCTAAATCCAAGTTTTCAAATCTTTCCTAAACTCAACCTTTCCTAATCTCAAGATTTTCTAAAACTCAAACTCTAAAACTTTTTAAATCTTAAACTTTCTAAATTTCAAATCTTTCCAAATTGAAAACTTTCTTAAGTTAAAACTTTCTAAACCCAAATCTTTCCAAAATCCTAACTTTCTAAATTTCAAAATCTTTTCAAATCCAAAACTTTTTAAGTTCAAAACTTTCTTAAGTTAAGACTTTCTAAATCTAAAGCTTTTTAAATTCTAAACTTTCTTAAAACTTCAAATCTTCCCAAATCTAAAACTTTCTAAACTTGGAACTCTCTTATTTTTAAAACTTCCTTATTTTCAAAACCTTTCCTTTCTTAAAATGAAACTTTCTTAATTCAAAACTTTCCTAAGCTGAAACTTTCTTAATTCAAAACTTTTCTAATTTTGAAACTTTCTTAATTTGAAAACTTTCCTAAAGCAAAACTTTCCTATTTTGAAACTTTCCTAAATCGAAACTTCCCTAATTTGAATCTTTCCTAAATTCCAACTTCTCTAATCTTCCAAGTCCAACCTTCGAGTCAAATCTTTCTTCATCTCAAGTTCAAATCCTATCTTTCTAAATCTAGGTTTTCTAAAACCAAGCTTTCCAAAATCAAATATTTTCAAATCTTCCAAATCAATCTCATTCTTCCAATCAACTCTTCTATTTTCTATCGGACTCTTGTCCGAACTACGACTGACCTGATTCCTCCAAAAGAATACGTAGGCAACCCTCAGGCGTGCAGTCACAACTTCTTTCAAATTTCAAATTCCTCCATATTTTCCAAATTCTCAAACTCCACAACATGTTTCAAATTTCTATTCCTACAACTTCTTTCCAATCTCCAATCCCACAACATTTTTTAAGTTTCCAATTCCATAACTCTTTTCAAATCTCTTTTCAATTCCAATTTCAAATCTCTTCTAAAATCAAATCAAATTCTTTTCCAATCTATTTCCAAATCAATTCTCTTTTTCTTGCATTTGCATATCATGCACCATGTTAATTTCTTTTCAAAATTCCTTTTTCAAAGTGGATAAGATTGAACATTAGTTAGTTAAAGACTCTCATAGGTGAATCTAGGGTAGATTGACATGTAGGTACCGAAAGGGCGGGGTAAGGTGATGGCTTAGTGCGTCTTCCCTACACGTAACCAACCTCCGAACCTAGAGTCACTGTTTTCAAAGGCCAAAAAGAGTTATTTAAAAAAAAAAAAAAGGGCTAAATGTTTTCCAGAGGTTGCCAAACAACCTGTTTTCCTAAAAACCATCTCTTGAGGAGATATTTTCAAAATCGTTTTCCAAAAACCCTAAGTGTAGTTTTCAGATTATGCTTAGTTTTTAGGTGACCTAACTCACCTTAATCAAGTTAGGTGGCAACTCCAAATCTTTTCTAAAAACTCTTTATTCAAATCAATTTTTCAATTCAAACCTAGTCGCACTCAATCTTCTAGGGGGGTGAGTTCTAACGAGAGAGTACAACATTTTTTCCACTTGTGTGAGTATTTCTTGAGTGCGAAAAATCTAGGTGTGACAAATATTACATAAACTAGAAATTCTCATTAATATAATTAAATAGAGGTTTGGGATATCACAATCTACTCTTGTTAGAGAGATTGTGAGTTACTTGTATACTTTTATACACTTGTGAGTGAAAGTTTGAGAGTTCTCTTGTGGAAGAAAAACTTTTGTAAGTTTGAGTGGAGCTTGGACAAAACCACTTGGTGGCTGAAGAACTCGGTGAGGAGTTCTTGTGTATAGTGAGCTGAGCACTTTATCAATCAGTATCCCATTTGTAATTGGAGGTTACATAGTGGAAGAAGACTTCAAGGAGGTCTTGGGGTGAGGACGTAGACCACGGTTTATGGTTGAATCTCGGTAAATTTGTGTATTCTTTCTTATGCTCTGTTTTCTTTCCTTCTTCTGATTATATTGCATTGCATATAGATTGATCACTGTTACATTGGTTAGATTAATTTTAATTAATCTTAATTGTTATTTATCTTCAAAAAACCCAATTCACTCCCCTCTTGGGTTGCCTTTTGGGCCAATAATTGGTATCAGAGCTAGTATTCCTGTTTTTAAGGCTTAACATCCTATGAATAGATCCATGGCAACCAATTTCAGAAGCTCTCTTGGTGAGGGTCAATCCACAAATAGACGACCTATGTTTAATGGCACCAATTACAATTATTGAAAAAATAGAATGAGAATCTATATCCAATCGATTGATTATGAATTATGGAGACTCATTGTAAATGGTCTCAAAACACCTACAACTAGAGTGGATAGAAATGATATCCCTAAACTAGAATCTGAGTGGGATGAAGATGATTTGAAAATACTATAATCTAATGCTAAAGCTATGAATATTGTATATTGTGCACTTGATCCCAATTAATTTAATTGTATTTCCACTTGTGAATCAACTAAGGAAATATGGGATAGATTAGAAGTCACACATGAAGGTACCAATCAAGTTAAAGAATATAAAATCAATATATTGGTACATAGCTATGGATTGTTCAAAATGAAACCTGATGAATTCATCACCGAAATGTTCACTAGGTTCACAGATATTATTAATGGATTAAAATATCTTGGAAAGGTGTATCCTAACAATGAGCAGGTGAAGAAGATTCTAAGGTCTTTGCCAAAGGCTTGGAAGGCTAAGGTCACAGCAATCCAAGAAGCCAAGGACCTCAACACTCTACCTCTGGAAGAACTCTTAGACTCTCTAATGACACATGAGCTCACACAAAAACAACATGCCCAAGAGGATGAAGACAAGAAGAAAAGGGTAGTTGTATTCCAATTCACCAGTCAAGATGATGAATCTGCAAGTGATGAGAATGAAGATGAAATTGCTCTCATCACTTGAAAATTCAGAAGATTCATGAAGAAGAAATGGAGAGGTGGAAGGAAGTATGAAGCTAAGGGATAACCTAATAAGGAATCCAATATTACATGCTATGAATGTAAGAAGTCTGGCCATATGAAGGCAGAATGTCCTCTGCTCAGAAAGAGAAGAAAAAAATATCAAGGGAAGAAGGCCATGACAGCCACAACATGGAGTGATGATGAAGAATCAAGCTCCGAAGAAGAAGCTGAGCCACAAGAAGTGGTTAATCTATGTCTCATGGCTCACAAGGATGATAGTGAGGTATCAGACTCTTCACAATTTACTTTTAATGAATTACAAGATGCATTTGATGATTTGCATTCTGAATTCAGAAAAATAGAAATTAAAAATGGTCTTCTTAAAAAGATGATTTCTACTCTTACTAATGAAAATGAAAACTTACAAAAGGAAAATAAGGTTTTGAAAAATGAAATCTATGTCTTGATGGATAAGATTAAGAAAGATCCTTTTCAAAAAGACTTTTCAAAAGAAAATCATATTTTGCTTGATAAGGTTAAAAACTTGGAAATAAGTCTTTATAGATGTGTAAATGGAAAATAAAAACTGAATGCAATTTTAGGAAAAGAAAAATGTTCATTAGACAAAACTGGTCTTGACTTTGATCCATTTAAAAGGAAGAAATATTCAAAAGGCAGATTTGTAACTTCAACTGGAAAATCATAGATATCATGCTTTTACTATCATAAAAGGGGACATATTGCTAGTAGATGTTATGCATTACAAAAATCAAATGTTCCTAAAAATGCAAGGGTCCCTAAAGGACCATTGAGGACTAACCCCCAATGACCCAAGATGATTTGGGTACCTAAGGTCAGATAAACCCTTTTACAGGTTTGCCTTCAGGCAAAATCTAAGAAAGACCATTGGTACTTGAATAGTAGATGCTCAAGGCACATGACAGGAGATGAAGGACAATTCACTTCTCTCTCACCAAAGGATGGAGGTCTTATCACATTAGGTGACAATAGCAAAGAGAAGATCATTGGTATAGGTAGTATCAATAAGAATTCTTCTACATCTATAGAAAATGTGTTACTTGTTAAAGGACTCAAACACAATCTTTTGAGTATTAGTCAATTTTGTGACAAAGGATGCAAGGTTGTATTTGAATCTTCTAAATGTGAAGTAATTGACATTAATAATAACAAGACAATTCTCACTGGACATAGACAAGGCAATATTTATGTTTTCAATCTTAATGATTTATCTTTATACAAAATGGAATACCTTGCTGCTATGAATAGTGATGAAAGTTGGTTGTGTCATAGAAGACTTGGTCACATTAGTATGAGCATACTTTCAAAAGTTTCCAAAAATGATTTGGTCAAAGGTCTTCCAAAAATAAAATTTGACAAAGATAGAGTTTGTGATGCTTGTCAATTAGGTAAGCAAACTCGAATTTCTTTCAAATTCTTAAATATACTTACTACCTTTAGGCCACTTCAACTATTGCATATGGACTTATTTGGACCAACAAGGACTTTGAGTCTTGGTGGTAAACAATATGCACTTGTTATTGTTAATGACTATTTTAGATTTACATGAACATTCTTCTTAGCTCATAAGGATGAGACAATTGTTTTCTTCACAAAATTTTGTAAAAAGGTCCAAAATGAAAAAGGAATTTCAATCACTTCTATTAGGACTAATCATGGAAGGGAATTCAATTATAAACCTTTTGAAATGTTTTGTGATGAAAATGGTTTTGATCACAATTTCTCGGCCCCTAGAACTCCTCAACAAAATGGTGTTGTCGAGAAAAAAAATAAAGTTTTAGAAGAAAGGGCTAGAACCATGCTTTGTGAAAATGATTTACCAAAATATTTTTGGGCTAAAGTTGTTAACACAACTTGTTATGTTTTGAATCGAATTTTATTTAGAAAATTTTTTAACAAAACCCTCTATGAACTTTGGAAAGATAAAAAACCAAATGTCTCATACTTTAAAGCTTTTGGATGTAAATGCTTTCTATTGAATAACAATAAAGACAACCTTGGCAAGTTTGATGCTAAATCCAACGAGGGTGTATTTCTTGGCTATTCAACACATAGCAAGGCTTATAGAGTCTTTAATAAGAGGACTCTAGTAGTTGAAGAATCAGTCCACATCACTTTTAATGAACTTAATCCTTCTTCAAAGAATGTTGCAAGTGATGATGCAGATGAGCTAGAACCTAAAATGGAAAAGATGGACATCCAACCAAGCTCAAATGAGGAACCACAAAAGGAAAGAGAAGTATAAGGAGTTCCTACCAGACAACAAGAGCTATATTCTATATTTGAAGAGCTATATCAAGCAATGAATTCCAAGCGCTATGTAATGAATCAAACAGAGGATTGATGCCTATCTCTACTTCAAACAAATGTTCTATATTTGAAGAGATTAAAGGTGTTCAAACAAAGATTTCATCAAGTATGCATAGACTCAATGAAGACTGATTTGCACTCCAGAAAGAATGTAGACTTCATTAGAATGTGCAATGATCAGTTGAAGATGAATTAATTGTTGAAGATGTTGAAAATGATAAATTGAAGACTTCATCAAGTATGCAAAGATCAATTCAAGATAATGTGATTGAAGTTGCTGAGAAGAATGTTCACAATGATTGTTTGATCTCTACCTGGAATCCAAATGAAGAATTCTTCTATAATGTAAAGAATCAACGAAGACTAGATGTATGAAGAGATTCCATCAAGCTTGCAAAAGTCTCATTAAAGTGATTTTAAAGAAGAAAGAAGAATTGCTAGCAAAGAGAAGAAATCAGCAATAAAGCGTTATGAAGCTCTACATAATTGAGGAAGCTTGGCATTGAAAGAGATTGTTCTACAATGAAAGAGGAAGCCTTGTAGATGAAGAAGAAAAGATCAACTTTGATCTAATGAAGCTTTGATAGTTTCAGAGTCAAGAGAAGATCAATATCAAATGATTGATTTAATCCAAATTGAATAGAAGTTAATTCTGATGAGTTAAAGAGATTTGATTGGTCATCATACCCTAAAGAGATACTCCTTGAATATCTTATACTGCTGCTGAGATGATCTAGATCATTGGAAGACAAAATGCAGATTTCTGGGCAATGAGCGAACTTATGGAAATGAGGAGTCGCCTCATGGAGATAGAAACAAAAGGCTTAAAGACCAAATGGACAATGAGCAGACTCGTGAAAATGAAGAGTTGCCTCATGAACACAAAAGCAAAAGCTTGGAGACCAAGTAGATAATGAGTGGACTCATGAAAATGAAGAGTCGCCTCATGAAGACAGACACAAAGGTTTGAAGATAAAATGACTAATGAGCGAACTCATGAAGATGAAGAGTCGTCTCATGACAATGGAAGCAAAAGGCTGAAGACCAAATGAACAAAGAGCCGACTCTGGAAGATGAAGAGTCACCTTATGACAGCATAAGTCAAAGATGTGAGGACAGAATGAACAAGGAGCCGACTCATTAATATGAAGAGCGGACTCATGGAGACAGTGAACAACATCTGGTAAATGTAGAAGCAGAAAGTGTTAACTTCACAATCCTAGAGTCGACCCTTGGGATATAACGGATAGATTTTCTAACGTTATAACGGACTGGACGTGCATTAAATGAACCCAATAACCTCCAACGGATGAAATCAATACAAGGGTTTATATACAAGCCTCTAACTACATTTATAACTAAGGAATCAAAGAAAGAGAGACAAGAAAAAAGAATAATTGACTGATTCACTAAAAACTCTGGATATTTTTCCTATCTTCAACTTGTGAGCTTTGATTGTATAATCTACTCTTGTTAGAGAGATTGTGAGTTACTTGTATACTTTTATACACTTGTAAGTGAGAGTTTGAGAGTTCTCTTGTGGAAGAAAGACTCTAGTAAGTTTGAGTGGAGCTTGGACAAAACAACTTGGTGGCTGAAGAACTAGGTGAGGAATTCTTGTGTATAGTGAGCTGAGCACTTTGTCAATCAGCATCCCATTTGTAATTGGAGGTTACATAGTGGAAGAAAACTTCAAGGAGGTCTTGTGGTGAGGACTTAGACCACGGTTTGTGGTTGAACCTCGATAAATCTGTGTGTTCTTTCTTATGCTCTGTTTTCTTTCCTTCTTCTAATTATATTGCATTGCATATAGATTGATTACTGTCACATTGGTTAGATTAATTTTAATTAATCTTAATTGTTATTTATCTTCAAAAAAACTTAATTCACCCCCCTCCTGGGTTGCCTTTTGGGCCAACAATTACAACGTCGAGGGAATTGTGGCAATCCCTTGACGAAGTTCATTGTAATATGTTCCTATTTCCATTCTAGTATTTGGAGAGGTTGGAATGTTTTAGCTGGCCTTTGATGTTCAGCTTTCACTTGTTGACAATGAATGCAACATGACATGAACTCAGCTATCTCTTTCTTCATTGCTGACCACCAGAAAGATCCTTTGAGATCTTTATACATTTGGGTATTACCTACATAAATTGCAAATTTGGAGTTGTACGCTTGTCCTAGAACTTGCTTCTTAACTTCTGGCTCATTGGGAACACATATTCAATCTCTAAATTTAAGTACTCCATCTTGCATTGTGAAATTGGGTTTTGGAATCATGTTCATGCCATCACAAATCTTCTTTAAATAAGGTTCCTTGCGTTGATGTAGCTTTACTATATCAAATAAAGTGGATTGAGCAATCAAAGTGGAGAGTATACCATGTGAATTTGGCGGCATAACCTCCACCTCTAACGCTCTTTGTTGTGTAGTGATCAAGGATGCCAAGTTCACAATAGTCATTCTACTCAAAGCATCAACCACCACATTTGCTTTACCCAGATGATATTGGATTAATACGTTGTAATCTTTTATCAGCTCTAGCCATCTTCTTTGACGCATGTTTGACTCCTTTTGAGTGAAAAAGTACTTTAAACTTTTGTGGTCGCTGTAGACTTCGCAAGTGACTCCATACAAGTAACTATGCTATATCTTCAATGTAAACACCACTGCGGCTAGTTCAAAATCATGAGTGGGATAGTTCTTCCCACGTGGACTCAACTGTCTAGAGGTATACAGAATAACTCTGCCTTTTTGCATTAATACACATCCCAAGCCTTGGTGCGAAGCATCGCTGTAAATGACAAAACCTTTGATTTTGGACGGAAGAGCTAAGATGGGTGTGGTCACCAACCAATTCTTCAACTCTTGAAAACTTTGCTCTCTTTCTTTAGTCCATTTGAACAGAGTATTCTTTTGAGTTAGTTGAGTCAAGAGAGTAGCAATCATTGAGAAGTCCTTCACAAATTTCATATAGAACCTGGCTAAACCCAAGAGAATACGAACCTCCATTACATTGGTTGGACTTGGCCACTCCACAATTGCTTCAATCTTAGAGGGGGCAATTGATACTCCCTCCTTGTTAATGATATAACCCAAAAAGGATATGCTTGTAACCAAAATTCGCAAATTTTCAACTTGGCATAAAGTTGTTTGTCTCTTAGAATTTGAAGAGTGGTCTTCAAATGTTGCTCATGTTCTACAATGCTTTTAGAATATACAAGGATATCATCAATGAACACAATAATAAATTCATCCAAGTGCGGTCTAAAGACCTGATTCATAAGATCCATAAAAGCTGTAGGTGCATTGGTGACTTCGAAAGGCATGACCAAGAACTCGTAATGACCATATCTCATTCTAAAGGCAATATTTTCTACATCCTCCTCTTTGACCTTCAGTTGGTTGTAACCTAATCTCAAATTAATCTTCGAGAATACGTAGGCACCTTGAAGCTAGCCAAACAAATCATCGATCCTAGGTAACGGATACTTGTTTTTGGTAGTCACTCTATTCAACTCCCGATAGTCAACACAAAGTCTCATGGTGTCATCCCTCTTCTTTACAAAAAGGACAGGGGCACCCCACGGTGATATACTAGGATGAATGAATCTTTTATCTAGCAAGTCTTGGAGTTGGGTTTTTAACTCTTTTAATTCAAGAAGGGAAATACAGTAAGGAGCCTTCTAAATGGGTCGTGTACCCAAATGAATATTAATAGTGAATTCAATTTCTTACTCGATTAATGAGCCAAGAAACTCTTTAGGGAATACATTGAGAAAGTCGTGAACAATGAAAGTATCTTATAGAGATAGAGAGGAGGTTTGGGTATTAATGACATTACAGAAGAAACCACGAATTTTCTTTTTAAGTAAATGACAGGTTTTATAGAAGAAATAAGATAAGGAGGAGGTATCACACCAACTCCTTCAAGAGTGAGTGTAGCATGATTGGGTATTTGGAATGAGATTTTGTTAAGCATACAATCAATTGTAGCATTATGGGAAGACAACCAATCCATTCTTATGATAACATCAAATCCATGCATATCAAAGGGTATGAGGTCGACTAAAAAGGGGACATCATTCACAAGGACCTCATCTTATAGACCATGCCACAATTTATTGAACCACCAGATGGCAAAGAAATGCATAGAATAAAATTCAACGGCTGAGGAAGGTTAGGTAAGTGATGAGCAAAGCTACTTAAAACGAATGAATGAGTACTTTGTGTTGGTGCTCTTGTAATGTTTGGGCAATCTTTAATTTGGTGTCCCATTTGGCCACAACCAAAGTGTAAGCACCCCATTTTTGACCGCTTGGCAGTCTACACTCCGTCCAGATTTGTTTTCAAGTCATTGTGGACATATTCCAATCGAAACCAATCCTCTAGGTCCAAATTCCGCCTTTCCATCGCTTCGCAGGCCTGTCAGGCCCAAATAGAGGCAAAATGACCAAAATGCCCTTAGGGGCATTGTCCTTTCTTATTCCAATTCCAATCCCTCTCTCGAGACAGTTTATTCCTCGAGATGGTCCGAGTAGCAAAACTACTCATAAAACCGTTAGAGTGGCGGAAACACTCAAAACCCAAGCACGTTTCTTCGGAGACGGTAAGACCCCTTTCCAATCCCTCTCTCGAGACAGTTTATTCCTCGAGACGGCTCCAATCTAGGCACGTCTCTTTGGAGACGGTAAGACCCCTTCCAGTCCCACTCTCAAGACAGTTTATTCCTCGAGACGGTCCGAGTAGCAAAACTACTCACAAAACCGTTAGAGTGGCGGAAACACTCACAAAACCGTTAGAGTAGCAGAAATACTCACAGAACCATTAGAGTAGCGGAAATACTCACAGAACCGTTAGAGTAGCGAAAATACTCACAGAACCGTTAGAGTAGCGAAAATACTCACAGAGCCGTTAGAGTAGCGGAAATACTCACAGAACCGTTAGAGTAGCGAAAATACTCACACAGCTGTTAGAGTAGCGGAAATACTCACAAAGCCGTTAGAGTAGCGGAAATACTCGCAAAGCCGTTAGAGTAGCGGAAGTACTCAAAAAGCCGTTAGAGTAGCGGAAATACTCATAAAGCCGTTAGAGTAGCGAAAATACTCACAAATCATCGACCCCGTCCGAGTAGCGGAAATACTCACAAATCATCAACCCCGTCCGAGTAGCGGAAATACTCACAAATCATCAAACCCCGTCCGAGTAGCGGAAATACTCACACCGTGAGAGTGGCGGAAACACTCAAAACCTAGGTCAACACCAGTGGTTGTTAGCCCACTTCAGTGGAAAATGACCAAACTACCCTTAGGACCTTTTCCGAGACTTTTTGGTCAAGATGACCATTTTACCCCTAAGCATCCAAATGCCCCGAGAACCACACCGGCTCTGAGTATCAAACCGGTAATGTCCCGAGAATACTTTTTATAGTGTTCTCGACCTTCCTTTACCTTTTCGGACCATTCCGAGTCAGTTCCGGCCAACCCGGTACAAAATGACCGTTTTGCCCCTGGAGGGCCGGTCTCCTTCTTCGACCACACCGGCTCTAGGTATCAAACCGGTAACCTCCCGAGAATACTTTTTATAGTATTCTCAATCTTCTTTTACTTTTCCAGATCATTCTAAGTTAGTTCCGGCCAACCCGGTACAAAATGAACGTTTTGCCCCTAGAGGGCCGGTCTCCTTCTTCGACCACACCGGCTCTGGGTATCAAACCGGTAATGTCCCAAGAATACTTTTTATAGTGTTCTCGACCTTCCTTTACCTTTCCGGACTATTCCGAGTCAGTTCCGGCAAACCCGGTACAAAATGACCGTTTTGCCCCTGGTGGGCCGGTCTCCTTTTCCGACCACGCCGGCTTAGGAAATCAAACCGACAACCTTTGGGAACATTCTAAATAATGTTTCCAGATCTCAAGTCTTCTTCCGGGACAGTCCGAGTCTGTCTCGGCAGTTTCCTAGTCCGATTAACCGTTTTGCCCCTAAAGGCTCGGTCGACCTTTCCGACCCACCTTATCTTGATTTTTCAAGTCAAATACCTCCAGGACACTATTTTAAGTGTTCCTGCTTCTTTTCGGCCTTCCGGGTCACTCCCGGCTCTTTCAAATCATTCCCAGACTTTCTGGAGTCACTCCTAGTGAAGCCAGGCTAAAGATTGCATGGTAGTCACTAGTACAGGCGCCTAAATCTAGTCAAAGATACGTTGCTTGCCGACCTTAATTGTTTCCTAAATGGCTGGCGCCACTAGTAGTGGCGCCAAGCCAAAAAATGGCCTAGCGCCACTCCTAGTGGAGCCAGTGTATAATTTGGCCTGGCGCCACTGCAACAGGCGCTAGGTTTGTCTTCCCTCTATAAATACAGAGCCTTGTTCAACGTGAAAAGGGTCTGCAAACTTAACCTAAGAATCTCATATTTCGATATACAGAGCTCGAGCACCTCCAAAACCTTAGCCTCCCTAGGTTTTCCCAAAACCCTAGCCTCCTTAGGTTCTCCAAACCCTAGCCACTATACACAAACCCTAGCCTCCTATACACTCATACACTCCCCCATACACTCATACACTAGCCTTCAACCACCCTTCGAAGACTTGAAAAGCTACCATCCAAAGCTTGAGGACAACCCTTGAAGACTGAAGGTGAAGATCAAGACCGAAGACCGAAGACCGAAGACTGCACGGCGCGCAAAATAAACAAGAAACAAGGTAGGCTTTCTCTTTAATTTTCTGCACTTCCCCCCTCTCTCTTCTCTCTCCAACCCACTTGGGTTTTCTCTATTTTAATCCCCCATCTCTCTCTCTCTCTCTCTCTCCCCCCCCCCCTTTCTTTGCATGCTTGAAACAAGGGGATTCCCGATCCATCTGTAGGATTGGACTATTGGAGAGTCACCGTGTCGGGGGCTTTCTTCTAGTCTAAGCAAAGACCACGTGGGTCCAGCCCCCTTGATTATGTGGTGAAGCCTTAACCTTGTATGTTCACGACCCCAAATTGCATTGTGCATATCATAGTCTTGCATCTTCCAAAATTCGTTTTCAAAAAGTTGTTTTCAAAAATCGTTTTCAAACTTGTTTTCAAAATTGCATCAAAATCTCTTTTTCAAAAACATGTTTTCAAAACCACAATTCTAAGGCGATTCTAGCCTTTCCATGGCTAGGGTTGCTTTAGGAAAGTGTTACATTAAAAGTGACCTTTTTAGTCTATATTTTCGAATCTTATTGTTTTCTAAAACCACTTTCTTAAAGTGGTTCTAGCCCTCTTATGGCTAGAATCGCTTTAGGAAAGTGAGACGTTTTTTTCACTTTCCTAAAACTCTCTTTTCCAATCCCTCCTCTTAAAAATCTCTTTTCCAACATGTTTTCCAAAAAGCTCTCTTTTCAAAAATCTCTTCTTAAAAATCTCTTTTTTTTTAACATACTTTCCTAAAACTCTCCTCTTCAAAATTGTTTTCTAAAAACTCCCTTCCAAAATCTATTTTTCAAAACTTCCTTTTTCTACTCCTTTCCAAAAACTCTTTCTCCCCAAAATTCACTTTCTAAAATCACTCCCTAGATTCACTTTCCTAAAAAAAATCTCTTCTAAAAATCTTTCCAAAAAACTCTCTTTCCAAAATCTTACTTCTAGAAACTCTTCTCTAGGGCTTTCCTTCTAAAACTTGTTTCCAAAAAACACGCTTTCCAAAAGCTCCTTCTCTTTAAAATCTTTTTCCAAAAACTCCCTCTCCAAATTCACTTTCCAAAAGCTCCTCCCTAGGATTTCCCTTCTAGAAAACCTTCGTTTCCAAAAACGCACTTTCCAAAAACTCTTTCCTTAGAGCCCAAGTCAAGCCCTAGAACCCACAATTAGGAAACCCTAAATTTTCTTTCCAAAAACATGATTTTCAAACTTTGCCCCAAACCTAGATTTCCAAAATCTCTTGTTTTCATATCCAAACTATACATGTTTCCAAAACCTCTTTTCTACGTTAAAATTCCACACTTTCAAAACTAGGGTTTCTAGAACCTCCTTTTCCAAATCCTTGCCAAATCCTATCTTCCCTTTAGGAAACCAAATCCAATCCTCCGTTTTTGGAAACAAAATCAAATCTTTTCTTTTAGAAACCAAATCTAATCCCTTCCTAGTCCAAACCTTTCGTAGTTCAATTCCTTCCTAAACCATAAGTTTCCTAAACCTAAACTTTAAACCTTCCTTAAATTTCAAAATCCAACTCTTTCTTAATTCAAGTCCTTCCTAAACTTTCACTTCCCTAAACCTTGAGTTTCCAAAACTTGAACATAAAAATCTTTCCTAAATTCTAAAATTCAGCCCTTTCCTAATTTAACCCCCTTTCTAAATCTTAACCTTCCAAATCCAAACCTTTCCTAAACTCAAGCCTTTCCTAATTTCAAGACTTTCTAAAATTCAAACTCCAAAACTTTCTAAATCCTAAACTTTCTAAATTTCAAATCTTTCCAAATTCTAAACTTTCTAAATTTGAAACCTTCTTAAGTTAAATCTTTCTAAACCTAAAAACTTTCTTAAACTTCAAATCTTTCCGAATCTAAGACTTTTCTACATTCAAAACTTTCTTAATTTAAGACTTTCTTAAGTTGAAACTTTCTTAATTCAAACATTTCCTAAACCGAAGACTTTTCTTTTTCAAACCTTTCCTAAAACAAAACTTTTTTATTTTCAAAACTTTCCAAATTCAAAACTTCCCTTTTTCAAAACATTTCTAAATTCAAAACTTTCCAATTTTCAAACTTTCTTAAATTCAGAACTTTCCTAAAGTGAAAACTTTCCTAAACCTAAAACTTTTCTAATTTCAAAACTTTCCTAAATCGAACCTTTCCTAATTCAAACATTTCCTAAATCCAATCTTTCCTAATCTCCTAAACCTTCCAAGTCAAGTCAAATCTTTCCTAAGTCTCTTCTCTTTCCTAAGTCTAGGTTTCCTAAACCTTCATCTTTCTAAAACAAGTCCAAATCTATCTTTTCAAATCAAAATCCAATCTTCTCAATTTCAATTTTCAATCTCCTCTTCCAATCTCAAATCAAATCCAATTTTCAATTCAATCTCTTTCTTCCAATCCAATCTCTCTCTTCTAATCAATCTCTTTTCAATCGGACTCCAGTCCGAACTACGACTGACCTGATTCCCCCAAAGGGATACGTAGGCAACCTTCATAGGTGCGGTCACAACACTTTTCAAACTTTCAATTCCACCCTCATGAGTGCGGTTTTCAAAATCTTTTCCAATCTCAAATTCTAATCTATTCTCAAATTTCAATTTCAAAATTTCTATTTTCAAATTTCTATTTCCAAATTTTTAAAATTTCCAATTTCAATTCCATCTTTTCAAATCTATTTTCAAATCAAAGCAATCTCTTTTTAAATCTATTTTTCAATTCTTTTCTATTGCTTGCATATCATGCATCATATTTTTCAAACATTGTTTTTCTAAAGTGAATAGGGTTGAACTATAGTTAGTTGAAGACTCTCATAGGTGAATCTAGGGTAGATTGACATGTAGGTACCGAAAGGGCGGGGTAGGGTGATAGCTTAGTGCGTCTTCCCTACACGTAACCAACCTCCGAACCTAGATCACTGATTTCAAAGACCAAAAGGAGTTATTTTTCTAAAAAGGGCTAAATGTTTTCCAAAGGTTGCCAAACAACCTGTTTTCCTTAAAAACCCTCTCTTGAGGAGATATTTTTCAAATCGTTTTCCAAAACCCTAAGTGTAGTCTTCGGATTATTCTTAGTTTTTAGGTGACCTAACTCACCTTAATCAAGTTAGGTGGCGACTCCGAATCTTTTTCAAAAGCCCTTTATTCAAACCTATTTTCAATTAAAACCTAGTCACACTCATTCTTCTAGGAGGGTGAGTTCTAACGAGAGAGTACAGCATTTTTCCTGCTTGGGTGAGTATTCCTCGAGTGCGAAAAATCTGGGCGCGACACAAAGCATGCACCACTCGCACGATGACACAGGCCTCAGTGCCACCTTTGGCAATTAGGACATTGAGGCATGTCACTTGTTCTCCGGTTGACTTGACTTATTACACCTTCGTTAGGAAAAGTACTTCCGCTAGTGGTTCTCGTGCTTTGCTTATTAAAACTTTGACTCTGTTGATCTTATCTTTGACCACCACCTTGTCTCTTCAGGTTCTTGCTTTTCATTATTTCTTCATTGGACTTTTCAGCATTCATGACTCGTTCCACCACTTCTAAGTATGTTGGGAGAATTAAAGTATCCACTCGATTGCAGATATTCCACTTCAAGCCGCCCTTAAACTTTCTTGCTTTTCTAACTTTGCTAGTTACCACATGAGGGGCAAACCTGGACAATTTAGTGAATTTTGCCTCGTATTCAACTACCGTCGTGTTCCTTTGTATTAGAATTAAGAATTTTACAATCTTTTGATCTTTGATAGCATCGAGAAAGTACTTGTCATTAAAGTTTACAAGAAATCTTTCCTAAGTCCATCGAAGCTCCTTTCCTTCCTCTGTTAGCCACCATATTCATGCTGCTCCTTCAGATGTAAAGGTAGTAAAATTAACTTTTTGTTCTTCAGTGCAAGGTAGAATATTGAAGATCTTCTCCATTCCAAGTATCCATGCCTCGAAAATCATAGGGTCTTGTGTGCCCATAAAAGTAGCTGATTTCAGTTGTTGAAACTACTTGATAGTCGTAGGTGCTCCCCTTTCATATAGTTGTATAAGTGGTTCAAGAGAATTTTGGGCATGGTAGTTGTTGTTTTGCTGAGCATCATAGATGGTATGAACGAGTCATTCAAGAGCTCTCTTAATTCTTTTAATATGATCATTAGATGTCCCCGCCTTTTCTTTGCTTTTAGCCATCTTACAACTACTCCTCAAAAAAAAAAAACAATCAACATATATGTTGCTATGTATATAATACATAACATACTACACATATATGTTCATATCGTCACTTAACCGCAATAGAAAATATATTAAAACTCGTAGTGATTTCAATAAATACATCATTAGATTACTATCTTAGTCTTAAGATGTCAACATATTGCTCTGATACCACTCTATCACGACTCCAAACCCACCTTGTGCGGATTAGGAATCATAACAGGCTAGTAACTTAGTTACCCAAGGCTGAACTAAACTAAAAGACTGATCACCTACAATTGACATAATGCAGAAGCATAATTCACTCTTTTATTTATTATTAAATATAAAGCAAAGACTTATGTCACTATCGTAACATAGTTTTATTACATAACTATAGTCTTCACACAAATCTAAGGAAATCTATTAGTTTAAACTTATCACAAATCAAAATATAACTCGAGTCTTCATGACAATCACACATAGGTATCTTAACCAATAACTTTTCAAATTTAAGCTCTCAATCTTGGTTACCTAAAAATGTTTAACAAAACACGAGCTACAAGCCCAGTGAATAATAGAATAATTGAAACATCAAAATATACCATGAGCTTGATTTACATATGACATAAATACCAATTGTATAAGATCTTGAAACAAGTAAAAGAGATATCCATATACTAAACATAAACATATCTTTCATAAGTTGCTAATTTAGTTTTATACTTGCAAAAACATCTAAATATCAACATTATATATAATTCATAATGTACTCATGATCTCGGCGAAATGAAAAAATCCATAACAAAACGTATGCACTAGTGATGCGTAACAGAACAACAAAAAGTCACGAGAAACGTCTTCCTAATTATATCAAGCTTTTAGCTTATTTTAAGTCCCCTCGATGTAGGACCTCTGAGTATGACACATATAGCTTTCAAATTTTATTTATTGTATACAAAACTTAATCTATGGATTTTCTTGATAGAATAATACAAGGCTTAGCATCAAAATATAATAACTATTTTTTAAAAGTAACATAGACATATTATCATTTGCTTTGAAAATGTATTATTTAAATATAATTTGTAGAAAAACACTATTTGCATTGAAAATATGTACGTTTTACTCCAAATTCACCATTACTCACCTCAAGTGCTTAATGTTTAGAATCCCTCTTCTAAAAATTGGAACTTGATCTTCAAGAGTATCCACCTAACCTCCACTCTTGTCTCTTCACTATGCTTAGGTTTACTTATATTTAAACCCTCTCATCTATATATACTATTTATAGGATAAAGTAAAGGAAGTAAATATAGTACTTTACTAAATCTTTATTCTCTATTAATTTAGTGGGCTAACTTTCATTATCATTTAGGTAAAGATAATCATCCCACTTATTAAGTGAAGAAACTTTATTCTCCACTAATCTAAGTGGAGTAAAACTTTCATGATTAGTTTGCTATGTGCTGCCACAATCAAGTGGAGAAACTTTATTCTCCACTCATCTAAATGGAGTAATATTTTCATGATTACTTTGCTAAGTGCTTCCATCATTTGCTCCTTTTTAGTTGTGTATAAATAGAGAAGTATAAGCACGAAATCAATATATGCACAAAAGATAATTATGGATGAGTGTAACTCAGTGAGTGTGAGGATTCTAGGGTGTTACAATTATGAATAGTCATTCTAAACCGATCATTTCATACAACATGGCTGCTACAAAAATCAATTTAGAAATACAACTCTGGAAGTCAAGTCACTCACCTTAAATTCTTAGCATTTTAAGATAATTCTATAGTCCTTAACTAAATAATCTTCAAACTCTTAAACACTTAGTAATCCTACATAATTAAGGCAACCACAAATAACACATGAACATATAAGCCCTTAAGCAGGTTCTCATTAAAGGGTCCTAAAATAGTGCAACAGTAATTTAGAGTGAAGAACTTATGATGTTCTAAAAAAAAGTGTAGACGCCTAGGTCAAGAGTCAACACTTAAGTAAAGGTGTTAACCCCTAGACAAAATGGTTGGCCCCTAGAATTAGAGTATCAACTCTTTTTCACAAAATGCAAGTCTGGGCACTTAGGAATGTTAAGGTATTGACCCTTGAAATGTTGGTATCAACCTTTTTTTTTTTTTAACAGAGAGTTCAGATTCAAGTTATGGGTTCAAAGGTGTTAATTCCTATACACAGGGGTCGCTATACACAGAAAGCAATTCAGGACAAAAACAAAGAGTCAACTTTAACTAACCATAACTCATTCATTTCAACTTCAATTTTGGTCCATAAATGACTACGCCCAGGATATGGCAATCTATTAACACCCAAATATAGGTGCAACGAAGTAGTAAATAAAATCCGTTAAGATTGGAGTTGAACAGTGAATGATTATTCAAACATGCAAAGTTGGCACTAGAATTCACCCATGGTAAAAATTTAGATACCGACTAAGTCATGCTAAACACCATAGTATTGCAATGGCTTCAGTTGGAACCTAAGCCAACCGTTTGAATTCTATTATGAACAGTATTGATGAGATCTGGACAATTGGTGTAAAAAAAATCAAGTAGTAACCAAAATAAAATATTTTGTTTTGGGAGGTTTGAAGATGGTTGAACTAGACTTTAAACTAAACTTAATAAAAAGGTTTTGGATCCAATTGATCCAATTACTAGATTTACTCAAAATTCTAACGGAGGTTTTATCACTCAAATCATTGGTTTCGTCTTGTGCCTTTGATTCAGAAGATTAAACTATTAGAACAACAACTCAATAATAATTAAATCTAAAATAATAAAATTAAACCCATATATTCATACCATCGATTTGTTCAATAACTATACCAAACTTAGTCAAGAATCTAAGTTTTCTCAAAGATCTAGAATTTAATTACCAAGAATTAAAAGATTTTAAAAATAAAACAATGAAGACTCAATTACCTTCGTTGATATTCTAAGATTCTCAAATGATCTTTACAATTGGCTCCAAGAATAAAATTAGCCATAGTATTGTAAAAAAAAAAAAAAGACATAACTTGCAAAAAATAACTTCATAAATAAAAAGATTTATTACAGTAGAAAAATAGTAAAGAAAAGTCTGAAACAAAAAGTTAACTAACTGAAAAACACTAACAAAGTAACTAAAATTTAGACAAAAAATAAATTGAAGGAACTCTCTACAACTGCTCCCTTTCTCCCATCTGCCTTGGCCAATTTATGGCAAGGCTTTGAATGGCTTCCACTTAAAATAATTGGCCTCCATCTTTTCTTTTTTTTTTTTTTTTCTTCTTCTTCTTGTCTTTTCTCCTTTTCTTCTTGTCCTACCATCAATTAATGGCCAAATGACATTGTCAGCCATTCCACCATCTGCAAACAAACCAATAATACATATATATATAATACATGTATATATATTATAATGAAATATAATGTAATATATAAAGTAAAAGATATATTATAATATACACACCCACTCATATAGGTAATGTATATCACCTTATTTCATTTTGCTTGTTTTGATCTTCAAATCTACTCAAGGCGTGTAAAACGTAAAAAATACTACAGTTATATAAAAATAATAAATAACACACAAATAATAACCGACATTGGCGGTAATTAGGACTTCAATTCTACTTTTTTAGAACGCAATCACACCTCCCAACTAAGTTTTGCTAGTCCTAACAAAACAAATAAACACACTTAAAAGATAAAAAGAAATGCTCCACTTTCATAGGGACCACAAGTGTATTTAGCATATACATAAAGCCTTTAAACCCCTAGGTTACCCTTAGTGGGCGAGTGGTGTCTTGTGAGGGTTTTCAGTGATGGTAAACACAAACATCAAAATATGCCCTGCAAGTGAGATTAGAAGAATAAAGTATGACATGTGTTAAAATACAAGCATATTATGTATATCCTACTTGTTAATACACAAGAAAGATAATGTCCTAAAACAACATATGAGAGGCTTTTGTGTGCGTGTGATCATTACATGATAAGAAAAGTATTACTACATAAAATCATATATACATTCTTTAAGTTTTGATTCAACCTCACTGGATATTCTCTCATAAAAAAAAGAACGTAGGCATCTCACACCGGTTGTACTTGTAAAAGAATAAATATAATGAAAAATCAAAACAAACAACCATAAAGAAAATGACGCGAATATATAAAGTGAGAGACGCCTTGGCATAGCTCCATGAAAAAATACTCAATGTTAAAATCACACAACCAACTAATAAGTGAATTATCTATGAAGTGAAGGAGCAAACAATGTACACTTCAAATCCTCAAGGACTTTGTTCAAATTGTAACTTGGCCATGAGGTATAGGGTAGGGAGAAAGAAAGGATAAAAGATTCAAAACATGTGTGATCAAGGTAATAAAGTGATCAATGAACACATACCTTCAATTTTCCTATTTCATTTTATTAGATAGGATTTTTTTTTGAACTACCAACCTCTTATCTTTTTTGTTCTTTTTCATACCTCCCTTTTTCCTTTGTTTCTTTTTCCTTTCCTTCATTGCTAAATTTTTTTTTATATTACAAATAAATCACCCCCTTTTTCAATTCAACTTGCACAAGTGAAGATATTTGTGTTTTTATATTTAGGAACAAAACTTTAGCAATGATATATGTAACAAGAGACAAAGAAATATGCTTAAAGATGGTTCCAAGGGAATCATGTCAACAAATAAATCTATGGCTCAGAAGATCAAAGATGGCCTCGATTCATTTTTGAAAGTGTACAATAGTTCAAGATTATAAGAATTCAACAAATTCAATTACCTAAGCAATCCAAATAATTGAGTCAAATATTAGTATAATGGAGCGATTGAAAAAGTGATGTGGAAGAAATTCATTAAGAGTAAATATAAACACTCCGAAAGGCGTGATTAGCTTTATAGCTCACTTAGTAAAAAATATCCACTTTTGTAAGGATGATTGTACAATATGTAAAAATCTAAACTTATTATGCTATGATAATAAGTGATGTAAAATAGTCTCTTTCTATTAGTTAAGATAAAATCTGGCAATTATATTAAAAAGAAAGGATAAAACAAAAATTATGCTAAGGTGAATGAAAATATGTTTCAACAAATCCCCAAAATCCAAATTTGCATTCCACATAAAACTATACAAAATTATAAAAGACACGCAAACCTCTTTTGTAGATCTTAAGTGCATTCAAATTGTACACTTCTTGGCCTTGAGCATATTTTTATTTATCTTTTTTTTTAAAGATAAAAAAAAATATCTGTAAAATAAATGTTAGTCATATTTACAAATAAAGATAAACAAGTAAATAAAACACTTAAAACATAACACACCCTATGAAGAATAATTATTACAAAGTCGAGTCAAACTTTTGATATTAAAATCAAGATAGTCTACAGTTCTAGTGATTCTAAGGCGTCTCAATGCCTCAGCATTGCCCTTTAATAATATCCAAGTAAACCATATGATTCTCTGACATTATTCGGTTACTCCCTTTGCAATTTCTATCCACACATGTGTGTCAAGAACAACAATGACACTTATTTAGTCTTTTTGCTCATCTTTTACAAGCCAGAGTACTGCGACCAGTAAAAAGTTGAGGTTGTTCCTCTTGGAGCTCAACTCTCCTCACATCTTTGCATGACGAATTATTTCACCCCTAATGCCAAATGGAAATATCCAGAACATGCAACATATAAATGTAAGCACTCGACCACCTATATGAGAAGACATGACACTATCTAGTTCTTTAATGTCTACTGGTCACAAAGACAAAACAATAGAAAATAATAACACAAATATAAGAAAAACAAACATGTCCCCCCCCCCCCCCCCAAAAAAAAAAAAAAAAAGATAACAGTCATTACTGCGAGGCAAAAAAGGAAAAGGAAAGGGTGGGAGACAAACATGGGTGGGAAGAAAGGCCCCTTTCCTCCAACTAAAGATAAACTAGCTACCAAATCAAATAAATAAACTAAACTATCTGTACAAACTAATTGGGTGTTGTTTCTACTCAAGCAATGGCAGATTCATATGATCCACACTTTCAATAAAACTTACAAAGTTCTCGAAGTAGGGCTTCAGTCTTTACCCATTGACTTTAAAAACATTCATATTGCTAGAATTATCAATTGCCCATTCTGCGGTGACACATCTCTTACCAGATAAGGTCCAGACTACTTACTCTTTAATTTGCCTGAAAACAAGTATAACCGGGAATTATAAAGCAATATTTTTTAACTGAGATGAAAAGACTTACGAAGGATGTGTTGGTCATGCAATGTTTTCATCTTGGCTTTAGAGATCTTTGCATTCTCATAGGCATTATTTCGGAGTTCCTCAAGTTCATTGAGTTGCAACTTCCTAGTTTGGCCGGCTGCATCTACGTTCTCATTAAATTGGTTAATGACCCAATAGGCTTTGTACTCAATTTCTACCGGAAGGTGACATGATTTTCCATACATAAGCCTGTGAGGAGAAGCATCTAACACAGTTTTGTAAGTAGTTCTATAAGCCCAGAGTGTATCCACTAACCTTAAGGACCAGTCCTTATGGTTAGGATTAACAATTTTCTCAAGAATGTGCTTAATCTCTTGGTTAGCTAACTCAACTTGGCAACTAGTTTGAGGATGATAAGGTGTACTAACCTTGTAAATGACTTCATACTTTCGCATTAACATTCCAACATGTTTATTAAAAAAGTGAGTACCACCATCACTAATGACATCAAGAGGCATACCAAAACGAGAAAAGATATTCTCCTTTAAGAACTTTACCACAATCCAGTGATCATTGGTACGAGAACCAACGACCTCCACCCATTTAGACACATAGTCAACAGCCACAAGAATGTAAAGGAATTTGAACAAAGTAGAGAACGGTCCCATGAAATTAATACCCCAACAATCAAATATCTCAAGAGTAAGAATAGGGTTGATGGGGCATCATGTGCCTTCTAGTCAGACTTCAAAGTCGTTGACACCTATCACAAGATGTGCAAAAAGTGTGAACATCATGAAACATGGTAGGCCAATATAAGCCAGATTGCAGAACCTTTGAAATGGTCTTTTTCAAACTAAAGTGCCCACCATAAGCATAGGAGTGATAGAATTCCATAACAGAACGAAACTCATTGTCGGGAACACACCAAAAAATTATCTGATCAGGACAATACTTGAACAAGTACGAATCATCCCAGAAGAAATACCTCACATTTCTAAAGAATTTTCATTTATCTAAGTAAGACCAATGTGACGGTATATTGCCAGTAGCCAAAAAATTGGCTATATCAGTGAACCATGGAACAGTTGCTTGAGAAAGTGCATAGATTTGGAAAAAATGCTCATCTGAAAAATAATCATTGATAAGGTGAGTATCTTTGGCTTCGCTATTAGTAGGGAGCCGTGACAAATGGTCAACAACCACATTCTCTACCCCTTTCTTGTATCGAATTTCAATGTGGACCTCTTGTAACAAAAGAATCTAACGGATGAGGTGTCGCTTTGCATCAACCTTGGTAAATAAGTACTTTAGTACAAAATGGTCAATATATATGATGACTAATTGTCGTGCCCAGATTTTTCGCACTCGAGGAATACTCACCCAAGCGGGAAAAATGCTGTACTCTCTCGTTAGAACTCACCCTCCTAAAAGAATGAGTGCGACTAGGTTTGAATTGAAAATTGATTTGAATAAAGGGCTTTTGAAAAAGATTCAGAGTCACCACCTAACTTGATTAAGGTGAGTTAGGTCACCTAAACAACTAAGCACAATCCGAAGACTACACTTAGGGTTTTGAAAAACGATTTTGAAAATATCTCCTCAAGAGAGGGCTTTTAAGAAAACAGGTTGTTTGGCAACCTTTGGAAAACATTTAGCCCTTTTTAGAAAAAAAAACTCCTTTTGGTCTTTGAAAACAGTGATTTAGGTTCGGAGAATGGTTACGTGTAGGGAAGACACACTAAGCTATCACCCTACCCCGCCCTTTCGGTACCTAAATGTCAATCTACCCTAGATTCACCTATGAGAGTCTTTAATTAACATATGTTCAACCCTATTCACTTTAGAAAAATAATGTTTGAAAAATATGATGCATGATATGCAAGTGCAATAGAAGAGAATTGAAAAATAGATTTGAAAAGAATTTGATTTGATTTGAAAGAGATTTGAAGAAATAGAATTGAAATTAAAAAGTTTAAAAATTTGGAAATAGAAATTTGAAAATAAAAATTTTGAAATTAGAATTTTGAAAGTAGATTGGAATTTGGGATTTGAAAATATGGAGACCGCACCCATGAGGGTGGAATTGAAAGCTTGAAAAGTATTGTGGCCGCAGCTATGAAGGTGGAATTGAAAGTTTGAAAAGTGTTCTGACCGCACCTATGAAGGTTGCCTACGTATCCCTTTGGGAGAATCAGGTCCGTCGTAGTTCGGACAAGAGTCTGATTGAAAAGAGATTGATTTGAAGAGAGAGATTGGATTGGAAGAAAGAGATTGAATTGAAAATTGGATTTGATTTGAGATTAGAAGAGGAGATTGGAAATTGAAATTGATAAGATTGGACTTTGACTTCGAAAGATGGATTTGAACTTGCTTTGGAAAGAGAAAGTTTAAGAAACCTAGACTTAAGAAAGATGAGACTTAGGAAAAACTCAAGAGTTTAAGAAAGATTGGATTTAGGAAAGGTTCGAATTAGGAAAGGTCCACTTTAGGAAAGTTTCATTTTTGAAAAGTTTCAAATTAAGAAAGTTTTGAAATTTGGAATGTTTTGAAAAAAAGGAAGTTTTGAAAGTGGGAAAGTTTCGAAATTAGGAAAGTGTCATTTTTGGAAAGTTTTGAAATTAGAAAAGTTTGGAATTTAGGAAAGTTTGGAAATTGGAAAGTTTTGAACTTAGAAAGTTTTGAGATAGGGAAGTTTCAACTTAGGAAAGTTTGAATTTGGAAAGGTTTGAAAAAGGAAAGTTTTCGATTTAGGAAATGTTTGAATTAAGAAAGTTTTGGGTTTAGAAAAGTCTTAGATTTGGAAAGATGTTGAAGTTTTGGAAAGTTTAGAATTTGGAAAGTTTTTAGAGTTTTAGAAAATCTTGAAATTAGGAAAGGTTTGAATTTAGGAAAGGTTTGAAAAGTTAGATTTAGAAAGTTGGGATTTTGAAAGGGGTAGAATTAGGTAAGAGTAGAGTTACGAAGGATGTGGAAATTGAGTTTTAAAATTTAGGAAAGATTTTTATGTTCAAGTTTTGGAAACTTAAGATTTAGGAAAGTGGAAGTTTAGGAAGAATTTGAATTCGGAAAGAGTTGGATTAGGAAGGGATTGGATTTGGTTTCTAAAAGAAAATGTTTGATTTCGTTTTCAAAAACGGAGGATAGGATCTAGTTTCCTAAACGGGGAGATTGGATTTGGTTTCCTAAAGGGAAAATTGGATTTGGTAATGATTTGAAAAGGGAAGTTTCTAGAAACCTTAGTTTTGAAAAATTATAGTTTCGACGTAGAAAAGAGGTTTTGGAAACGTGTATAGTTTGGATGTGAAAACAAGAGATTTTAGAAACCTAGGTTTGGGGCAATGTTTGAAAATCATGTTTTTGGAAAGAAAATTAGGGTTTCCTAATCGTGCGTTCTAGGGCTTGACTTGGGCTTCTAAGGAAAGAGGATTTTTGGAAAGTGCGTTTTGGAAAACGAAGGTTTTGGAAGGAAATCCTAGGGAGGAGTTTCTGGAAAGTGTGTTTGAAGATGGAGTTTTTGGAAAAAGATTTTAAAGAGAAGGAATTTTGGAAAGTGTGTTTTTAGAAACGTAGATTTTAGAAGGAAAATCCTAGAGGGGAATTTCTAGAAGGAAGATTTTGGAAAAAGAGTTTTTGGAAAGATTTTTGGGGAACGTTTTTAGAAAGTGGATTTTGGGGAGAGGATTTTGGAAAGGAGTTGAAAAAGGGAGTTTTGAAAAATAGATTTTGGGAGGGAGTTTTTGAAAACAATTTCGGAGAGGAGAGTTTTAGGAAAGTATGTTGAAAAAGAGATTTCAGGAAGAAATTTTTGAAAAGAGAGTTTTTAGAAGGTGTAAAAACATCTCACTTTCCAAAAGAAATTCTAGCCATAAGAAGGCTAGAACCACTTTAGGAAACCGGTTTTGAAAACAACAAGATTTGAAAATATAGACCATATTGGTCACTTTAAATGTAACACTTTCCTAAAGCAATCCTAGCCATGGAAAAGCTAGAATCACCCTAGGATTGTGGTTTTGAAAACAAGTTTTGAAAAAGAGATTTTGATGTAATTTTGAAAACAAGTTTGAAAACGATTTGAAAAACAACTTTGAAAATGGTTTTTGGAAAATGCAAGATCATGATATGCACAATGCAATTTGGGGACGTGAACATACAAGGCTAAGGCTTCACCACATAATCAAGGGGGTCAGACCCACGTGGTCTCTGGTTAGACTAGAAGAAAGCCCCTGACACGGTGACTCTCTAATAGCCCAATCCTACACATGGACCGGAAATTCCCTTGTTTCAAGCATGCAAAGAGAGGGGGGGGGGGGGAAAGAGATAGGGGATTAAAATAGAGAAAACCCAAGTAGGTTAGGAGAGAGAAGAGAGAGGGGGAAGTGCGGAAATTTAAAGAGAAAGCCTACCTTGTATCTTCTTTAATTTGCGCGCCTTGCTTGTCTTCGGTCTTCGGTCTTCGGTCTTCGTCTTGGTCTTTGTCTTCAATCTTCAAAAGTTGTCTTCAAGCTTTAGATTGCAGCTCTTCAAGTCTTCAAATGAGGGTTGAAGGCTAGGGTATGAGTATATGGGGGTGTGTATGAGTGTATAGGAGGCTAGGGTTTGTGTAGGGTGGCTAGGGTTTGGAAAACCTAGGGAAGCTAGGGTTTAGGAGATGCCCGAGCTCTGTATATCGAATTATATGATTTTTAGACTGAGTTGACGGACCCCTTAAACGTTGAATGAGGCTCTGTATTTATAGAGGTTGGACAACACTGTTGCCTGTTGCAGTGGCGCCAGGCCAAAGCTTACACTGGCGCCACTAGGAGTGGCACCAAGCCATTTTTTGGTTTAGCGCCACTACTAGTGGCATCAGCCATTTAGGAAATGTTTAAGTTCGGCAAGCAATGTATCTTTGACTGGATTTGGGCGCCTGTACTAGTGATTACCATGTAATTTTTAGCCTGGCTTCACTAGGAGTGGCTCTGGAAAGTCCGGGAATGATTTGAAAGAGCCGAGAATGACCCAGAAGGCTGGAAAGGAGCAGGAACACTTAAAATAGTGTCCTGGAGGTATTTGACTTGAAAAGTGAGGATAAGATGTGTCAGAAAGGTTGACCGGGCCTTTAGGGGCAAAATGGTCAATCGGACCGGGAAACTGCCGGGACGGACTCGGACTGTCCCGGAAGAGGACTTGGGATCTGGAAACATTATTTAGAATGTTCCCAGAGGTTGCCGGTTCGATTCCCAGAGCCGGCGTGGTCGGAAAAGGAGACCTGCCCACCAAGGGCAAAACGGTCATTTCGTACTGGGTTTGCCAGAACTGACTCGGAATGATCTGAAAAAGATAAGGAAAGGCTGAGAATACTACAAGAAGCATTCTCGGGAGGTTATCGGTTTGATACCCAGAGCCGGTGTGGTCAAAAAAGGAGACCGGCCCACCAGGGATAAAACGGTCATTTTGTACCAGGTTGGCCGGAACTGACTCAGAATAATCCGGAAAGATAAAGGAAGGTTGAGAGTGCTATAAAAAACAATTTCAGAGGGTTACCGGTTTGATACCTAGAGCCGGTGTGGTTCCCGAGGCATTCGGATGCCTAGGGGCAAAATGGTCATCTTGACCGAAAAGTCTCAGAAAAGGTCCAAAGGGCAGTTTGGTCATTTTTCACCGAAGTGGGCTAACAGACACTGGTGTTGACCTGGGTTTTGAGTGTTTCTGGCACTCTAACGGCGGTCGTCGTGACACAGGGGTTTGTTGCCAATTCCCTATATCGACCTATTTGTGTGTATTTCGGACCGTCTCGAGGAATAAACTGTCTCGAGAGAGGGATTAGAAAGGGGACTTATCGTCTCCGAAGAGACGTGCCTGGATTGGAACCGTCTCGAGGAATAAACTATCTCGAGAGAGGGATTGGAAGGGGGTCTTATCATCTCCGAAGAGACGTGCCTGGATTGGAATCGTCTCGAGGAATAAACTGTCTCGAGAGAGGGATTGGAAAGGGGTCTTATCGTCTCCGAAGAGACGTGCCTGGATTGGAACTATCTCGAGGAATAAACTGTCTCGAGAGAGCAATTGGAAAGGGGACTTATCGTCTCCGAAGAGACGTGCCTGGATTGGAACCGTCTCGAGGAATAAACTATCTCAAGAGTGGGATTAGAAAGGGGTCTTATCGTCTCCGAAAAGACGTGCCTGGATTGGAATTGTCTCAAGGAATAAACTGTCCCGAGAGTGGGATTGGAATTGGAATAAAAAAGGACAATGCCCCTAAGGGCATTTTGGTCATTTTGCCTCTATTTGGGCCTGACAGCCCCGTGAAGCGATGGAAAGACGGGATTTGGACCTAGAGAATTGGTTTCGATAGGAATATGCCCACAATGACTTGAAAACAAGTCTGGACGGAGTGTAGATTGCCGAGCGGCCAAAAATGGGGTGCTTACAGCTGCCCCTCTTTTTCTGTCTTTGCTTGTCAAAGACAGAAAATGACAAGAGTAAGAATCCCATGTTGACCGCGAGGCAGTCGGAGGGACGGACATTGGAAATCTTTCGACAACAGGGGTCGAAAACGAATAATGGGCCAAAAAGGCCTTCGAAAACAAGTTTTGGCGGGAAAAAGGGCAAAACTGCCCAGAATTTAAAACTAGCACCACTAGCAGTGGCGCCTTTGGCAGAAAATGCCTGGCGCCTCTGCTAGTGGCGCAAGGTTTGAAGTTAAAACCAGAAAATTCTAGTTCGAACGCTTACGGGATTTTGGAGAGTTTTTGCAAATTTGTGAGGCATTGTGAGGAATTCACCTTGGACATTGAAGGAGCACTCCTTGGAGACCACGGGTGATTTCCAGAAGGAGACCACGTCGCCAGAAAAGTCGCCAGAAGAGAAGATTTCGCCGGAGAACTTCCAAAGTGTGAGTTTTCAAATTTTGTTGATTTTGATGTGTAGAACTTCGTTTAAATCATGTGAATAATGGAAATTGATGTTTTGATATGCTTTGAACACTTTGGTGATGTTGTGTTTGGCATTTTGATGCTTGTTTGATTCAATTTGAGTGATTATATGCAAATATGTGAAGGGGGTTTTCTGCAAGAATAGGAAATTTGTTCCTACAGACTTGGGCATTGGGTTTTCTGGCTATATTTTTGTGCAATGTGCCTTAGAAAAATGTGTTTAACAACCGTATGAAGTTTCGTGATTTTTTGAAAACTCGGTGAATTTTTAATTTTTTGAAAAATAGGAAAATACTTAGAAAATTAGAAAAAATTAGAAAATTCAAGAAATTGATGAAATTTTTAAAGCTTGAAATTTGGAAAAAGATCGGAATATTTTTGAAAACATTTGAGGTGATTTTGAAAAATTTTGGGAGATGTTTGAAAACCATTGATTTATTTGAAAAATAAAACATGTGTTTTGAAAATTCTAGAAAATTGAAAAGTGTGCACGGGTGCCAAAGTCATGTGATTGTTGGGTTGGAAAGTGCATATTTCGTATTTTGTGTTGATGCCATGGGTGTTGTAGGGGCCATTTTTAAACGGGACTCTGCCGAAATTTTTAGAAATTATGGAAAAGAGATGGTGAAAGTTTTAGAAATAAAATCTTTTTGAAGGAAAAAGGCAGAGAACCCTTGAAACTTAGTTTAAAGTTGGAAAATCAAGATGTGCATGTAGGAAATTTGTTTTGACTTATCATTCGAAGTCTTTTATTTGTTTTGTTCGTGCTAGTTGTTTTTTTTTATTTTACTGTTATTTAAACTACATGGATGGTATATTAACATCACTTACCTTGGCTTACCTTTTTAGGATTGCAGATGCAGGTGATGACGATTCTGAGAGGAGACGCCGCTTGGGGAAGGCGGCCCAGACTGATTCTGCTGACGGCTCTAGTTGATCTAGAGGTAGTCGACAATCTACCGGACGATCTTCATCCAGCCAGAGTGGGCAGGGGAGTAGACTACCTGTCGACCCTTTTCCTCCGGTTGAGCAGGCTTTTGCTGAGGAGATTGATGCCGAGGAGGAGGTACCGGGCCCTGGGGATCAGGTGACCAGCTATGGGAGAGCTTCTTCCAGGCATAGGCAGACAGACGCTGACTTGGGGGATCTGCAGATACCGGACATCTCACCACTCGGGGATCTTGCCTATCATCCCAGCGTGTATTCTAGATAGCACTTGCCACCTCCGCGGGTACATACAGCTTTTAGAGGGGCTATTCATCAGGTGTTTGTGACCATGCAGCGGGCTGCCCTATCATATCGTGCATTTTTGGCGGAGATCGGATTCAGCGTTTTTATGGGATTACAGGCTGACCGCCTGAACCGGCATTTGGTACTGACACTTGTTGAGAGGTGGTTCGGGGAGACTGGGACCTTCCATTTTGTCGACTTCGAGTTAGGTCCTACTCCTTTAGATTGGGCGATTATTACAGGGCTCTCCTTTGTCGGCCGACGGATCACCCTGCACCCAGTCATCAGGGACGAGGCCTGTTTGCTGTTGGACTTGGCTTATCCTAAGCGTTCTGCGTTCCCGGTCTCTTGGATTAGTCAGGATGAGCATACTTTTGCTACTGAGCCATCGCCTGCTAGGCAGGACATCATGAGACGGCGACTTGTGTTGTATATCATCTTTAGCTGCTTCTACAACAACAATAAGTCACTCGTGCCGTGCCGTTTGGTGAGTATAGTAGCCGATCTGGGAGCTTTGTCTGAGCTGGACTGGGGGTCCTTTTCTTTTGGCTACTTTCTTCGATCGATGCGGGTTCGGACTTCTTCTCGTTGGGGCAGCATGACTAACTTTTGGGCCTTCCTTGTCTGGTGGAGTTACGAGTACCTGCCAGTGCGTCGCCCTACAGTTGTTGAGGATGATCTCTATCCTCGCGCTTTGAGGTGGGCTCGTGACCGGGTAGCCCAGCGATCGGAGATTACTGACTTTGTGACGCTCCGGGCTAACCTGGAGCTGATTGAGGCGAGGGATATGACCTGGCAGCCCTTCATTGGATCAGTCCATTATGAGACAGTCCGATACCTTATCCTGTTGTCCTTGTCGAGAGCTGCTTTTCTCAGTGATGACACCTGAGAGTCCTTTCTTGGAGAGCGACACTGGCGGCAGTTTCATGAGGAGTTCCAATCAACAGGAGCTCCACCAGAGCATATGTTTGGAGCCCTGGTGGCAGGAGTGCCTATCCCCTACCAGGAGCGCCAGCCAGGTGCCAAGTTATTGCTTCCTCCGGATACGGATTATGCTGCGCACTTTGGGGCTCATTCGGTTGGTGCCTTCACCCGGTTTGAGGTAGTAGTCGGCGGGTACGCTGTTGGCCAGGAGGTGGTTGACTTGTGGCGCCGTGCTGGAGGATATGTGCCCCAGGCTGAGTTTACTGCTGTGAGAGACCAGAGAGACCAGTACCAGATGGAGCGGGACCAGTTCCAGGTCGAGGTAGCTTCCCTGACGGCTCGGTTATCTCAGATGGGTGGTAGGGGGGTATCTTATTCTTTCTTTGCTCCTTCTTGCTCTACTATTGCTTAGTTCCTTTTGTATGCAGCTGATTTCGAGTCTGTCTTCCCTATAGGATGGTGGTGCTTCGAGTAGTTATCCACCTCCTCCGATGCCAGGCTTCGGGAATTTTGATCCAGATGACATCGACTTTGACCTGTGATAGATGCCCCTTGTAGAGATTCTAATCCTCTTTTGCCCCTTATTCCTGAGATGTATTGATGTTAGACAGTTTTATTTTGCATAGTTTTGTATAAGGATGGATATTTATGGTACTTAGATGCACGGATAGACAGATACATATGATCAGAGGCATGTGATGTATGATGATGTTAGATATCTACTACATGAGTTGATGCTGATGACTTCTATTTCTATAGGGAGTTATATCCTATGTGTGCAAAGGTCATGTTGATTTTTTTTTTTCTTTTTAACATATGCACAGGTTAGAAATATGTTAATAGGATGACACAGGGTGCTGTTAGCCTTGTAGTC
This sequence comes from Euryodendron excelsum, assembly GCA_033060915.1. Classification (NCBI taxonomy): domain Eukaryota; kingdom Viridiplantae; phylum Streptophyta; class Magnoliopsida; order Ericales; family Pentaphylacaceae; genus Euryodendron; species Euryodendron excelsum. Next base: position 25,328,006 of record CM065379.1, read on the forward strand.
CTGGGAATGGTAACTCCCTCCTCCTCGGGGATTTAGCCTCTCTTCTGGCCCAACCCTACCTTGATTGGATGATAGCATTTCGCACCTTTCTCAACCTCTTGATCGCCTCCAACTTTCTATCTTAGGGTTAGTCTATAGGGTTATTGGGCTGAGACTCTCGACTCTCGGGGTTTTAGCAACAACTTACCTGACCTTTGGCAGAGCGATAAGTGGCCAGTCATTTCAATCCGAGAAGACTTTGTTTAGGACCGCAATGTAGGCTAGGTTATGGGGTTTTAGAAACAACGAGATATGTACGCTCAAATTCAATGTTGTTTTCAGCAAGGTTTAGATCCATACTGTCCTTAACCGTTTTTTCAGTAGGATTAGCATCCTTCTTTTTTTTTTAGCTTTGGTAGCGTATCTAACTCATTTAGATCAAGCAATCTGCTTTCAATCAAAGGGGACTTTAATAGGGTTGTAATGTAGGCCATGGTTTCGGGGTTTTGCAAGAAAGGGTAAAGGGCTTAAACCTATTGTACCTACTGGGTTTCCTTGTAACCTAGGATCACCTTTAAATTTCCTTCTTGCTTTTGACCATATATTTCGCAGGATGAAAATAACCTTGTTCTTTCACCCTTTCTATATTCTTCTTGAGATAAACATGACTTTCTTTTCTTTCAATCCTCTTACTATGCCTTTGAAGATGACTCCATCATGATTTTCTTCAGGCCTTTCTTTAGAATCATGGTATTTTTTTTTTTGGCCTCTTGCCCCTTGGCAACTCCTTTCTTTTGCTTTTTCTTTCTATTTTTTTCTTTTCTTTTATGAAACGAAACAATTCTTTAACCCTTTTCCCTTAAACCTTTTACCTTGGTAGTTCAATATACCCAGTGTGGGCAGTGATCCCTAGGTTGGGGTTTTGTTAAGAAAGGATGAGTGGTTCAACGGGTTTGGCAAGGGGTTACTTTTGACTGTATGGGAAATGAAATGAGGGTCTCTCTTCACTTTGAATTAGATTGCTTGATCTATAGAGCTTTCATTGCTGCTTTAGCACAGCAGGGGTGGACACCATTCCTAAAGTTCTCAAATATTGTCTGCCCCAGTGTGGAGAGGACAGTCTTGGACCGGGGTTGACGAAGAAGATTTTCGCTTTTCGCGAGGCTCTAGGGGTTAAACAAAAGGAGCATGAGCACATTTGTTTATTTATTTAATTATTTATTCTTTATATGTGGGGGAATGAAAGATGGCTCCTCTTCCTCTTGATAAACTGGCCACACTTCGCTTAGCCTCAGAGTCCTGCAAGTGCTGCCTTTGGGTAGCATCCTCACTCATCCTTATTCTCTCTCTGGAAAGCTGATCATTTGGCGAGTGGTTAACTCATGCTATCATCCTCTCAAGTTGGATCATTCCATAAGACAAACCATGCCCCTTGCGTAGAAAGTAGTCACTATTCCCAGGGAAGACAAGACAACAGCAATGGAATAAAAGACTGTCATTTGATTATTATTATTATTTTTACGAAAAGCATAAGGTTCTTCAGCAATAAGAAAATGTAAGCATTAATTTAAAAACAAGAAGTAAAAGGGATAGAAACAAAGTGGGTGAAACCACCCCTCTCTTGTACGCTTGTGCAAGGAACCCATTCTTAGTACGGCTTTGGGACAATTCCCACATTTTTGATGTTCCATTCGCGACCCGGATCCTCGGCTAAGGGGAGACAAGCAAAGGCTTCTCCCAGAGCTCCACAAACGTTGACACTGTTGATGCAATTATCAGCCTCCTTCTTGTTCTGTGCAGTGGGTTCTTCTGCAAACAGGGTGACCAGTTCATCCCCTTCCAGTTCGAATGGCTCTGCTCGTTGTCTTGAGTCCTCTAGCCCCCAACCCATGTCTTCATAGTTGTGCTCAATTATGGGCCAAGGGTTTTCCAGCAAGTGACTTTCAGCTGCAGCATACTTCGAGTGTAGAAATTCATCACCCCACCCATCGCCAATTATGCTTTCGATGTGTTATTCCCTCGGCAACATTGGCTCTTCACTGGGCCAGTCAGAAGCATCAGGCACTTCATCAGGGTCATAGAGATAAATTGGGCATAGTGGGAGATCTTCCTTCCAGTCACTTTCTTCATCGGCCTCCCAATCGCTCTCATAACCTTCGGCCTCGAGCTCGTCGATTTCTCCCTCGCCTTCCATCTCTACTAGTATCATATTGACGGTGTGATCTGGCAGAAGGTTAGCAGTCACATTAGGAGTGGGCGCATGTTTTACTGGCTACAGATCAATAGTCTTATTGTCGATCAGGTCTTGGATCTTGTACTTGAGAGCAAAGTAGCTTTCGGTGTCATGCCCCTGGCCACCTGAATGATATTCACATGTAAGAGCGACATTAAAGGTCGGGGACAGAGGGCTTGGCAACGGGCGAGCAAGTACAGGCTTCGAGATGTTGTTTTTCAAAAGGCTATGGTACGCCTTAGTTTGGGTGCAGGCTAAGGCGTCGAAGGTACGAGTACGTCGAGCAGGTCTATTGAAGTTGGGTCGTGGCCCAGCGGGACCATAGTTCGGGGTTGGAGCAGGCATGGTCAAGGTGGGTAAGGGCAAGACCTGGGGTGATTGGAGTGGAGGTCGGTATCGAGGTGGTTGGCTAGGCAGAATAGCAGACACTTCATTTTCCTTCCTGATCATGCCCCTTGTAGTAACCACCTTCTTGGCCGTGTTGGTAGTATTTTCTCCAGTCTTGGCATAGGGATCTGTAATTCTTCCTGTCTTGAGGCCATTTTCTATCATCTCTCCCTGCATGATGAGCTCGGAAAAGCTTTTTCCCACACTTGTGCAGAGTTTCTCATAGAATATACCTTGAAAAGTATGTACAAATAGTTGTACATACTCCTTCTCCTCCAACGGGGGATTAACTTGTGCAGCGGCCTCCCTCCATCTTAGGGCGTATGCTTTAAAGCTCTCCTTCTCATCCTTGCTCATCGTCATCAAGGACCAGCGATCGGAAGTGAGATCGATGTTGTGACGGTATTGGGCTTTGAATGCATTGACTAGCTCCATCCAGGTGGTGATCTTCCTTAAGTCCAGACGAGCGAACCATTGTAGAGCTGACCCCTTGAGGCTGTGTTGGAATAACTGCATAAGGAGTTTTGGGTCGTTGCCATGTCCCCTAAGCGCTCCAGCATATAGACGAAGATGAGCAACGGGGTTACCGGTACCGTCGTACTTCTGAAATTCAGGCATTTTAAACTTAGCAGGTCTCGGGTGGTCAGGGAAAAAACAGAGCTCATCATAAGAAGTGAACCAGTAAGCATCATGGCCATGGAGACTTCGCAATGAATCTTCCAATCCTTGGATTTTCAGACTAAAAGGATCTAGAGAGGCCTTCTTTGTGACGGGCGAAAGCAATATGATCTCTTCTTCTTCAGTATTGACCCTTTTGGCATCTTCTTTAGTTTTCCTAGCATTGTCAGACTGAAGTAAGATCCTTGGATTAGCGGGTTCAAGGTCTTTAGATGAAGTCATTGATGATAACGGGACCGCAGTAGCATCCTTCATGGCTAGAGTTTGAATGAGTTTGAGCATTTCATCTATCTTAGCCCTCATTTCATTAACTTCCTCTCGAGAGACTTGAGAGGATTCTTCAGGGTTAGCAGCCATCAGTGATACTTTGTGCCGAGTGAAAATTGGATCCCTAGGTGGATGTTGCACTTTTTTGGGAGCAATGTTGACTCAGTGCAAGGCAACTTCTGTAAATAGAAATAAAACGGAAGAAAGAAAAAGACAAAAACACAAGCCACAAGTTAGTTTTTGGTTTTTAGAGAACTTTATGCAATGCATGTCCTAGGGTGCCCCTTTTTTAAGAGGGAAACTAGTAATGATGTATTGGCTCACTTTTGGAGATAGGGGGGTTTGCCCCTGTATGCGGATACTTTACCGTCAGGTAGGAGCCTTCAATCATCCATGCATTCATTCGTAAAAAAAAAAAGAAGTACATTAAATTTTGGGTTTGAGATACAAAAGAATTAAAATACATTTTAATAGGGGGAGGGGGAACACTTTCCTTTGGACTTCCACCTATCTACTTTTACAAAGGGAGATCCTAAACTACTCTTGAGTCTTCGGATTCACCTTCCCTGGATTTGATGTCGAGGAGGTCGCTAAGAGACCTTGTTAATTGATTGCCCCTTGTCTTCTTGGCAACCCTATCTCCGTGAGCATAGAGGGATTGAGGCCCCTCTTATGAAATGGATTGGTGTGCATGCCATGAGTCCTTAGGGTTACACGGGAACCCTTAGGGTTTGGGTACGTTTAATGCAAAGGAGAGTAACCTTGGTGTCACTCTCAACGGGTTGATCATATGCATGAGAATGCAGTGACTTGAGTTACTTGGAACTCTTGTCTTGACATATTGAATGCATGAACATGGATATGCAAAGAGTATAAGGAGAGAGAATGTAATAGCAAAATAAACATGCATGCATGAGCAGTTAGACAGGCATTATAACAGTATAAATACAAGCATTATAACAGTAGGTATAAATGAAAGTAAGAGCAGTCGCCCTTTCCTCCGTGATTTTGAAAATAGTGCTCGTGTCTTAAATCCGGCAGAGGTTTGGCTATGCATGGTGTCTATATGAGTATGAGGTTGAGGGTTGACTAATGTGTCCTAAAAAGGCTCGGTCCCCGGATCTTCAAACCTAGGCCCACTCCCCGAGGTGGTGCCATGATCGGTTGGTGATCCGAGCGGGGGAACCATCAAGAGGCCATAGGCAAAGAAACTGACACAGCATCTTGCCCACAACCAATATACCGTTCCCCCTTTCTAACTAGAAAGGACATATCAGGGTATGCAAGTATGCAGAATGCAAGTGCACGTGCAGTGTGTGTGTGATTTTAAAAAGTGGAGGAAAGGGCCCAACAACTCCCATTCATCCTGTACATCACATTCATGCAAAGCAATTAATAAAACTTAAGCAAAAAGTGCACCTACAAAACAAAGATGCAAGTGTTAGTATGTGGATGGCAAACATAATACAAGATAATATGAATGAATGCATGTTTTTTGAAAACAATTTTGAAATTTTCGTTTTGAAAATTTAAAGTGAATAGGATTGAACAAGTTAATTGAAGACTCTACAATGGTGAAGGGTAAAGAGACATGACTATGGCCTAACCCTCTAAGTGTCCCCAATGGAGTCGCCAGCTGTCGCGCCCAGATTTTTCGCACTCGAGGAATACTCACCCAAGCGGGAAAAATGCTGTACTCTCTCGTTAGAACTCACCCTCCTAAAAGAATGAGTGCGACTAGGTTTGAATTGAAAATTGATTTGAATAAAGGGCTTTTGAAAAAGATTCGGAGTCGCCACCTAACTTGATTAAGGTGAGTTAGGTCACCTAAAAAACTAAGCATAATTAGAAGACTACACTTAGGGTTTTGAAAAACGATTTTGAAAATATCTCCTCAAGAGAGGGCTTTTAAGAAAACAGGTTGTTTGGCAACATTTGGAAAACATTTAGCCCTTTTTAGAAAAATAACTCCTTTTGGTCTTTGAAAACAGTGATCTAGGTTCGGAGGTTGGTTACGTGTAGGGAAGACGTACTAAGCTATCACCCTACCATGCCCTTTCGGTACCTACATGTCAGTCTACCCTAGATTCACCTGTGAGAGTCTTTAATTAACATATGTTCAACCCTATTCACTTTAGAAAAATAATGTTTGAAAAATATGATGCATGATATGCAAGTGCAATAGAAAAGAATTGAAAAATAGATTTGAAAAGAGTTTGATTTGATTTGAAAGAGATTTGAAGAAATAGAATTGAAATTGAAAAGTTTGAAAATTTGGAAATAGAAATTTGAAAATAGAAATTTTGAAATTAGAATTTTGAAAGTAGATTGGAATTTGGGATTTGAAAATATGGAGACCGCACCCATGAGGGTGGAATTGAAAGCTTGAAAAGTATTGTGGCCGCACCTATGAAGGTGGAATTGAAAATTTGAAAAGTGTTGTGACCGCACCTATGAAGGTTGCCTACATATCCCTTTGGGGGAATCAGGTCAGTCGTAGTTCGGACAAGAGTCCGATTGAAAAGAGATTGATTTGAAGAGAGAGATTGGATTGGAAGAAAGAGATTGAATTGAAAATTGGATTTGATTTGAGATTAGAAGAGGAGATTGGAAATTGAAATTGATAAGATTGGACTTTGATTTGGAAAGATGGATTTGAACTTGCTTTGGAAAGAGAAGGTTTAAGAAACCTAGACTTAAGAAAGATTGGATTTAGGAAAGGTTCGAATTAGGAAAGGTCCACTTTAGGAAAGTTTCATTTTTGGAAAGTTTCAAATTAAGAAAGTTTTGAATTTTGGAATGTTTTGAAAAAAGGGAAGTTTTGAAAGTGGGAAAGTTTTGAAATTAGGAAAGTGTCATTTTTGGAAAGTTTTGAAATTAGGAAAGTTTGGAATTTAAGAAAGTTTGGAAATTGGAAAGTTTTGAACTTAGAAAGTTTTGAGATAGGGAAGTTTCAACTTAGGAAAGTTTGAATTTGGAAAGGTTTGAAAAAGGAAAGTTTTCGATTTAGGAAATGTTTGAATTAAGAAAGTTTTGGGTTTAGAAAAGTCTTAGATTTGGAAAGATGTTGAAGTTTTGGAAAGTTTAGAATTTAGAAAGTTTTTAGAGTTTTAGAAAATCTTGAAATTAGGAAAGATTTGAATTTAGAAAAGGTTTGAAAAGTTAGATTTAGAAAGTTGGGATTTTGGAAGGGGAAGAATTAGGTAAGAGTAGAGTTACGAAGGATGTGGAAATTGAGTTCTAAAATTTAGGAAAGATTTTTATGTTCAAGTTTTGAAAACTTAAGATTTAGGAAAGTGGAAGTTTAGGAAGGATTTGAATTAGGAAAGAGTTGGATTAGGAAGGGATTGGATTTGGTTTCTAAAAGAAAAGGTTTGATTTCGTTTCAAAAAATGGAGGATAGGATCTAATTTCCTAAACGGGGAAATTGGATTTGGTTTCCTAAAAGGAAAATTGGATTTGGTAATGATTTCAAAAGGGAAGTTTCTAGAAACCCTAGTTTTGAAAAATTATAGTTTCGACGTAGAAAAGAGGTTTTGGAAACGTGTATAGTATGGATATGAAAACAAGAGACTTTAGAAACCTAGGTTTGGGAAAAAGTTTGAAAATTATGTTTTTGGAAAGAAAATTAGGGTTTCCTAATCGTGGGTTCTAGGGCTTGACTTGGGCTTCTAAGGAAAGAGGATTTTTGGAAAGTGCGTTTTGGAAAACGAAGGTTTTGGAAGGAAATCGTAGGGAAAAGTTTTTGGAAAGTGTGTTTGAAGATGGAGTTTTTGGAAAAAGATTTTAAAGAGAAGGAGTTTTGGAAAGTGTGTTTTTAGAAACGTAGATTTTAGAAGGAAAATCCTAGAGGGGAATTTCTAGAAGGAAGATTTTGGAAAAAGAGTTTTTGGAAAGATTTTTGGGGAACGTTTTTAGAAAGTGGATTTTGGGGAGAGGATTTTGGAAAGGAGTTGAAAAAGGGAGTTTTGAAAAATAGATTTTGGGAGGGAGTTTTTGAAAACAATCTCGGAGAGGAGAGTTTTAGGAAAGTATGTTGAAAAAGAGATTTTAGGAAGAAATTTTTGAAAAGAGAGTTTTTAGAAGGTGTAAAAACATCTCACTTTCCTAATGCAATTCTAACCATAAGAAGGCTAGAACCACTTTAGAAAAGCGGTTTTGAAAACAACAAGATTTGAAAATATGGACCGTATTGGTCACTTTAAATGTAACACTTTCCTAAAGCAATCTTAGCCATGGAAAAGCTAGAATCACCCTAGGATTGTGGTTTTAAAAATAAGTTTTGAAAAAGAGATTTTGATGTAATTTTGAAAACAAGTTTGAAAACGATTTGAAAAACAACTTTGAAAACGGTTTTTTAAAAATGCAAGATCATGATATGCACAATGCAATTTGGGGATGTGAACATACAAGGCTAAGGCGTCACCACATAATCAAGGGGTCCAGACCCACGTGGTCTCTAGTTAGACTAGAAGAAAGCCCCCGACACAGTGACTCTCTAATAGCCCAATTCTACACATGGACTGGGAATCCCCTTATTTCAAGTATGCAAAGAAAGGGGGGGAAAGAGATGGGGGATTAAAATAAAGAAAACCCAAGTGGGTTAGGAGAGAGAAGAGAGAGGGGGAGGTGCGGAAATTTAAAGAGAAAGCCTACCTTGTATCTTCTTTAATTTGCGCGTCTTACTTGTCTTCGATCTTCGGTCTTCGGTCTTCGTCTTGATCTTCGTCTTCAATCTTCAAAAGTTGTCTTCAGGCTTTAGATTACAGCTCTTCAAGTCTTCAAAGGAGGGTTAAAGGCTAGGGTATGAGTATATGGGGGTGTGTATGAGTGTATAGGAGGCTAGGGTTTGTGTAAGGTGGCTAGGGTTTGGAAAACCTAGGGAAGCTAGGGTTTAGGAGATGCCCGAGCTCTGTATATCAAATTATATGATTTTTAGACTGAGTTGACGAACCCCTTAAACGTTGAATGAGGCTCTGTATTTATAGAGGTTGGACAACACTAACGCCTGTTGCAGTGGCACCAAGCCAAAGTTTACATTGGCGCCACTCCTAGTGGCGCCAGCCATTTAGGAAATGTTTAAGGTCGGCAAGCAATGTATCTTTGACTAGATTTGGGCACCTGTACTAGTGACTACCATGCAATTTTTAGCCTGGCTTCACTAGGAGTGGCTCCGGAAAGTCCGGGAATGATTTGAAAGAGTCGGGAATGACCCGGAAGGTTGGAAAGGAGCAGGAACACTTAAAATAGTGTCCTGGAGGTATTTGACTTGAAAAGTGAGGATAAGATGTGTCGAAAAGGTTGACCGGGCCTTTAGGGGCAAAACGGTCAATCGGACCGGGAAACTGCCGGGACGAACTCGGACTGTCCTGGAAGAGGACTTGGGATCTGGAAACATTATTTAAAATGTTACCAGAGGTTTCCGGTTTGATTCCCAGAGCCGGCGTGGTCGGAAAAGGAGACCGGCCCACTAGGGGCAAAATGGTCATTTCGTACCGAGTTTGCCGGAACTGACTCGGAATGATCCAGAACAGATAAGGAAAGGCTGAGAATACTACAAGAAGCATTCTCGAGAGGTTATCGGTTTGATACCCAGAGCCGGTGTGGTCAGAAAAGGAGACCGGCCCAGTTGGGGCAAAACGGTCATTTTGTACCGAGTTGGCCGGAACTGACTCGGAATGATCCGGAAAGATAAAAGAAGGTTGAGAGTGCTATAAAAAAAAATCTCAGAGGGTTACCGGTTTGATACCCAGAGCTGGTGTGGTTCCCGAGGCATTCGGATGCCTAGGGGCAAAATGGTCATCTTGATCGAAAAGTCTCGAAAAAGGTCTAAAGGGCAGTTTGGTCATTTTTCACCGAAGTGGGCTAATAGACACTGGTGTTGACCTAGGTTTTGAGTGTTTCTGCCACTCTAACGGCGGTCGTCGTGACACAGGGGTTTGTTGCCAATTCCCTATATCGACCTATTTGTGAGTATTTCCGCTACTCTAACGGTTTTCTGAGTAGTTTCGCTACTCGGACTGTCTCGAGGAATAAACTGTCTCGAGAGAGGGATTAGAAAGGGGACTTATCGTCTCCGAATAGAAGTGCCTGGATTGGAACCGTCTCGAGGAATAAACTGTCTCGAGAGAGGGATTGGAAAGGGGTCTTATCGTCTCCGAAGAGACGTGCCTAGATTGGAACCGTCTCGAGGAATAAACTGTCTCGCGAGAGGGATTGAAAAGGGGTCTTATCATCTTCAAAGAGACGTGCCTGGATTGGAACCGTCTCGAGGAATAAACTGTCTCGAGAGAGAGATTGGAAACGAGACTTATCGTCTCCTAAGAGACGTGCCTGGATTTGAGCCGTCTCGAGGAATAAACTGTCTCGAGAGTGGGATTGGAAAAGGGTCTTACCGTCTCTGAAGAGACGTGCCTAGATTGGAACCGTCTCGAGGAATAAACTGTCTCGAGAGTGGGATTGGAATTGGAATAAGAAAGGACAATGCCCCTAACGGCATTTTGGTCATTTTGCCTCTATTTGGGCCTGACAGCCCCGCGAAGCGATGGAAAGACGGGATTTGGACCTAGAGAATTAGTTTCTATAGGAATATGCCCACAATGACTTGAAAACAAGTTTGGACGGAGCGTAGACTGCCGAGTGGTCAAAAATGGCGTGCTTACACTAATGACCCCACCAAATATGATCGAAATTTATCTAATGCAAAAACAATAGCAAGGAGTTCTTTTTTAGTTATGGTATAGTTCAATTGGGCTTCATTCAAGGTTTTGCTTGCATAATAGATAACATAGGGTTTCTTGTCTACTCTCTGCCCTAAAACTGCTCCTACAGCATAATCATTAACATAACACATCAACTAGAAATGTGATAACCAATCGGATGACCAAATGATAAGTGCAGTGATCAATAGCTCTTTAAGCTTGTCGAAAGCTTCTTGGCATTCAGACGTCCATTCAAATGAAACATTTTTTAACAATAGATGGCCGGTATAAACCAGTATGCCCAAGGAAAGATCGAATGTCTTTCATAGTTTTAGGAGTAGGTAGTTTCTGGATTAGTTCAATTTTAGCTTTATCTACCTTAATCCCCTTGCTAGACACGATGTGCCTAAGCACTATACCTTGTGTCACCATGAAGTGGCATTTTTTTTTTCTAGTTTAGGACGAGGTTACTGTCCTTACATCTTTCTAACGCCTTCTTACCAGAGAAGCATTGGAACCGCTTTGAACCAAACGAACCAGGTGGTTTTTTAAAAAACCATTGTACCAGACAATTTACATAGAACCGGACGAGTTTTTAAAACTAAGCCAGAAAGTTACATTTTCCCACCATTTATAACTTTTCCTTTGTATCAAGCATGTCTTGTTTGGTCTTTTGATGCAAAACAAAAAAACAAAAAAAAAGAATAAAACTAACAACTAACAAATATCAAAACCCTCTTTTACAGCGTGAGAGGAAGTAGCAAATTAGGGCACAAAGCCCTTCGCCCGTGCTATGCTACCATCGCAGCTTCTTCATGATTACTCACAATAATCAGGAGTCAAGGCATGGGTTTGCGGGATCAAAATCGAAAGGGTCTCTAATAAAACTTTGTCTCCATCTTCAGATTCTTCACTGATTTGATTTAGGGTCTCCATTTGTTTTCATGGTAAGCACAATTTTTTCTCTCAATTACTTATATACACGTGTATATATACATACACAAATTGACAAACATCTAATAGGCAAAGGGCCATGTGAATCTATGATATATAGATACGTGTATGTATATGTACATATAAAGAATTGGGTTGAACATTTATATTTTATTTTGATGCTGGATTGGCTTAGAATAGTAATTTTTATTTATTTATTTATTTATTTTTTGTCTTGAATGAAGATTGAAGACTTTTTTTTTACTGTTGTTGTTATTATATTTTCTATTTGTTTAGAGTTGTCAGTGAGGTGAAATTATAGCATTTCAAAGGTGCTTGACTGTCATTCATATTTGAATTTTTTTAAACTCATATATGTCTTGTTCCATCAATTTCTCTTCTTTAGTTACTAAATTTTAAAATAAAGTAAGTTTTTAAGACATATTATAACATCAAGTTAGTGCTGTTTTGATTAAACTTCTATCATTACTTTTTCCATGGATTTAAACTTCAATTTTAGTTGTTGTTTTATCTACTATCAGATTCAATTTTTTATCCACTATTAGATTCAATTTCTCATGTAGTAAGGCATGATTTCTTACTTAGTTATTTTTTGAAATATAGATTATGCTTGATGTCTTCCTCTGTGCCATCAACAGAGGGTTCCACACCTACTTCATCACTAACACCAAGCTCTACCAGGGGTAAAATAGATCCCGCATGGGCACATTGTCAAATGGTTGATGGCAATTCAAAGAAGAATTTGGTTTGTTTGTATTGTGACAAATGTTTTAAAGAAGGGGGTATTACTCGGATCAAGTAACATTTAGCATGTATCAAAAGTGAAACTAAACACTATTGGAAGGCTCCCCTTGAAGTTAGTTATGAGATGAAACAACATATAGAAGGATTTGTTTCAAAAAAGAGGAGGACACAAGAAGCTTTTGAAACTCAAAATCCATATGGTCCAAGACTTGGGGAGTATGAAGATGCAGATATTCAAGAAATTCCACCATCTCCCATGCCGCCTCGAAGTTCTAAGAAGAAGGGGGGTTATAGCGGGGGAAGTCAAAGTAAAGGAAAAGTAAAATCATCAGCAGGTATAGAGTCTTATTTCATTCCAAGGACTACTCATGGGTCTCAACCTACACTTAAGAGTGTTTTGCAAACCAAAGAAGCTAAAAAAAGAGTTGATATTCTTGTACCAAGTGGATGATCAATGCTTCATATCATTTTAATGATGTTAATTCTAAATTTTATCAACCCATGATAGATGCTATGATTAGTTATGGTGGAGGTTACAAAGGCCTACAGTTTCATGATTGTTGCGTCCAGATTTTTCGCACTCGAGGAATACATACACAAGTGGAAAAAATATTGTACTCTCTCTTTAGAACTCACCCTCCTAGAAGAATGAGTGCCACTAGGTTTGAATTGAAAATAGATTTGAATAAAGGGCTTTTGAAAAAGATTTGGAGTCGCCACCTAACTTAATTAAGGTGAGTTATTTCACCTAAAAACTAAGTATAATCCGGAGACTGCACTTAGGGTTTTTAGAAAAGGTTTTGAAAATACCACCTCAGGAGAGGGTTTTTAGGAAAATAGGTTGTTTGGCAACCTTTGAAAAACATTTAGCCATTTTTTTGAAAATAACTTCGTTTTGGTCTTTAAAAACAGTGACTCTAGGTTCGGAGGTTGGTTACGTGTAGGGAAGACGCACTAAGCCATCACCCTACCCCGTCCTTTCGGTACCTAGATGTCAATCTACCATAGATTCACCTATGAGAGTCTTTAACTAGCTAATGTTCAATCCTATCCACTTTGAAAAATAATGTTTGAAAATAAACTAACATGATGTATGATATGTAAGTGCAATAGAAGAGAGTTAATTTAGAAATAGATTTGAAAAGAAGAATTTGATTTTATTTGATTTGAAAAGAAAGAGATAGAAGTTTAAATTTGGAAGGAAGGTTTTGGAAATTGAAAATAGAAAGATTTGGGAAATAGAAATTTGAAATTGGAAATTTGAAAATTGATTGGAGATTTGAAAAGATTATAGAATCTGAGATTTGAAAAATGTGGGGAAATTTGAAATTTGAAAGAAGTTGTGACCGCACCCATGAGGGTTGACTACGTATCCTTTGGAGGAATCAGGTCAGTCGTAGTTCGGACAAGAGTCCGATTGAAAATAGAAGAGTTGATTTGGAAAAGAGTTGAAATTGGAAATTGGATTGGAAGATTGAGAGATTGAACTTTTATTGGAAGATTTGAAAAGACTTGACTTTAGAAAACTTGGTTTGAGGAAACCTAGACTTAAGGACTTAGAAAAGAAGGATTGGATTTGACTTGGAAAGATTTTAGAGAAGAATTGACTTGAATACTTGGACTTGGAAGATTGGAGAAAAATTGGAATTAGGAAAGGTTCGAATTAGGAAAGTTTTGTTTTAGGAAAGTTTTGAATTAGGAAAGTTTTCAAATTAAGAAAGTTTCAAAATTAGAAAAGTTTTGAATTAAGAAAGTTTTCGAATTAAGAAAGTTTCAACTTAGGAAAGTTTTGGAATAGGAAAGTGTTGAATTTAGAAATGTTTTGAATTAGGAAAAGTTTTGTTTAAGAAAGGATTAGAATTTAGAAAATTTCAACTTAGGAAAGTTTTGAATTTAGGAAGCTTAGAATTTGGAAAGATTTTAAATTAGAAAAGATTTAGAAAAGGTTTGAATTAAGTAAGTTTCAACTTAAGAAAGTTTTGAGTTTAGAAAGCTTTGGATTTGGAAAGATTTAAAGTTTAGGAAAGTTTAAGATTTAGTTTCAGAAAATCTTGAGATTAGAAAAGGTTGAGTTTAGGAAAGATTTGAAAACTTGGATTTGGAAAGTTAAGATTTGGAAAGGGGTAGAATTAGGAAAGGGTTAAATTAGGAAAGATTTGAAAGCTTAATATTTAAGGAAAAATTTGAAAGTTTTACGAAACTTATGGTTTGGAGGGGTAGGAAATTAGGAGACAGTTGAATTAGGAAAGATTCAGATTTTGAGTTTTAAAATTTAGGAAAGATTTTTATGTTTAAGTTAAGATTTAGGAAAGTAGAAGATTAGGAAAGAGTCAGATTAGGAAGGGATTGGATTTTGTTCCTAAGAAAAAGTGCTTTGATTTTGTTTCCAAAAACGGAGGATTGGATCTAGTTTCCTAAACGAGGAGATTGGATTTGGTTTTCTAAAGGAAAGATGGGATTTGGTTTCTTAAAGGAAAGATAAGATTTGACAAGGATTTGGAAAAAGAAATTTCTAGAAACCCTAGATTTGGAAGGGTATAGTTTTGACGTAGGAAAGAGATTTTGGAAATGTGTATAGTTTGGATGTGAAAACAAGAGGCTTTGGAAACTTAGGTTTTAAGGCAAGTTTGAAAACCATATTTTTGGAAAGAAAATTAGGGATTCCTAATTGTGAGTTCTAGGGCTTGACTTGGGCACCAAGAAATAGGATTTTTGAAAAGTGCGTTTTTGGAAATGAAGATTTTTAAAAAAGAATCCTAGAGAGGAGTTTCTAGAAGGAAGATTTTTGGAAGACTTTTTAGGAAAGTGAATTTTGGTAGAAGATTGTTGGAGAGAGTTTTTGGAAAGATTTTTTTTTTCTAGGGAGCGTTTTTAGAAAGGAAACCTAGGGAACGTTTTTGGAAAGTGGATTTTTAAGAGAGTGTTTTGGAAAGGGGTTTAAAAAGAGAGGTTTTGGAAAATAGATTTTTGGAGGAAGTTTTTAAAAAACAATTTTGGAAAGAAGAGCTTTTGGAAAGCATGTTGGAGAAGAGATTTTTAGGAAGAGATTTTTTTTTATGAAAAATGAGTTTTTAGAAGGTATAAAAACATCTCACTTTCCTAAAGCGATTCTAACCATAAGAAGGTTAGAACCACTTTAGGAAAGTGGTTTTGAAAATAATGAGATTTGAAAATATGGACCATGAAAGTCACTTTAAATGTAACACTTTCCTAAAGCAATCCTAGCCATGGAAAAGCTAGAATCACCCTAGGATTGTGATTTTGAAAACATGTTTTGAAAAAGAGATTTTGATGCAATTTTGAAAACAAGTTGAATGCAAGTTTTGAAAACGAGTTTGAAAATGATTTTTGCAAGATGCGAGATCATGATATGCACAATGCAAATTTGGGGTCGTGAACATACAAGGTTAAGGCTTCACCACATAATGAAGGGGGCCGAACCCATGTGGTCTCCGGTTAGCCTAAAGAAAAGCCCCCAACACGGTGACCCTCTGATAGTCTAATCTTACACATGGACCGGGAGTCCCCTTATTTCAAGTGTGCAAAGAAAGGGGGGGAAAGAGATGGGGGATTAAAATAGAGAAAACCCAAGTGGGTTAGCATAGAGAAGAGAGAGGGGGAGTGCAAAAACGTAAAACGAAAGCCTACCTTGTGTCTTATTTATTTTGGGCGCCTTGCTTGTCTTCGGTCTTCGTCTTGATCTTCGTCTTCAATCCTCAAGAGTTGTATTCAATCTTCAAACTTCAGATTGCAGGTCTTTAAGTCTTCCAAGGAGCATTGGAGGCTAGTGTATGAGTGTGTAGGGGTGTGTATGAGTGTATGTAAGGCTAGGGTTTGTGTATGGTGGCTAGGGTTTGGAAAACCTAAGGAAGCTAGGGTTTAGGGAGTGTTCAAGCTCCGTATATCAAATTTTAGGATTTTTAGACTGAGTTTATGGACCTCTTTCATACTGGAAGAGGCTCCGTATTTATAGAGGCAGGAATGCACTGGCGCTTATTGTAGTGGCGCCAGGCCAAAAATTACACTAGCGCCACTAGGAGTGGCGCCAGGCCATTTTTTGGCTTGGTGCCACTAGTAGTGGCATCAGCCATTTTGGAAATGTTTCAGGTCGGCAAACAACATATCTTTGACTAGATTTTGGCGCCTATGCTAGTGACTACCA
This sequence comes from Euryodendron excelsum, assembly GCA_033060915.1. NCBI lineage: Eukaryota > Viridiplantae > Streptophyta > Magnoliopsida > Ericales > Pentaphylacaceae > Euryodendron > Euryodendron excelsum. The sequence goes on from CM065379.1 coordinate 25,344,111, forward strand.
TGCAATTTTTAGCTTAGCTTCACTAAGAGTGACTCCGGAAAGTCCGAGAATGATTTGAAGAGGCTGGGAATGATGCAGAAGGCTAGAAAAGAGCAGAAACACTTAGAATAGTGTCCCGGAGGTATTTGACTTGAAAAGTGAGGATAGGATGTGTCGGAAGAGTTGACCGGGCCTTTAGGGGCAAAACGGTCAATCGGGCTGGAAAGCTACTGGGACGAACTCAGACTGTCCTGGAAGAAGACTCGAGATTTGGAAATATTATTCAGAATGTTCCCAAAGGTTGCTGGTTTGATTCCCAGAGCCGATGTGGTCAGAAAAGGTGACCGGCCCACCAAGGGCAAAACGGTCATTTCACACCGGGTTTAGCGGAACTGATTCGGAATGATCCAAAAGGATGAAGAAAGGTTGAGAATACTATAAAAATCATTCTCGGAAAGTTACCGGTTTGATACCTAGAGCCGGTGTGGTCGGAAAAGGAGACCGGCCTACTAGGGGCAAAGCAGTCATTTTGTACTGGGTTTGCTGGAATTAACTCAGAATGATCCGAAAGGATAAAGAAAGGTTGAGAATACTATAAGAAGAAATCTCAGGAGGTTACCGATTTGATACCTAGAGTCGGTATGGTTCCCGGGGCAATCGGATGCTTAGGGGCGAAATGGTCATCTTGACTGGAAAGTCTTGGAAAAGGCCCAAGGGGTAGTTTGGTCATTTTTTACTGAAGTGGACTAGCGGGCACCGGTGTTGACCTGGGTTTTGAGTGTTTCTGCCACTCTGACGGCGGTCGTGTGATACAGGGTTTTGTTGGCAATTCCCTATATCGACCTGTTTGTGAGTATTCCGCTACTCTGACGGTTCGCGATCATTCTTGAGACTGCTTGATCTCGGGAAGCTGTTAAAGGGACTTAGCGCCTGAGAAGTCAATTTTTTCAAAAGGCATGCCTAAACGGACATTTCTACATTGGCAGGCTAGCAGGCACCAAAGGTGGACCGTTCTACCATCTAGGGGACTTGGGGTCTCGTCCCGGTCGACAGGTTTAAAGGGACTTACCGTTTTGAAGAGATTTTCTTCGAAAAACATACCGAACCGTCTCAAGAAATAAACTGTCTCGAGAGAGGGATTGGAATTGGAAAGGAGTCTTATCATCTTCGGAAAGGCCTGCTTGATTTGGAACCGTCTCGAGGAATAAACTGTATTGAGAGAGGGATTAGAATTAGAAAGGGGACTTACTGTCTTCAGAAAGGCGTGCCTGATTTGGAACCGTCTCGAGGAATAAACTGTCTTGAGAGAGGGATTGGAATTAGAAAGGGGATTTACCGTCTTCGGAAAGACGTGCCTGATTGGGAACCGTCTCGAGGGATAAACTATCTGGAGAGAGGGGTTGGAAATGGAAAGGGGACTTACCATTTTCAGAAAGATGCGTCTGATTTGGAACCGTCTCGAGGAATAAACTGTCTCAAGAGAGGGGTTAAAATTGGAAAGGGGACTTACTGTCTTCGGAAAGACGTTCCTGATTTGGAACCGCTCGAGGAATAAACTGTCTCGAGAGAGGGGTTAGAATTGTAAAGGGGACTTACCGTCTTCGGAAAGACGTGTCTGATTTGGAACCGTCTCGAGGAATAAACTGTCTTAAGAGAGGGATTGGAATTGGAAAGGGGACTTACCATCTTCGGAAAGACGTGCCTAATTCAGAACCGTCTCGAGGGATAAACTGTCTTGAGAGAGGGGTTGGAATTGGAAAGGGGGCTTACCGTCTTCGGAAAGACGTGCCTGATTTGGAACCGTCTCAAGGAATAAACTGTCTCGAGAGAGGGGTTGAAATTGGAAAGGGGACTTACCGTTTTCAGAAAGACGTTCCTGATTTGGAATCGTCTCGTTGAATAAACTGTTTCGAGAGAGGGGTTGGAATTGGAAAGGGGACTTACCGTCTTCGGAAAGACGTGTTTGATTTGGAACCGTCTTGAGGAATAAACTGTCTCGAGAGAGGGGCTGGGATTGGAAAGGGGACTTACCGTCTTCGGAAAGACGTGCCTAATTTGGAATAGATTTACCGTCTCGAGAAATCAATTGTCTCGAGAGAGGGATTGGAATTGGAAAGGGGACTTACCGTCTTCGGAAAGGCATGCCTAATTTGAAACCGTCTCGAGGAATAAACTGTCTCGAGAGAGGGGTTGGAATTGGAAAGGGTACTTACCGTCTTCAGAAAGACGTGCCTAATTTGGAACCATCTCAAGGAATAAACTGTCTCAAGAGAGTGATTGGAATTGGAAAGGGGACTTACCGTCTTTAGAAAGGCGTGCCTGATTTGGAACCGTCTTGAGGAATAAACTGTTGAGAGAGAGGGGTTGGAATTGGAAAGGGGACTTACCGTCTTAAAAAAGACGTGCCTGATTTGGAACCGTCTCAAGGAATAAATTGTCTCGAGAGAGGGATTGGAATTGGAAAGGGGACTTACCGTCTTCGGAAAGATGTGCCTGATTTGGAACCTTCTCAAGGAATAAATTGTCTCAAGAGAGGGATTGGAATTGGAAAGGGGACTTACCGGTTTCGGAAAGACGTGCCTGATTTGGAACCGTCTCAAGGAATAAACTGTCTCAAGAGAGGGATTGGAATTGGAAAGGGGACTTACTGTCTTTGGAAAGACGTGCCTGATTTGGAACCGTCTCGAGAAATAAACTGTCTTGTGAGAGGGGTTGGAGTTGGAATTGGAAAGAACAATGCTCTTAAGGGCATTTTGGTCATTTTGCCTCTATTTGGGCCTAGTGGGCCCGTGAAGCGTTGGACAGATGGAATTTGGGACTTAGAAAGTTGGTTTCGATTGGAATACGTCCATATTGACTTGAGTACAAGTCTAGACAGAGCGTAGACTGCCGAGCGGTAAAAAATGGGGTGCTTACAATAATATCCATGGCTATTTATTGACAAAAAATGTTGAAGAAGTTAAAAAATTTGTGGAAGGTTCTTGTTCCATGTGGAATGGAACTGGTTATACAATTATGGCCGATGGTTGGACTGACCAATGCAGGAGAACCCTTATCAATAGTTTGGTTTATTGTCCATGAGAAATAGTGTTTTTGAAGTCAGTTGGTGTTTCTGATGCTTCCAAGACAGCAGAGTTGTTGCATAAACTGTTAGAGAAGTGGTTTTATTTGTGGGTCCTAAAAATGTTGTGCATATGGTGACAGAAAATGCTGCCAATTATATTGCTGCTGGGAGAATGTTAGAGCAAGAGTTTCATAGCATTTATTGGTCTCCTTGTGCTGCTCATTGCCCCAACTTAATACTTCCAGACATTGGCAAATTAGATAAGGTAAGTGATGTTGTAACTCATGCTTCAAAAATCACAAAGTACATTTATAACCATTGCTATATGTTGCATTTGATGAGAAAACATACCGGTGGAAGAGAAATAATTCGCCCTGTTCCCACTCATTTTGCTACAAATTTCATTGCATTGCAAAGTATTTTGGCACAAAAGGATGCTTATGTGCCATGGTTACATCTAGAGAGTGGACTACATATGCATATACGAAGGATAGTAAGGGAAATAAATTTGTTGAAAATGTGTTAGATTCAATGTTTTGGAAAGAATGTGCAGTAATAGTTCAATTGACAGAGCCTTTGTACATATTTTGCAAATTATTGATAGTGATGAGAGGTCCGCCACGAGGTATTTGTATGGGGCTATTCATAAAGCTAGAGAGGAGATGTTAAAAAGGTTTCAAAGGAGAAGAAAAAGGGTGGACGCTTATATTAAAATCCTTAAAACTCGTTGGGATAACCAACTGATGAAAAATCTTCATGCTGCTGGTTATTGGTTCAATCCTAGTTACCAATACAACACTTTTGAGATGGCAAAGCATAGACAAACTACCTCAGGTCTGCTGGATGTCATTAAGAAGTATGCTTATGGTAATCCTACTTTGAGAAGCAAGTTGATAAAGCAGATGAAGCTATTTAGAAATGTTGAACAGGATTTTGGAAGAGTATTCGCTATTAGTGATCACAATGTAATGCTTCCTGGTAAGAGTTGCTCACATTTTAGTTTTTTATACTTTAATATATAAATTAATTTTATATCTATTTTCATAATCAAATATTTATCATTTTTATTTAGATGAATGGTGGTTATGCTATGGAAGTAGTGCACCAAATCTTCAAAAATTAGCAATTGAAGTGTTAAGTCAAACATGTAGTTCTTCAGGTTGGGAACGTAATTGGAGCATCTTTGAACACATTCACACAAAAAAGCGAAATAGGTTGGAACACCAAAGGCTTAATGACCTTGTTTATGTGCATTACAACCTGCACTTGCAAGAAAGGTAAAATTCATAAATCATAAATTTTGATCTCATTAGGTTTTTTTTGGTAGTATTTTACTTATTGTTTTCCAAATATGCTAATTAATTCATTGGTCGATTAACTTTTGGTGCATGAATTACTTTAAGGGTCGAAATTATGACCTTATTGACTTTGAGGATTTTAGTTCCAATTCCATTTGGGTATTAGAAGATGAACCTCCAACTTTGACAGGTGATGAATTGGAGAGTTTCCGCCATGAACTAGCTTCATGCATTATTCAAGAAAACCAAAATAATGGTAATTATTGTTGATTTTTTTTTTTTTTTTGGTCTTCCACACTTCAAAATCTTGTTTTATATTATTTACTAATTTTTCATAATTTAATACATATAAATTTGTGATGTAGATGACACCTTAAACTTGGATGAGTTAGATGATATTGATGGAGATGAAAATGATGGCAATGAAGCTATTAGTCGAGACGACAATTGGAGTGGAGGTTTTGGGCATGCAACTAATGATGGACTTTCTAATAAGAATGAGATTGATGATATTCATTTTGGTACTGACTGGAGCTCATCAAGTGCAAGAGGTAGTCAATGGAATATAGAACAAGCTTAGAGATGGGTATTGGGGGCTTTTTTTTTTTTTTTTTTTAATTTGAACATTGTTAGATGGTTTTTGGGAGCTTTGTTTCTTTTATATTGTATTGTGGAATTGTCTTTGAATCTTTGAAGCTTAAAACTTTCAAAACTTACCATGCTGGTTATAAATGACTATATGAAAATGATTAGCATTGAACTATTGACAATTTTTAATATATATTTTTCATTTAAATATACTTTTATTATTTATTAATTATATGACTGGTTGAACCTATTCAACCATGGTTGAACCAATGAACCATTGAACCAGTACCTTAACTGGTTCAAGCAGTAGTACAGTTCTAATAACTATAACCAAAAGGACATGTGAAAGTCGTCTTATATTGGTCTTCTAAGGCAATTTCAATTTGCTTGTACCCAAAGTACCCATCTAGAAAATAGTAAAAGGCCCGCATTGCCACTTGTTCTAAGACTTGGTCCAAAAATAGGAGTAGGAAGTGGTTTTTCCTAGTAACAACATTCAGTCGACGGTAGTCAATATACACACGCCACTCAGTTTCCCAGTTTGAATCTTAGTAGGCACTAGTTCATTTTTCTCATTTGGAATTACCGTGACTCCATATTTCTTAAGAACAGCTTGGGTTGGACTAACCCACTTTGAATCAGAGATGGGGTATATGTGTAAGCACCCCATTTTTGACCGCTCGGCAGTCTACACTTCGTCCAGACTTGTGTTCAAGTCATTGTGGGCATATTCCAATCGAAATCAACTTTCTAAGTCCAAATCCTGTCTGTCCATCGCTTCGCGGGCTCGTCGGGCCCAAATAGAGGCACAATGACGAAAATGCCCTTAGGGGTATTGTTATTTCCAATTCCAACTCCAATCCCTCTCTCGAGACAATTTATTCCTCGAGACGGTTCCAATTCAGGCACGTCTTTTCGAAGACGGTAAGTCCCCTTTCCAATCCATCTCTCGAGATAGTTTATTCCTCGAGACTATCCTAAATCAGGCACGTCTTTTCGAAGACGGTAAGTCACCTTTCCAATCCCTCTCTCCAGACAGTTTATTCCTCGAGATGGTCCTAAATCAGGCACGTCTTTCCGAATACGGTAAGTCCCTTTCCAATCCCTCTCTCCAGACAGTTTATTTCTCGAGATGGTCCTAATTTAGGCACATCTTTCCAAAGACGGTAAGTCCTCTTTCCAATCCCTCTCTCAGGATAGTTTATTCCATGAGACAGTCTTAAATAAGGCATGTCTTTCCGAAGACGGTAAGTCCCCTTTCCAATCCCTCTCTCGAGACAGTTTATTCCTCGAGACGGTTCCAAATCAAGCACGTCTTTCCGAAGACCGTAAGTCCCCTTTCCAATCCCTCTCTTGAGAAATTTTATTCCTTGAGACCAAACTGCTAGCCCACTTTGGTGAAAAATGACCAAACTACCCCTTGGGCCTTTTCCGAGACTTTCTAGTCAAGATGACCATTCTGCCCCTAGGAATTTGAACGCTCCCAGAACCACACCGGCTTTGGGTATCAAACTGGTAACCTTCTAAGATTACTTCTTATAGTATTCTCAACCTTCCTCTACCTTTCCGGATCATTTCGAGTCAATTCCAGCCAACCCGGTACAAAATGACCGTTTTGCCCCTGGTGGGCCGATCTCCTTTTCCGACCACACTGACTCTGGGTATCAAACTAGTAACCTTATGAGACTCCTTTTTATAGTGTTCTCAACCTCCCTTTACCTTTCCAGATCATTCTGAGTTAGTTCCGTCAAACTCGGTACAAAATGACCGTTTTGCCCCTAGTGGGCCGGTCTCCTTTTCCGACCACACCGACTCTGGGAATCAAACCGGTAACCTTTGAAAACATTTTGAATAATGTTTCCAAATTTCGAGTCTTCTTTCGGGACAGTCCAAGTCCGTCTCGGTAGCTTTCCAGCCCGATAGACCGTTTTGCCCCTAAAGGCCCGGTCAACCTTTCCGACACATCCTATCCTCATTTTTCAAGTCAAATAACTCCGGGACAATATTCTAAGTGTTCCTGCTCTTTTCGGCCTTCCAGGCCATTCCCAGTCCCTTAAATCATTCCCGGACTTTCCAGAGTCACTCCTAGTGAAGCCAAGCTAAAAATTGCATGGTAGTCACTAGTACAGGTGCCCAAATCTAGTCAAAGATACGTTGCTTACCAACCTTAAACATTTCCTAAATGGCTGGCGCCACTAGTAGTGGCGCCAAGCCAAAAAATGGCCTGGTGCCACTAGGAGTGGCGCTAGTATAAAGTTTGGCCTGGCGCCACTGCAACAGGTGCTAGTGTTGTTTAACCTCTATAAATACAGAGCCTCTTCCAGCGTGAAAAAGGTCCGCAAACTCAGTCTAAAAATCATATATTTCGATATACAAAACTCATGCACTCCCTAAACCCTAGCTTCCTTAGGTTTTCTAAACCCTAGCCACCATACACTAAACCCTAGCCTCCTATACACTCATACACACCCCCATACACTTATACACTAGCCTTCAACCCTCTCTTGAAGACATGAAGAGCTGCAATATGAAATTTGAAGATTGAAGACAACTCTTGAAGATTGAAGATGAAGATCAAGACGAAGACCGAAGACAAGCAAGGTGCACAAATAAAGAAGACAAACGGTAGGCTTTCTATTTAAATTTCCGCACTTCCCCCTCTCTCTTCTCTCTCCTAACCCACTTGAGTGTTCTCTATTTTAATCCCCCATCTCTTTCCCCCCCTTTCTTTGCATGCTTGAAACAAGGGGACTACCGGTCCATATGTAATATTAGACTATTGGAGGGTCACCGTGTCGGGAGCTTTCCTTTAGGCTAACCGGAGACCACGTGGGTTCGGCCCCCTTGATTATGTGGTGAAGCCTTAGCCTTGTATGTTCACAACCCCAAATTTGCATTGTGCATCTCATGATCTTGCATCTTCCAAAAATCGTTTTCAAAACTTGCATTCAACTTATTTTCAAAATTGCATCAAAATCTCTTTTTCAAAACGTGTTTTCAAAATCACAATCCTAGGGTGATTCTAGCCTTTCCATGGCTAGGGTTACTTTAGGAAAGTGTTACATTTAAAGTGACCAATATGGTCCATATTTTCAAATCTTGTTATTTTCAAAACCGCTTTCCTAAAGTGGTTCTAGCCCTCTTATGGTTAGAATTGCTTTAGGAAAGTGAAATGTTTTTACACCTTCTAAAAACTCTATTTTCACAAAAACTCTTTCTAAAATCCTCTTTTTCAACTTCCTTCTAAAAATTCTTCTTTCCAAAGTTGTTTTCAAAAATTCCCTCCCAAAATTCCCTTTTTCAACTCCTTTCCAAAATACTCTCCTCAAAGTCCACTTTCCAAAAACATTCCCTAGGTCTCTTTCTTAGAAAAACTCTCTCCAAAAATCTTTCCAAAAACTCTCTTTTCAAAATCTTCCCTCTAGAAACTCCTCTCTAGGATTTCCTTCCAAAATCTTTGTTTCCAAAAAACACACTTTCCAAAAACTCTTTCCTTAGTGCCCAAGTCAAGCCCTAGAGCCACAATTAGGAAACCTTAATTTTCTTTCAAAAAATATAGTTTTCAAGCTTGCCTTAAAATCTAGGTTTCCAAAATCTCTCTTTTCACATCCAAACTCTACATATTTTCAAAACCTATTTTCTACGTCAAACTATAGTCTTCCGAATCTAGGGTTTCTAAAACTTCCCTTTTCAAATCCTTGCCCAAATCCAATCTTCCGTTTAGGAAACTATATCTATTCCTCCGTTTTTGGAAACGAAATCAAACACTTCTTTTTAGAAACGAAATCCAATCCCTTCCTAATCCAAATCTTTCTTAATTCAAATCCTTACTAATCCTCCACTTTCCTAAATCTTAAGTTTCCAAAACTTGAACATAAAAATCTTTCCTAAATTTTAAAACTCAACTTTCAAATCCTTCCGAATTCAACCCTTTCCTAATCCTACCCCTTTTCCAAATCTCAACTTTTCAAATCTAATTTTTCAAACCTTTCCTAATCTCAAGATCTTCTAAAACTCTAAAACTTTCTAAATCCTAAACTTTCTAAACTTCAAAATCTTTCCAAATCTATAACTTTTTCTGAACTCAAAACTTTCTTAAATCAAGACTTTCTTAAGTTGAAACTTCCCTATTTCAAAACTTTCCAAATCCTAAATTTTCCAATTTTCAAAACTTCCTTATTTTCTAAACCTTCCAAATTCAAAACTTTTCTAAGTTGAAACTTTCCTAATTCGAAATCTTTCCTAAAATGAAACTTTCCTAATTCAAAAATTTCCTAATTTGGACCTTTCCTAATTCGAATCTTTCCTAAATTCAATCCTTTCCTAAATCTTCCAAGTCTAACATTCGAGTCAAACCTTCCTTAAACCTCTAGTCTTTCCTAATTCTCTCTTTCCTAAGTCTATGTTTCTTAAAACCAAGTTTTCCAAAGTCAAGTCTTTTCGAATTTTCCAATCAAAGTTCAATCTCTCAATCTTCTAATTCAATTTCCAATTCAATCTCTTTCTTCAAATCAACTCTTCTATTTTCAAATCGGACTCTTGTCCGAATTACGACTGACCTGATTCCTCCAAAAGGATACGTAGGCAACCCTCATGGGTGCGGTCACCACCTTTTTCAAATCTCAAATTCCACAACATCTTTCAATTTCTATTTCTACAACTTCTTTCAAATCTCCAATTCAACAATCTTCTCCAAGTTTCCAATTTTATATTCTATTTCTAGTTTCTAATTCCAAAAATCTATTTTCAAATCTCAATTTCCAAATTCTAAAACTTTCTAATTTCAAATCTATCCCTTTCAAATCTACCTTCTAAAATCAAATCAATTTCTTTCCAAATCTATTTTTCAATATTCTTTTTTAACACTTACATATCATACATTATGTCTTTTTCAAACATCCTTTTTCAAAGTGGATAGGATTGAACATTAGTTAGTTAAAGACTCTCATAGGTGAATCTAGGGTAGATTGACATGTAGGTACCGAAAGGGCGGGGTAGGGTGATGGCTTAGTGAGTCTTCCCTACACCTAACCAACCTCCGAACCTAGAATCACTGTTTTCAAAGACCAAACGAAGTTATTTTTCTAAAAAGGGCTAAATATTTTTCAAAGGTTGCCAAACAACTTGTTTTTCTTAAAAACCCTCTCTTTAGGAGATATTTTCAAAATCGTTTTCCAAAACCCTAAGTGTAGTCTTCAGATTATTCTTAGTTTTTTTAGGTGACCTAACTCACCTTAATCAAGTTAGGTGGCGACTCCAATCTTTTTCAAAAGCCCTTTATTCAAATCAATCTTTAATTCAAACTTAGTCGCACTCATTCTTCTAGGAGCGTGAGTTCTAACGAGAGAGTACAACATTTTTTCCACTTGTGTGTGTATTCCTCGAGTGCGAAAAATCTGGGCGCAACAATATAATACCCACATCAAGAAGTTTCAGTACTTTTCCTCTCACAACTTCTTTCATGTTGGGACTTAAATACCTTTGCATTTGACGCACTGATTTAGACTTTTTCTCAAGGTATATGCGATGTGTGCATATAAGAGAACTAATACTATGAAGGTCTGTAATGGTCCAACCTAAGGCTTTTTTATGATTTTTTAGCACTTTCACAAAGCTCTTCTCTTAGCCTTCAGATAGGCTAAAGGATATAACAACAAGATAAAACTCACCTTCACCAAGGAATACATACTTTAATGTAGATGGTAAAAGTTTTCTTTCTGAAGTGGGTGCTTTTTGTTCAGAAGGAATAGGCTTTATGACACTAGGAATTAGAGGCTCAAATGATGGAGTCTAATGACCCACATGCATACATTGTTCTCTCTCTATCCTTCTAGGAATTGTGTCCCTAGACTTGACATGATCACAATCTAATCGGTTATGTGGCTTGCTTAAAACAAGAGTTTTTTCAATAGGATCCTCAAAAAATTCACTCTCAAAGTACTCTTGCATAATAGACTCAATGCAGTCTACTTCTCTGATGTCCTTATACTCTCCTGGTTGTTTTCCAACTGAAAATATATTCATCTCGATAGTCATACTGTCAAATGACAACTTTAACAGCCCATTCCTACAATAGATGCCTGCATTACACATGGCTAGGAATGATCGTCCTAAGATAATAGGAATTTGGGAGCACTAATGCTCTCAACCGGTTATGTATCTAGCACAATGAAATCCACTGGATAGTAAAATCTATCTATTTGAATGAGAACATCCTCCATAATACCCCTAGGAACCTTAATAGATCTGTCAACTAGTTGTAATGTAACACGTGTAGGGCGCAATTCACTTAATCCGAGTTGTTGATAAACCGAATAAGGAAGTAGATTGACACTTGCTCCTAGATCAAAAAGGACTTGATCTATCTTGTTTCCCCCTATTGTATATGAAATAGTAAGAGAGTCGATGTTCTTATACTTTGATGGGGACTTACATTGCAAAATAGCACTTTGGCTCTCATTCATAAAGACAGTTTCCTTAACATGCAACTTCCTTTTCACAATACACAAGTCCTTCAAGAACTTGGCATACGAGGGAATTTGCTTAATGGCATCTGAGATTGGAATGTTGACCTTAACTTGCTTAAACACTTCATAAATTTAGAATTCAAAAGCTCATGTTTTGGTTTGGCCAATCTATGAGGATACGGGGCATATTTCACAATATCAATGCCCTCATCTTCTGATCCTCTAGTTGGTTCTAAAACTGGCTCAACTTTTTTCTTCTCTTTTTCACTCTCATCTATTTCTCTTTCTTGTTCTCTCATATCTCCATTCTCTTAATCATTAACCTTAAGAGTTTCCTTTCTAGGTGGAATGGTTTTATCAATGATTTTTTCGCTCCTCAAGGTTGTGATGGATTGGACTTGTTCATGGCTAGATTGAGGATCAGTCTTCACTTCGGTCATGTCTACTTGCTTTGTGGGATTTGGATTTAGTTGCAGTTGAGATGAAAATCTCCCCGACACTTATTGAGTCAAAGCTTGTGTCAAGTTAGACATTTACTTTGCTATGTCCTCTAGCATCCTAGTGTGTTGGTCTGACACCTTGTCCTACCTATTCACCCATATTATTGACTCCTCTCATATCATTCGTCAATTGATGAACATTATCTTCTAAAGGTCTCCTATGAGGGGGTTGATATGTATTAGGATAGGATTCGAAAGGTTGAGCATTTTAAGGCCCTCTTTAGAATGCTTGAGGATTCGAAGGACCCTCGTTTCTCCACCTAAATTTTGGGTGATTTCACCATCCAGGTTTATATGTGTTCGAGAAAGGGTTCCCCCTAACTCATTGGTCACTATATGTTCCCCGATATTGGCCATGCAAGGCCTCCTTGAAACCCGGTATAGTTGGACATGTAGTAGTTTTATGTTCCATTGTAACACACATTAAACAACTCTCTTCTCTAGGCGACTCACTATTCACAAAATTGCTTTTACTTGTCTCTATGGCTTCTAACTTTCGGGTAAGTGTAGTTGTTCTAGCATTCAGATCATCCACTTGATTATGTAGAAATGTTACCCTAGGCTTAGACTCATGATTTTGGGTCCTAGTTGTGGCCCAATCTCTAGCCAAATTCGCTAAGTAATCAAAGAAGTCATACGTTTCAGATGGGTCTTTGTCATACAAAGTCCCTACACACATAGACTTAACGAATTAGTTCAGTTGTGGAGTCAATGATGAATAGAAAGTATTTATGATATGCCAATTGGTAAAACCATGATGTGGGCAAGCACTCAACAAATCTTTAAATCTCTCCCAACATTAGAAGAACGATTCACTAGACATAGGGGCAAATTGAAATTTTTGGAGATGAATTGCCTCAGTTTTATGTTAAGAGAATAATTTTTCAAGAATTCTATCTGAAGATCTTGCCAAGAATGAATAAACCTAGGCTCATCAATTGTCCATGCACATCCCTAATACACTCATCCCAAAACATAAACACAAACCTTACAAGTTAGAATGCCAGGCTAAAAACCTAAGTGGGCTGCCGACAAAGCGAAAATGAGAAGAGAAATAGTATTGACAACTCCCAGATCTAAGGAAATGGAAGGTCACCAACCTGGAGGAATGCAGGCAAAGTAACAACTAGACCGAGGCACTTTTGGAGTAGGCTAATGACAATATACCAAAAAAATAAGAAAAAAAACAAAAAAAATTACAACAATATACTAAAATACCTGCACACAAAAACAACAAAAGAAACATAAGTTAGTTCGTTAATAGCAACATTATGGTAACCTTAGTGAGTGGCGCCTACCTAAATAGGCGGTGAATCACCTTGAAATAAAGTTATCCACAATAATCAAAATAAAAAAAGTAATATATATATATATATATATATGAAACTATATGGTCACCATATCGAGCAGCGCCAACCTAAATAGGCGGTGAATCAACTCAAAAGGTAAACCACAAAAAAAAAAAAAAAAAAACAAAAAAGATCTAAAATAAAGGGCAAAAAATAAAATGTTAGAATGGTAACCCATGTTGGTTATCCACTAAATAAAAGAAAGTTTTAAATAGTTAGTAAGTTAGATGAGTTAGATGGGCTAGATGAAAAATAAAAATAAAAAATATGGTAACCAACTTGACTAACTTCGTTCAGCAGTAGGCAACTATGCCAACCAAAGAGGTTAACCACAAATAATAATAAAAAATAGGAACTAAATATATACAAATATACAAGTTAGCAATGAAATGAAGTAATAAGTAAGCATAGACCACTGAATAGTTGGTATACACCTTTCAATTCTTTCATCAAGGTAAGGAAGCAATCAATTGTCTTTATATTCGAAAAGATATTATAATTTTTTGAATTTTGAATTTTTTTATTATTTAATTTTATTTTTAATTTTTGAATTATTTATTTTTTTGTGTGATTTTATTAAAGCCGTTCCCTAGCAATGGTATCAAAATACTTGACTACGCCTAGGATATGACAATCTATTAACACCCAAATGCAGGTGCGGCAAAGTAGTAAATAAAATCTGGTAAGACCGCAGCCGAACCACAGGGAACTGTTATCTAAACATGCAAAGCTGGGGCTAGAATTCACCCACGGTAAAAATTTCGATACCGACTAAGTCATGCTAAACACCGTAGTATTGCAATGGCTTCAGTTGAAACCTAAGACAACCTGTTTGAATTCCACTATGAACAATACTGATGAGATATGGACAATTGGTGTTACAAAAAAATCAAATAGTAACCAAAATAAAATAATTTGTTTTGTGAGATTTGAAGATTGTTGAACTAGACTTTAAATTGAACTTAATAAAACGGTCTTGATCCTCAAAATACCAACGGAGGTTTAATAACTCAAATCATTGGCTCCATTTTGAGCCTTTGATTCGAACGATTAAGCTATTAGAACAAAAATTTAATAATAATTAAATCTAAAATAATAAAATTAAAGTTATAGATTTATACCATCGATTTGTACAATAACTATACCAAACTAAGATTTGTGCATAAAAATTACCATACTTAGTCAAGAATCTAAGTTTTCTCAAAGATTTAGAATTTAATTACCAAGAATTGAAAGATTTTAAAAATAAAACAATGAAGACTCAATTAGCTCCATTGATATTCCAAGATCTTCAGATGATTGTCACAATTGACTCTAAGAATAAAATTAGCTACTCATAGTATTGTAAATGTAAGCATCCTATTTTTGACCGCTCGGCAGTCTACGCTCCGTCTAGACTTCTACTCAAGTCAACATAGACTTATTCCAATCGAAACCAACTTTCTAAGTTCAATTCTTGTCTGTCCATCGCTTTGTGGGCCCACCAGCCCAAATAGAGGTAAAATGACCAAAATGCCCTTAGGGGGCATTGTCGTTTCCAATTCCATCTCCAACCCCTCTCTCGAGACAGTTGATTCCTCGAGACGGTGAATCTATTCCAAACCATACACGTCTTTCTAAAGACGGGAAGTCCCCTTTCTAATTCCAAATCAAGCACATCTTTCCGAAGACGATAAGACCCCTTTCCAATTCCAATCCCTCTATCGAGAGAGTTTATTCCTCGAGACGGTTCCAAATCAGGCACGTCTTTCTGAAGACGATAAGACCACTTTCCAATTCCAATCCCTCTTTCAAGACAGTTTAGTGCTCAAGACGGTTCCAAATTAGACACGTCTTTCCAAAGACGATAAGACCCCTTTCCAATTCCAATCCCTCTCTCGAGACAGTTTACTCCTCGAGACGGTTCCAAATCAGGCACGTCTTTCCGAAGACGATAAGACCCCTTTCCAATTCCAATCCCTCTCTCGAAACAATTTATTCCTCGAGATGGTCCGACACGTTTTTCAAAGAAAATCTCTTCGAAACGGTAAGTCCCTTTAAACCTGTCGACCGAGACGAGACCCCAAGTCCCCTAGATGGTAGAACAGTCTACCTTTGGCGCTTGCTAGGCCGCCAATACAAAAATGTCCATTTAGGCACGCCTTCCGAGAAAATTGACTTCTCAGGCGCTAAGTCCCTTTAGCAACTTCCCGAGATCAGGCAGTTTCAGGAATGATTGCGAACCGTCAGAGTAGCGAAAATACTTGCAAACATCGCAACCGTTAGAGTAACAGAAATACTCATAAATAGGTCGATATAGGGAATTGCCAACAAACCCCTGTATCACACGACCACCGTCAGAGTGGCGGAAACACTCAAAACCCAGGTCAACACCAGTGCCTGCTAGCCCACTTCGGTGAAAAATGACCAAACTGCCCCTTGGGCCTTTTCTAACACGTTTCTCTAGAACACACCTGAGTCATCAGAATGGCAAGTCCAACCTTCTAAGATTTTCTTAAAGGCAATCCAGCACGATTAGGTGCCTTCTAGACAGTTTCGGGCCAATTCTGAGACTTTTCAGTCAAGATGACCATTTCGCCTCTAGGCATCCGAATGCCCCGGGAACCACACTGGCTCTGGGTATCAATCCGGTAACTTCCTGAGACTGTTTCTTATAGTATTTTTAACCTTCCTCTACCTTTCCGGATCATTTTGAGTTAGTTCCGGCAAACCCGATACAAAATAACCGCTTTGCCCCTAGAGGGTCGGTCACCTTTTTCGACCACACGGGCTCTGGGTATCAAACCGGTAACTTCCTGAGAATGATTTTTATAGTGTCCTCAACCTTTCTTTATCCTTTCGGATCATTCTAAGTCAATTCTAGCAAACCCGGTGCGAAATGACCGTTTTGCCCCTAGTGGGCCGGTTACCTTTTTCGACAACACCGGCTCTAGGAATCAGACTGGAAACCTTTGGGAACATTCTCAATAATTTTTCCAAATCTTGAGTCATCTTCTAGGACAATCCGAGTTCGTCCGGGTAGCTTTCCGGCCCGATTGACTGTTTTGCCCCTAAAGGCCCGATTAACCCTTCCGACACATCTTGTCCTCATTTTTTAAGTCAAATACCTCCGGGACACTATTTTAAGTGTTCTACTCTTTTCCAGCCTTCTGGGTCATTCCCGGCCTCTTCAAATCATTCTCGGACTTTTCAGAGTCACTCCCCTAGGCTGAAAATTGCATGGTAGTGACTAATATAGGCACCCAAATCTAGTCAAAGATACGTTGCTTGCCGACCTAAATACTTTCCTAACTAACTGGCTCCACTAGTAGTGGCGCCAAGCCAAGAATTAGGAGTGGCGCGAAGAGGAAAATTAGACTGGCGCTACTGCAACAAGCGCCAGGTCTATCCATCTCTATAAATACAGAGAATCCTCCAGTGTGCAAGAGGTCTACAAACTCAGTCTAAAAATCCTAAAATTCGATATACAGAGCTCGAACACTTCAAAAATCCTAGCTTCTCTAGGTTTTCCAAACCCTAGCCACCATACACAAACCCTAAGCCTCATATATACTCATACACACCCCAACACACATATACACTAGCCTCCAGCCCTCCTTTAAAGACTTGAAGAGTTGCAAACCAAAGTCTTGAAGATTAAAGACGAGCCCTCGAAGATCAAGACTAAAGTGATGCGAAGACCAAAGAAAGCAAGGCGCGTAAAATAAACAAGACAAAAGGTAGGTTTTTTATTTAAATTTCCTCACTTCCCCCTCTCTCTTCTCTCTCCTAACCCACTTGGGTTTTCTCTATTTTAATCCCCCATCTCTTCCCCCCCCCCCCTTTCTTTACATGCTTGAAACAAGGAGACTCCCGGTCCATGTGTAGGATTAGACTATTGGAGGGTCACCGTGTCGGGGGCTTTCTTTTAGGCTAACCGGAGACCACGTGGATTCGACCCTCTTGATTATGTGGTGAAGCCTTAACCTTGTATGTTCACGACCCCAAATTTTCATTGTGCATATCATGATCTTTCATCTTTCAAAAATTGTTTTCAAACTCATTTTCAAAACTTGCATTAAACTCGTTTTCAAAATTGCATAAAAATCTCCTTTTTCAAAACTTGTTTTCAAAATCACAATCCTAGGGTGATTCTAGCCTTTCCATGGCTAGGGTTGTTTTAGGAAAGTGTTACATTTGTCCATATTTTCAAATCTTGTCGTTTTCAAAACCACTTTCTTAAAATGGTTCTAACCTTCTTATGGTTAGAATCTCTTTAGGAAAGTGAGAGGTTTTTATACTTTCTAAAAAACTCTCTTTTCAAAAGTCTCTCTTTCTAAAACCCACTTTTTCAACATACTTTCCTAAAACTCTTATTTTCAAAATTGTTTCTAAAAACTCCTCTAAAAATCTATTTTCCAAAACTTCTCCTCTTAAATTTCTTTCCGAAATACTCTCCTCAAAATCCACTTTCTAAAAACGCTTCCCAAATTTCTTTTCTAAAAACTCTCTCCAACAATCTTTTTTCTTTTTTTTTTTCCAAAAAAATCTTTCAAAAAACTCTCTTACCAAATCTTCCTTCTAGAAACTCCTCTCTAGGATTCCTTCTAAAAATCTTCGTTTCCAAAAACACACTTTCCAAAAATCTCTGTCCTTAGAGCCCAAGTCAAGCCCTAAAGCCACGATTAGGAAACCCTAATTTTCTTTCCAAAAACATGATTTTCAAACTTGCCTTAAAACCTAGGTTTCCAAAACCTCTTGTTTTCACATCCAAACTATACACATTTCCAAAACTTCTTTTCTACGTCGAAACTATAGTCTTCCCAAATCTAGGGTTTCTAAAACCTTCCTTTCCAAATCCTTGTCAAATCAAATCTTCTCTTTAGGAAACCAAATCCAATCTCCCGTTTAGGAAACTAGATCCTATCCTCCGTTTTTTGAAACAAATTCAAACCTTCCCTTTTAGAAACAAAATCCAATCCCTTCCTAATCCAAATCTTTCCTAATTCACCTCTTTCCTAATATTATACTTTCCTAAATCTTAAGTTTCCAAAACTTGAACATGAAAATCTTTCCTAAATTTTAAAACTCAACTTTCACATCTTTCCTAATTCACTCTTTTCTTAATTCTACCCCTTTTTAAATCTTAACTTTCCAAATCTAAGTTTTCAAATCTTTCCTAAATTCAAACCTTTCCTAATCTCAAAACTTTCTAAATCCTTAACTTTCTAAATTTCAAATCTTTCCAAATTCAAAGCTTTCTAAATTCAAAACTTTCTTATGTTAAATTTTTCTAAACTTCCAAACTTTCTTAAAACTTCAAATCTTTCCAAATCTAAAACTTTCTAAACTTGAAACTTTCTTATTTTCAAAACTTCCTTATTTTCAAAACCTTTCCTCTTTCAAAGTCTTTCTTAAAATGAAACTTTCCTAAAGTCAAAACTTTCTAAGTTGAAACTTTCCTAATTCCAAAACTTTTCTAAAACGAAACTTTCCTAAAATGACACTTTCCTAATTTGAACCTTTCCTAATTCGAACATTTCCTAAATCCAATCTTTCCAAATCTTCCAAGTTTAACATTCGAGTCAAATCTTTTCTAAAATCCTTCCAAGTTAAGTCAAATCTTTTCTAAGTCTCATCTTTCCTAAGTCTAGGTTTTCTAAAACCAAGCTTTCCAAAATCAAATCTTTTCAAATCTTCCAATCAAAGTTCAATCTCTCAATCTTCCAATCCAATTTCCAATTCAATCTTTTTCTTCCAATCAACTCTTCCATTCTCAATCGGACTCTTGTCCGAACTACGACTGACCTGATGTAAGCACCCCATTTTTGACCGCTCGGCAGTCTATACTCCGTCCAGACTTGTTTTCAAGTCATTGTGGACATATTCCAATCAAAACCAATCCTCTAGGTCCAAATTTTGTCTTTCCATCGCTTCGCGGGCCTGTTAGGCCCAAATAGAGGCAAAATGACCAAAATGCCCTTAGGGGCATTGTCCTTTCTTATTCCAATTCCAATCCCTCTCTCGAGACAGTTTATTCCTCGAGACAGTCCGAGTAGCAAAGCTACTCACAAAACCGTTAGAGTAGTGGAAACACTCACAAAACCGTTAGAGTAGCGGAAATACTCACAAAACCGTTAGAGTGGCAGAAACACTCACAATCCAAGCACGTCTCTTTGGAGACGGTAAGACCCCTTTCCAACCCACTCTTGAGATAGTTTATTCCTCGAGACGGCTCCAATCCAGGCACGTCTCTTCGGAGACAATAAGACCCCTTTCCAATCCCTCTCTCGAGACAGTTTATTCCTCGAGACGGTCCGAGTAGCAAAACTACTCACAGAACCGTTAGAGTAGCGGAAATACTCACAAAACCGTTAGAGTAGCGAAAATACTCACAGAACCGTTAGAGTAGCAAAACTACTCACAAACCTGTTAGAGTAGCGGAAATACTTACAAAACCGTTAGAGTAGCGAAAATACTCAACCCCGTCCGAGTAGCGGAAATACTCAACCCCGTCCGAGTAGCGGAAGTACTCACATCGTGAGAGTGGAAGAAACACTCAAAACCCAGGTCAACACCAGTGTCTGTTAGCCCACTTCGGTGGAAAAGGACCAAACTACCCTTAGGACCTTTTTCGAGACTTTTCGGTTAAGATGACCATTTTGCCCCTAGGCATCCGAACGCCCAGGGAACCACACCGGCTTTGAGTATCAAACCGGTAATGTCCCGAGAATACTTTTTATAGTATTCTCAATCTTCCTTTACCTTTCCGGATCATTCCGAGTCAGTTCCGGCCAACCCGGTACAAAATGACTGTTTTGCCCCTAGAGGGTCGGTCTCCTTCTTCGACCATACCGGCTTTGAGTATCAAACCGGTAATGTCCCGAGAATACTTTTTATAGTATTCTCAACCTTCCTTTACCTTTCCGGACCATTCCAAGTCAGTTCCGGCAAACCTGGTACAAAATGACCGTTTTGCCCCTAGTGGGCCGGTCTCCTTTTCTGACCACGCCAGCTCTGGGAATCAAACCGGCAACCTCTGGGAACATTCTAAATAATGTTTCCAGATCCCAAGTCTTTTTCCGGGACAATCTGAGTTCGCCCCAGCAATTTCTTAGTCCGATTGACCGTTTTGCCCCTAATGGCCCGGTCAACCTCTTCGACACATCTTATCCTCACTTTTCAAGTCAAATACCTCCAGGACACTATTTTAAGTGTTCCTGCTCCTTTTCGACCCCCCGGGTCATTCCCGACTCCTTCAAATCATTCCCGGACTTCCCGGAGTCACTCCTAGTGAAGCGAGGCTAAAATTTACATGGTAGTCACTAGTACAGGCGACCAAATCTAGTAAAAGATACGTTGCTTGCTGAACTTAAACCTTTCCTAATTGGCTAGTGGCGCCAAGCCAAAAAATGGCCTGGCGCCACTCCTAGTGGCGCCAGTGTAAAGTTTGCCCTGGCGCCACTGCAACAGGCGCCAGGTTTGTCCAACTTCTATAAATACAGAGCCTCGTTTAACGTGAAAAGGGTCTGCAAACTTAACCTAGAAATCACACAATTCGATATACAGAGCTCGAGCACCTCCAAAAACTCTAGTTTCCTTAGGTTCTCCAAACCCTAGCCACCCTACACTAAACCCTAGCCATCATACACAAGCCCTAGCTTCCTATACACTTACACACTCCCCCATATACTCATACACTAGCCTTTAACCATCTTTTGAAGACTGGAGGAGCTGCAACCCGAAGCTTGAAGACAACTCTTGAAGACGAAAGACGAAGATTAAGACCGAAGACCGAAGACAGCACGACGCGCAAAATAAACAAGATACAATGTAGGCTCCCTATTTAAGTTTCCGCACTTTCCCCCTCTCTCTTCTCTCTCCAACCCACTTGGGTTTTCTCTATTTTAATCCCCCATCTATTTCCCCCCCTTTCTTTGCATGCTTGAAACAAGGGGACTCCCGGTCCATGTGTAGGATTGGGCTATTGGAGAGTCACCGTGTCGGGGGCTTTCTTCTAGTCTAACCAAAGACCACGTGGGTCCGGTCCCCTTGATTATGTGGTGAAGCCTTAACCTTGCATGTTCACGACCCCAAATTGCATTGCGCATATCATAGTCTTGCATCTTCCAAAAATCGTTTTCAAAGTTGTTTTTCAAAACGTTTTTAAACTTGTTTTCAAAATTGCATCAAAATCTCTTTTTCAAAAACTTGTTTTCAAAACCACAATTTTAGGGTGACTCTAGCCTTTCCATGGCTAGGGTTGCTTTAGGAAAGTGTTATATTAAAAGTGGCCTTTTGGTCTATATTTTCAAACCTTGTTTTCAAAACCACTTTCTTAAAGTGGTTCTAGTCCTTTTATGGCTAGAATTGCTTTAGGAAAGTGAGATGTTTTTAATCCTTCTAAAAACTCTATCGTTTCAAAAATCTCTTCCTAAAAATCTCTTTTTCAACATACTTTCCTAAAACTCTCCTCTCCAAAATTGTTTTCAAAAACTCCCTTACAAAATCTATTTTTCAAAACTCTCTTTTTCAACTCCTCTCCAAAATCTTTTCCTCAAAATTCACTTTCTAAAATCCTCTCCCCAAAATCCACTTTCTAAAAACTCTCTCCAAAATCTTTCCAAAAAAAAAACTCCCTTTCCAAAATCTTCCTTCTAGAAATTCCCCTCTAGGATTTTCCTTCCAAAAATTCCCTCTTCAAACACACTTTCCAAAAACTCCTTCCTAGGATTCCATTCTAGAAAACCTTCGTTTCCAAAAGCGTACTTTCTAAAAACTCTTTTCTTAGAGCCCAAGTCAAGCCTTAGAGCCCACAATTAGGAAACCCTAATTTTCTTTCCAAAAACATGATTTTCAAACTTTGCCCCAAACCTAGGTTTCCGAAATCTTTTGTTTTCTACATCAAAACTATACATGTTTTCAAAACCTCTTTTCTACGTCAAAACTATAATTTTTCAAAACTAGGGTTTCTAAAGCCTCCCTTTCCAAATCCTTGTCAAATCAAATCTCCCCGTTTAGGAAACTAGATCCCGTCCTCCGTTTTTGGAAACAAAATCCAACCTTTCTCTTTTAGAAACCAAATCCAATCTCTTCTTAATCCAAACCTTTCCTAATTCAATTCCTTCCTAAACCATAAGTTTCTTGAACCTAAATTTTAAATCTTTCCTTAAATTTCAAAATCCAACTCTTTCTTAATTCAAATCCTTCCTAAACTTTCGTTTTCCTAAATCTTAAGTCTCCTAAACTTGAACATAAAAATCTTTCCTAAGTTTTAAAACTCAACTTTCAAATCTTTCCTAATTCAACCCTTTCCTAATTCTACCCCTTTCCAAAATCTTTTTCAAATCCAAGCTTTCAAATCTTTCCTAAACTCAAACCTTTCCTAATCTCAAGATTTTCTAAAACTCCAAAACTTTCTAAATATTAAACTTTCTAAATATCAAATCTTTCCAGATTCAAAACTTTCTAAATTTGAAACCTTCTTAAGTTAAATCTTTCTAAACCTAAAAACTTTCTAAATTCTAAACTTTCTTAGACTTCAAATCTTTCCAAATCTAAGACTTTTTTTTCAACTTGAGATTTTCTTAATTCAAACATTTCCTAAATTGAAAACTTTTCTTTTTCAAACCTTTCCCAAAACGAAACTTTCTTATTTTCAAAACTTCCTTGTTTTCAAAACTTTCCAAAATCAAAACTTCCCTTTTTCAAACATTTCTAAATTCGAAACTCTCCTAATTTGAAAACTTTCCTAATTCAAAACTTTCCTAAGTTGAAACTTTCCTAAATCTAAAACTTTCCAAAAATAACATTTTCCTAATTCGAAACTTTCCTAATCCAACTCATTCCTAAATTCCAAGTTTCCAAATCTTTCCAAATCTTCCAAATCCAACATTCCAATCCAATCTTTCTTAATCTCAAGTTTAGGTTTCCTAAACCTCCTTCTTCCCAAAAGCAAGTCTTTCCAAAATCAATCTTTCCAAAGCAAGTCCAATCCTCTCAATTTCAATTTCCAATCTCCTCTTCTAATCTCAAATCAAATCCAATTTTCAATTCAATCTCTTTCTTCTAATCCAACCTTCTATTTTCAATCGGACTCTGGTCCGAACTACGACTGACCTGATTCCCCCAAAGGGATACGTAGGCAACCTTCATAGGTGCGGTCGCAATACTTTTCAAACTTTCAATTCCACCCTCATGGGTGCGGCTTTCAAAATCGTTTCAAATCTCAAATTCCCATCTACTTTCATACTTTCTATTTTCAAATTTCTATTTCCAAATTTCTCAAACTTTCCAATTTCAAATCTATTTTCAAACCAAATCAATTTCAAATCCATCTCTTTCCAAATCTATTTTTCAATTCTTTTCTATTGCACTTGCATATCATGTATCATGTTTTTCTAAACGTTGTTTTTCAAAGGTGGATAGGATTGGACATGGGTTAATTAAAGACTCTCATAGGTGAATCTAGGGTAGATTGACATGTAGGTACTGAAAGAGCGGGGTAGGGTGATAGCTTAGTGCGTCTTCCCTACACGTAACCAACATCTGAACCTAGGATCAATGATTTCAAAGACCAAAAGGAGTTATTTTTCTAAAAAGGGCTAAATGCTTTCCAAAGGTTGCCAAACAACCCGTTTTCCTAAAAAACCCTCTCTTGAGGATGTTTTCCAAAATTGTTTTTCAAAAACCCTAAGTGTAGTTTTCGGACTATGCTTAGTTTTTAGGTGACCTAACTCACCTTAATCAAGTTAGGTGGCGACTCCGAATCTTTTTCAAAAGCCCTTTATTCAAACCTGTTTTCAATTCAAACCTAGTCGCACTCATTCTTCTAGGAGGGTGAGTTCTAACGAGAGAGTACAGCATTTTTCCCGCTTGGGTGAGTATTCCTCGAGTACGAAAAATCTGGGTGCGACACTTGATTCCTTCAAAAGGATACGTAGGCAACCCTCATGGGTGCGGTAACAACATTTTTCAAATCTCAAATTCCACGACATGTTTCAAATTTCTATTTCTACTATTTCTTTCCAATCTCCAATCCCACAACATTCTTCAAGTTTCCAATTCCATAACTCTTTTCAAATCTCTTTTCAATTCCAATTTCAAACCTCTTCTAAAATCAAATCAAATTCTTTTCAAATCTATTTCCAAATCAAGTCTCTTTTCTTGCACTTGCATATCATGCATCATGTTAGTTTATTTTCAAACATTGTTTTTCAGAGTGGATAAGATCAAACCAATAGTTAGTTGGAGACTCTCATAGGTGAATCTAGGGTAGATTGACATGTAGGTACCAAAAGGGCGGGCTAGGATAATGGCTTAGTACGTCTTCCCTACACGTAACCAACCTCCGAACCTAGAATCACTGTTTTAATAGACCAAAAAGGAGTTATTTTTCAAAAAGGGCCAAATGTTTTCCAAAGGTTGTCAAACAACCTGTTTTCTTAAAAACCCTCTCTTGAGATGATCTTTTCAAAACCTTTTTCAGAAAACCCTAAATGTAGTTTTCGGATTATGCTCAGTATTTAAGTGACCTAACTCACCTTAATCAAGTTAGGTGGTGACTCCAAATCTTTTCTAAAAACCCTTTTTTCAAATCTATTTTCAATTCAAATATAGTCGCACTCATTCTTCTAGGAGGGTGAGTTCTAACGAGAGAGTACAACATTTTTTCCGCTTGTGTGAGTATTCCTCAAGTGCAAAAAATCTAGGCGCGACAATAAAGAAAAGACATGACTTGAAAAAAATAACTTCATAAATAAAAAGGTTTATTATAATAGAAAAATAGAAAAGAAAAGACTGAAACAAAAAATTAACTAACTGAAAAACACTAACAAAGTAACTAAATTTAAACCGAAAATAAATTGAAAGAACTCTCTACAATTGCTCCCTTTCTCTCTACCAAACTCCCTTTCTCCCTTCTGTCTTGGCCAATTTATAAGTAAGGCTCCAAATGGCTTCCACTTAAAATAATTGGCCTCCATCTTTTCTCTTTTTTTTTTTTTTTTTCTTCTTCCTATCTTTTCTCCTTTTCTTCTTGTCCCACCATCAATTAATGGCCAAATGACCTTATCAACCATTCCACCATCTGCAAACAAACCAATAACACACACATATATATATTATAATAATAAAATATAATATAATATATATAATAGATAAATTAAAAGATATATTATAATATATATAATACAATATACACACCCACTCATAGAGATAATGTACATCACCTTGCTTCATTTTGCTTGGTTTTATCTTCAAATCTGCTCAAGGCGTATAAAACATAAAAAAATACTATAGTTATAAAAAAATGATAAATAATACATAAATAATAACTAACATTAGCGATAATTAGAGACTCCAATTGTACTTTTTCAGAGTGCAATGCATAAAATAACAATAGAAAGGTACTAAAGTCTATTTTTCAATGGCATTGGTCTTATACCAAACTTCTTATTATTGAGAGACTTATGTTCAAAAAAGTAAGGACTGGTCACATAAAGATAAAAAATTCAACTCATCAACAATATGCAAAGTATTTCCATGGAGCCTAATATTAATAATACTTAGGGCCCGTTTGGCAGGGCTTTTCTGCTATATAAGTAAAAAAGTCAAGTTCTTTTGGCTTTATTTTTTTTTTTTTTGTTTTCTTGCTTATCTTTAGCTTATAAAATAAAAAAACAAAATAAAACAAACTCTAGCTTTTTACTTATAAGCCCAAAAAAAAAAACAAAATCAAAAAACCAAAAAAAAAACTCTAGCTTTTTTGCTTATAAGCCAAAAACAAAAAAAAAAAAAGCAAAAAAGCAAAAAAAAAACTCTAGCTTTTTTGTTTATAAGCCAAAAAAACAAAATAAAAAAAGTTAAAAGGAAGTTGTACCAAACGGGCCCTTAATCAAAGGTGCTTGACGGTCTCAACATAACATTGAATCAAAAGGGTTTAAGAATCTCAAATCCATTCTCAAGGCAATCAAGTGAAAAGATTGGTTCATCATTTCATAATTTAGGTTTTCATGTTCTAGGGCTCGAATGCCTAATTCTTGGCACATACAAGGGTAGTAGTGCGTGTGTGAGAAAAATATAACATGAATGCAAGCATAAAGGTCGAATCCCTACCTTATTCCACGCTTTTGATGGATTTCCCCTGATTATTCTTAGCTCTACCTTCACAAGAGTGTGAGATGTAAGCACTCCATTTTTGCCCGGTCAACAATCTCCGGTCCCACCAGACTCACATTCAAACTTTACATGCACATTCAAGCCCAAATTGGCTTTTCAAACTCTAATCTAGTCAACCAATCAATTCACTGGCCCACTAGGCCCAATCAAAGCCAAATGGCCAGAATGCCTACTTGGCATCCCCTCGTAATCAGGCAGCTTTCCAAGATGAAGCAGTTTCGAGGACCAACGCCACACAGGCAGCTTTTCAAGACCAGGCGGTCTCAGAGACCAATGCCATATAGGCAGCTTTTTGAGACCGAGCAGTCTCGGGAATAACACCACATCAATCACAAGCAGTTCACTTTTAGCGCCAGCTAGCCTGCCAAATATAGAATTTCTACTACCGGCATGCTCTTTGAGCAAGTATATAAGTCTTCAAAGCGGTAAGTCCAACCCTTTCAGAACTATCCTTGGACAGTTCGGCATGCTTAAAATGCCATTTAAACCAACTCTGGGCCAATTTTGGTGTCTCTTGGTCAAAATGACCATTTTATCCCAAGACGCTCGATCGTTCTCAACAACCACATCGGCTCTGGATATCAAACTAGTAAACCTATTGGACATCCCCCTAAGTCTCCCCAACCTTCAAATCTGATTCAAACAAACTCTGAACTAGTTTCGATGAATCTCGATCAAAATGACCGTTTTACCCTTAGTGGGCCGGTCATCCCTTTAAACCATATCGGCTATGGGTACCAAACTGGTAACCCCCTAGAACACTCGTAATAGTGTCCTTGACCCATGAATGCCATTTCAGTCAACTCCAGACCAATTTTAGTGTTTTTTGGATAAAATGACAGTTTTGCCCCTACTGTGCTAGTCACCTTTTTCTATCACACCGGCTTTGGGTATTAAATAGGCAACCATTGGGGCACTCCCGAGTACCCCTATCCCTTTTCCAGCTGGGCCCCATAGCTAGGCAGATTTCCAAATCAAACCGAAGCCACTTGTAATGAAGTCAAGCTAAAAAATGGCCGGAAACTACTAAAAGTGGCATCCAAATCTTTGCCTTGCAGCCCAAGGTCGAATCAAATCAAATCTCTAAAGAATCTGGAGATGGGCGCATGTCCTAATGGTGCCACCTCCTCTGATTTTTTGCCTATAAATATAGTGCGCCCCTAGTATATTCCAGGTCCAAAAAATTACAAAGAAACAATGCCTCTCTCAAGACAACCCCCGAAAATCCCCCAAAATCGTAGCTTCTTCAAGGTGCCTTAGCCTCCAAGTCTCTCAAGTCTTCTTCAAGCTCAAGCCAAGCCCCCATTAAAGCTCCATTGAAGGTTGAGGACGAGGTAAGGTTCCTATTTTACTTTCACGCTTGCCCACTCCTTCTTTTCTCCCTCCTAGTCCACTTAGACTATTCTCTCTTTTAATCCCCATCTTCTACCCCCTCTTCTTGCATGCTTGAAATAAGAGGACCTTCGATCCATGCCTAGGGAAAGCTTTGGGGAGATCACTGTGTTGGGGGTTTCCTTTGGCCTAACTAATCATGGTATGGTCTTAAGGCCCCTTGCAATGTGATGAAATCTTCAACCTTGTATGTTCATGACCCTTGTGTATCATACTTGTCGTGTTCATGCATTGTTCTTATTTTCAAACTCACAAAAGTGACACATTCAAAGTGACCACCAAGGTCCACATTAGGGTTTCAAGCCCTAACTTGTTTTTAAAATTACAGCCCTAAAGTGATTCTAACATTTTCCTAGTTAGGATCGCTTTATGAAAGTGGTATATTCAAAGAGGCCTCCACATGCCACGTTAGGTTTTAAGCCCTAAAACACCTCTTTCAAAACCTTATTCTTTTAAACCTTTTTAAATTCTATGTTCAAAGGCTTTTTCCAAAAGTTGGTCTAATAGTTGTTTTCTTAAAGCCCAAGAAGTTCATGCCTTAGGAAACCTTGGCTTTGCCCCCTAACTTTCATTCTAGCATTCATTGTATTCAAGTTGCATCAAAATGATTTTCAAAATCATTGGTGTATCATGTCACTCAAAATTGTATAACTCTCTTGAGTTGTTTTCAAAAAGCGTCACATAAAATCATAAATTTCTCAAACCCTTCCACTTTGCAAACAAAATCAAATCAAATTAAATCTTCTCATTTTGAAAACCAAATCAAATCTTCACATTTTAGAACCCAAATCAAATCTTCTATTTTTTGAAACAAAATCTAATATGTTATTTTTAGTAACAAAAACATATCTTCTATTTTTGGAAACAAAATTCAATTTTTAAAAACAAATTCCAATCTTCTAATTTTTTTAAACAAAATCAAATATTCTATTTTTGGAAATAAAATCAATCTTCTATTTTTGGAAACAAAATCCAATCCTCCTATTTTGGAAACAAAGTCAAATATTTCCTTTTTTAGTTTCTAATCAAGTCTTTCCCTTTTCATATAAAATCAAAGATTTTCCAAGTTCCCATTTCAAGTGCATGCATTTAGTTTCCTCCCCAAGTCATCTCCAAACCCTAGGTTGCCTAAACCCTAAGTTGTCCAACCCTAGGTCAATCCAACTTTAGGTCACCCCAACCCTAGTTGGTCAACCCTAGGTCAATCCAACCTTAGGTTAACCCAATCCTAGGTTAACCTAACCCAAGCTGGCCTACCCAAAGTTAACCTAACACTGGGTTAACCTAACCCTAGGTTACCTTAACAGTAGTTTGCCCAACCAAGGTTAGGTGACTTTAAGGCTCTAACCCTAAACCTCTTCTCAGATATTTTTTCAAAATGTGTTTTCAAAAACCTCTCATTCCTTCGAGTTTCCAAAAACCCTAAATCCAAAAATCTTTTCAAAATACTCCTTTATTCCATTAAAAATGTTTTCAAAAGCTCTCTCATACTTGTCTCAATCTAAACTGGCTAGACATTTACCATTTTTCAAAAAACTACTTTTGAAAATGATTTCAAAAACTCACAACCCTAAGGTGATCCTAACCCTTTCTATGGTTAGAGTTTTCTAAGGAAAATGATACATCAAATGAAACCTTTAAAGTTCATATTGGGGTTCCAAACCCTGGTTGTTTTGTAAAACCTCTTTCTAAAAATTATTTTCAAACATTACACTCTTGAAGCAATCCTAAGCCTTCATATGGTTAGGGTTATTCAAGGTAAAGTGAGATATGCAAACAAGGGGTTGCATAACCCTAAAGTCCAAAACCCAGAGGGGAGTGTCTAGCCTATTTTCCTAAAATATTTTTCAAAACTCATAACATTGAAGGAGTTTAGTTCTCAATTAACTAATCTCTTAAAGGCAATGAAACATCAACATACTTTTTATAAGGTACATAAAAACCATTTTCAAAAAACCTTTTCAAGACAAGTTCACAAGAGCTTTTACAAGTCCAAATCCCACTTTCAGGTCCCTAATCAAGTTTTCAAAACTTTCAAAACTCTCTTGAGTCATGTTCAAAAATATTTCAAATCTCATGCCAAAAGCACTTCCAAAAGCCTTCAAGTTCTATTTCAAAAACACTGCGATTTCAAAACAAAACTCTCTTGAGTTCAAGTTTCAAAACATTCCAAGACTCTCACGAGTCTTTTTTCAATCGGCCCCTTGTTCGAACTACGACTGACCTAATTCTCGTCAAATGAGATACGTAGACAACTTTTATAGGTGCAGTCATAACCCCTTTTCAAACCCAAATGCCCTTTTTAAATCCAACCTCAAGTTTCTTTCAAACTCTCTTTCAAATTGCATCATGCATCATTCTTTCCAAAATCGATGACAAAAACCCATTTTGAAACTTTTTAAAGTGGACATAAGTGGACAATTAGGAATCAAAAAGTCAAGTGAGTGAACCCGATGGTGAATATATATATAGGTACCGCAAGGGGGGGATAGGGTGATGATCTTAGGATATATTCCCTACACAAAAACAATCCCTGGACCATAGATCTCTATTTCAAAGAACAAAACCGGAGTCATTTTTCAAAAGGGCTTAAAACATCTTTAAGGGTTACCAAACAACCTCATTTTCCAAAAACATCTCTCAAGAGGACGTTTTCAAATCATTTGAAAATAAATAAATAAAAGACAACTTAAGTTTGATTATCGGATTACACTTAGTTTTTGGTGACCTAACACACCTTTAACCATGTTAGGTGGCGACTCTAAACCTTTTTTTCAAAAGCCCTTAACCAAATACGTATCAAGTTCAAACCCCGTCGTACTTGTCCTTAAACGAGGGCAAGTTCTAACATGAGAGAGTATCGTGCTTTCTTCTCCCGAGTTGCGGAGACTTAGAGGTGAAAATCGGGGCACGACATGAGAGATAGTGGGTTATCTCTTCAATACCCACTCATTCTCTCTCTATAATTACAAATAAGTCTACTAATAAGATAACATGCAAGTATATGTGTGTGTGTGGGAGTTAGTAGAGTGGCTCTACACACTTCACTCATTCTCTCTCTTCAAATGCATGCATGGTGGTCTTACTGTCTCTACCTACTCATACAAATAGATAGATACAAAGTGTATGGTACGCAGAATACATGTCATGCAAATAGATAGATAAAAGAGATAGTGGAACACATGACTTGCTATAAGGCTAATGGGATGGTGAGGTGTCAACTACTCATGCAGCAAGACTGTGACTCATCTTCACTCTTTAATCATGTAATTAAACTTAATTAAGCATAGATACACTCCATTAATCATACTAATCCAGGTCAAACGTACTTAGCTTAATTAATGCCGATTAATTAATCGTACTAGAGATAAACAAATGTAGTCTGAAATAAAATTGACATTAAATGGAGTTGATTAAAATCCTCAATTATTTACATATACATCAACAAGATATATAAAATTCAATTTCAAACAATTTGAGAAATCTCTAATTAGTGTATGCACATAACCAAGTTACTTCAATCACCACAAGCATGGAAATATATAAGAACTTGAATCATATTAGATTAAATACACATAATATAACTTAATAAATTATGAACTAAAATATAATGGCTCGAGGGGGTACAAAAAGAGCTAAAATTTTCATATAGTTTTCCTTTACTTTTATCATCCTCAAATCCGATTCCTATTCTGCCTCTGAAGACTTTTTGCATTTAAAGGCACTTGTGAAGACTTTTAGCACCTGCATTCATATTCTTCACATGTTTATTAGTAGTAGTCAATTTAGATTCAAGAAACACAATTTTCAATTCAATTTCCCTTTTAGATTCTAAAAAGGCATTTAAAGTAGTTTCAAGTTAAACATTCTTAGCATCCAACTGAACTTTATGAGAGTTTAAATTATTTATCACAGTCACCAACTCTAGAACTTCATCTTTAAGAATGCTGTAAGGACCCCATTTTTTACCGATCAGCAGTCTACACTTTGTCCAGACTTGTTTTCAAGTCATTGTGGGCGTATTCCAATCGAAATCGATTTTCTAAGTCCAAATCCCGTCTGTCCATCGCTTCATGGGCCCACCAGGCCCAAGTAGAGGCAAAATGACCAAAATGCCCTTAGGGGCATTGTCCTTTTCTTTCCAATCCCTCTCTCAGGACAGTTTAGTCCTCGAGACGGTTCCAATCCAGGCACGTCTTTTTGAAGACGATAAGACCCCTTTCCAATCCCTCTCTCGGGACAGTTTATTCCTCGAGACGGTTCCAACCCAGGCACGTCTTTTCAGAGATGGTAAGACCCCTTTCCAATCCCACTCTCGAAAAAAGTTTATTCCTCGAAGATGGTTCCAACCCAGGCACGCCTTTTCGAAGACGGTAAGACCCCTTTCCAACCCCTCTCTCGAGACAGTTTATTCCTCGAGACGGTTCCAATCCAGACACGTCTTTTTAAAGACAGTAAGTCCCCTTTTCAATCTCTCTCTCGAGACAGTTTATTCCTCGAGACGGTTCGAGTAGCGAAACTACTCACAAAACTATTAGAGTAGTGGAAATACTCACAAATAGGTTGACATAGGGAATTGCCAACAAACCCCTATGTCACGACGACCGCCGTCAGAGCGATGGAAACACTCAAAACCCAGGTCAACACCAGTGTCTGTTAGCCCACTTCGGTGAAAAATGACCAAACTGCCCTTTGAACCTTTTTCGAGACTTTCCGGTCAAGATGACCATTTTGCCCCTAGGCATCCGAATGCCCTGGGAACCACACCGGCTCTGGGTATCAAACCGGTAACCTCTCGAGGATACTTCTTATAGTATTCTCAATCCTCCTTTACCTTTCTGGATCATTTCAAGTCAGTTCTGGCCAACCCAGTACAAAATGACCATTTTGCCCCTGGTGGGCCGGTCTCCTTTTCTGACCACACCGGCTCTGGGTATCAAACCGGTAACCTTCTGAGACTGCTTTATATAGTGTTCTCAACCTCTTTTTACCTTTTCGGATCTTTCCGAGTCAGTTTCGGCAAACCCGATACAAAAATGACCGTTTTGCCCCTGGTGGGCCGGTCTCCTTTTCCAACCACGCCAACTCTGGGAATCAAATCGGTAACCTATGTGAACATTCTAAATAATGTTTCCAGATCCCGTGTCTTCTTCTGGGACAATCCGAGTTTGTCCCGGCAGTTTTCTGGTCCGATTGACCGTTTTGCCCTTAAAGGCCCGGTTAACCTTTCCGACCCATCTTATTCTCATTTCTTAAGTCAAATACCTCCAGGACACTATTGTAAGTGTTCCTGCTCCTTTCCGGCCTTTTGGGTTATTCCCGGCTCCTTCAAATCATTCTCGGACTTTTCAGAGTCACTCCTAGTGAAGTCAGGCTAAAAATTGCATGGTAGTCACCAGTACAGGCGCCCAAATCTAGTCAAAGATACATTTCTTACCGACTTATAAAGTTTCCTAATTGGCTGGCGCCACTACTAGTGGCGCCAAGCCAAGAATTGGCCTGGCGCCACTCCTAGTGGGGCCAAGAGCAATTTTGCCCTGGCGCCACTGCAACAGGCGCTAGGTTTGTCCAACCTCTATAAATACAAAGCCTCCTCCAATGTGAAAAGGATTCGTCAACTCAGCCTAAAAATCATATAATTCGATATACAGAGCTCGAGCACCTCCTAAACCCTAGCTTCCCTAGGTTTTCCAAACCTTAGCCACCCTACATAAACCCTAGCCTCATATACACTCTTATATACCTCCATACACTCATACACTAACCTTCAATCCTCCTTCAAAGACTTGAAGAGCTGTCATCTAAAGCTTGAAGATAACTCTTGAAGATTGAAGACGAAGACCAAGACGAAGACCGAAGATCGAAGACAAGCAAGGCGCGCAAAATAAACAAGATACAAGGTAGGTTTTCCATTTAAATTTCCGCACCTCCCCCCTCTCTCTTCTCTCTCCAACCCACTTGGGTTTTCTCTATTTTAATCCCCCATCTCTCTCTTTCTCCCCCCCCCCCCTTTCTTTGCATGCTTGAAACAAGGAGATTCCCGGTCCATGTGTAAGATTGGGCTATTGGAGAGTCACCGTGTCGGGGGCTTTCTTCTAGTTTAACTAGAGACCATGTGGGTCCGGCTCCCTTGATTATGTGGTGAAGCCTTAGCCTTGTATGTTCATGACCCCAAAATTGCATTGTGCATATCATGGTCTTGCATCTTCCCAAAGTTATTTTCAAAATCGTTTTCAAACTTGTTTTTAAAATTGCATCAAAATCTCATTTTTCAAAAATTTGTTTTCGAAACCACAATCCTAAGGTGATTCTAGCCTTTCCATGGCTAGGGTTGCTTTAGGAAAGTGTTACATTCAAAATGACCAATATGGTCCATATTTTCAACTCTTGTTGTTTTCAAAACCGCTTTCCTAAAGTGGTTCTAGCTCTCCTATGGTTAGAGTTGATTTAGGAAAGTGAGATGTTTTTACACTTCCTAGAAACTCTATTTTCAAAAAACTCTTTTCCTAAAAATCGTTTTCAATATACTTTCCTAAAACTCTCTTCTTCAAAGTTGTTTTTAAAAACTCCCTCCAAAATCTATTTTTCAAAACCTCCTTTTTCAATTCCTTTCTAAAATGCTCTCTTCAAAGTCTACTTTCCAAAAACGTTTCCTAGGTCTCTTTCCTAGAAAAGCTCTCTCCAAAAATCTTTCCAAAAACTCTCTTTCCAAAATTTCACTTTCTAAAAACTCCTCCCTAGGATTCCCTTTTAGAAAATCTTCGTTTCTAAAAATGCACTTTCCATAGAAAAAACTCTTTCCTTAGAGCCCAAGTCAAGCCCTAGAACTCACAATTAGGAAACCCTAATTTTCTTTCCAAAAACATGGTTTTCAAACTTTACCCCAAACCTAGGTTTCCAAAACCTCTTGTTTTCACATCAAAACTATACATATTTCCAAAACTTATTTTCTACTCAAATTATAGTCTTCCAAATTTAGGATTTCCAAAACTCCATCTTTCCAAATTCATGCCGAATCCAATCTCCCCTTTAAGAAACCAAATCCAATCGCCCCGTTTAGGAAACTAGATTCTATCCTCCGTTTTTTGAAACAAAATCAAACCTTCCCTTTTAGAAACAAAACCCAATCCCTTCCTAATCTAAATTTTTCCTAATTCAACTCTTTCCTAAACTTCTCCTTTCATAAACCTTAAGTTTCCAAAACTTGAACATAAAAATATTTCCTAATTCAACCCTTTCCTAATTCTACCCTCTTGTCAAATCTTAACTTTTTCAAACCTTTCTTAAACTCAAACCTTTCCTAATCTTAAGATTTTCTAAAACCCTAAAACTTTCTAAATCTTAAACTTTCTAAATCTCAAATCTTTCTAAATTTAAAACTTTCTTAAGTTAAGACTTTCTAAATCTTAAACTTTCTAAATTTCAAAACTTTCTAAACTCTAAACTTTCCTAAAACTTCAAAACTTTCTTAAGTTGAAACTTTCCTAATTCAAAACATTTCTAAACTCAATACTTTACTATTTCAAAACCTTTCTTAAAACGAAACTCTCCAATTTCAAAACATTCCAATTTTCAAAACTTCATTATTTCAAAACATTCCAAATTCAAAACTTTCCTAAGTCAAAAGCTTTCCTAATTCCAAAACTTTCCTAAAATGACACTTTCCTAATTCAAAACTTTTCTAATTTTGAAACTTTCTTAATTTGAAAACTTCCCTAAGTTGAAACTTTCCTAATTCCAAAACTTTTAAAAAATGAAACTTTCCTAATTTGAAACTTTCCTAAATCGGACCTTTCCTAATTCAAACATTTCCTAAATCTAATCTTTCCTAATCTCAAGTCCTTTCTAAATTTTCTCTTTCCTAAGTCTAGGTTTCCTAAAACCAAGTTTTCCAAAGTCAAGTCTTTTCAAATCTTCCAATCAAAGTTCAATCTCGCAATCTTCTAATCCAATTCAATCTCTATCTTCCAAATCAATCTATTCTCAATCGGACTCTTGTCCGAACTACGACTGACATGATTCCTCCAAAGGGATACGTAGGCAACGCTCATGGGTGCGGTCACAATTTCTATCAAATTTCAAATTCCACAACTCCTTTCAAATTTCAAATTCCACAATCTTTTTCAAATTTCAAATTCCACAATCTTTTTCAAATTTCAAATTCCTCCATATTTTCTAAATTTCAAATTCCAAAATCTTTCCAAATCTCCAATCTATTTTCAAATTTCCAATTTCAAATTTCTATTTTCAAATCTCTACTTTCAATTTCCAAAACTTTTCAATTTCAAATCCATCCAATTTCAAATCTCTTTCAAATCAAATCAATTTCTTTTCAAATCTATTCTCCAACTCTCTCTTATTTTGCATTTGTATATCATGCATCATGTTAGTTTCTTTTCAAGCATTGTTTTTCAAAGTGGATAGGATTGAACATTAGTTAGTTAAAGACTCTTATAGGTGAATCTAGGGTAGATTGACACGTAGGTACCGAAAGGGCGGGGTTGGGTGATGGCTTAGTGCGTCTTCCCTACACGTAACCAACCTCCGAACCTAGGTCACTGATTTCAAAGACCAAAAACGGAGTTATTTTTCAAAAAGGGCTAAATGTTTTCCAAAGGTTGTCAAACAACCTATTTTTCTTAAAAACCTTCTCTTAAGGTGATATTTTCAAAACCTTTTTAAAAAAAAACCCTAAGTGTAGTCTTCGGATTATTCTTAGCTTTTGGGTGACCTAACTCACCTTAATCAAGTTAGGTGCTGACTCCAAACCTTTTTTCAAAAGCCCTTTATTTAAATCAAATTTTCAATTCAAACTTAGTCGCACTCATTCTTCTAGGAGGGTGAGTTCTAACGAGAGAGTACACCATTTTTCCCACTTGTGTGAGTATTCCTTGAGTGCGAAAAATCTGGGTGCGACAAATGCCCTTTCCTTTTCTAGAGTATGAAGTTTGACAGTGACTTCAAATTTGTATTTTTTAACTTCATGCTTTCCACATGAAGTTCAGAGTAAGCAGATTCAAAATCTTCACCTTTTCCTTTTGTTTTACTATGACTCTCATAGTCAAAGTGTCACACCCCGTAACTCGGCCTAAACGAATTTGAGGTACATGACAGGCCAGTAGCACGACTACCTAAGGCCGCATTATATAAACTAGTTGAACACCTATGCATCATCATTTAAAATGATACATAATTGCGAAAGTAGAATTTTTTTATAGTTTAAAACATAACTTATATCATACATGGCAGAGTTGTGCCTAATCCAAACCATAAATGTACATATGGGCCTATTTGAGGCTGCCAGGGTTATATTATTTATAACATTACAAAACATTAGGTTCTAGTCCAAATACATATAACATAACATAAGCCCGTAACCCGTAGCTCAAAATCCACATATGGCCTCCTCCTAAGCCCTCCCGGATTGGCTACCTGAAAACATTTGAGAAAACATAAGCTAATGCTTAGTGAATAACAATAATGCACGAGCATGAAAATACCATGGACTAACATTTATATCTATTGTATAAAACAATAGATAAACATTTATGCATGCAGAGCATGAACTTAAAAACGTGAAAGCATAGGCTTAAAATTGTAGATAGCATGAGCATCATATTGAAACATTTTATTGTTTCAAAACATAATATCATAAAAGAGAGATACAACATATCTTTGTTCGTGATAAGGCATAACATAACTTGTCAATAGTTTATTTCACGTCCTCTATTGTAGGACTATTAGGCAAGTTTAAGGTCATGCCACGTGTAAGAACCCCATTTATGCCCGCGCAGCAATCTACAGTCCGTCCATACTTGTGTTCAAGTCAATATGGACATATTCTGAGTCAAATCAACTTTCCAAGTCTAATATCATCAATCAAATCGCTTTGCGGGCCCGCTGAGCCCAAATAGAGGCAAAATGACCAAAATGCCCTTGGGGGTAATGTTCGGTCCAATTCCAACAAGCACGTCTTTCTAAAGACAGTAAGTCCCTTTTCCAATTCCATATTTCAATTCCAATTTTAATTAAATTTGGCACATCTTTTGAGAAAGTTGATTTCTTAAGGTGGTAATACCATCCAATCCGACACGTTTCCGAATCAACTCTTTAGAACGGTAAGTCCCTTCAAACCCATTGACCAGGACGAGACCCCAAATCCCCTGGATGGTAGAACGGTTCACCTTTGGCGCCTGTTAGCCCGCCAATACAAAAAATGTCCATTTCGACACGCCTTTTGAGAAAATTCATTCCTCAGGCGTTAAGTCCATTTAGCAGCTTCTTGAGATCAGGTAGTCTCGAGAATGAACGTGAACCATCAAAGTAGTAGAAATACTCGTAAACATCGCAACCGTTAGAGTAGCGAACGTACTCGCAAACAGGTCGATATAGGGAATTGCCAACAAACCCCTGTATCACGAGACCGCCGTCAGAGTGGCAAAAACACTCCAAACCCGGGTCAACACCGGTGCCTGCTAGCCCACTTCGGTGAAAAATGACCAAACTGCCCCTAGGGCCATTTTCGACACGTTTCTCGAGAAGTACCTAAGTCCTCAAAATGGTAAGTCCACCTTTCCAAGATTGTCTTGAAAGCAATCAGGCATGATTAGGTGCCTTCTAGTCAGTTTCGGGCCAATTCTGAGACTTTTCGGTCAAGATGACCATTTTGCCCCTAGGCATCTGAACGCCCCGAGAACCACACCGGCTCTGGGTATCAAACCGGTAACCTCCCGAGAACTCTTCTTATAGTATTCCCGGCCTTTCACTATCTTTTTGGATCATTCCGAGTCAATTCCATCAAACTTAGTGTGAAATGACCGTTTTGCCCCTGTGTCGCGCCCAGATTTTTCGCACTCGAGGAATACTCACACAAGCAAAAAAAATGTTGTACTCTCTCGTTAGAACTCACCCTCCTAGAAGAATGAGTGCGACTAGGTTTGAATTGAAAATTGGGTTTGAATAAAGGGCTTTTGAAAAAAGATTCGGAGTCGCCACCTAACTGGGTTAAGGTGAGTTAGGTCACCTAAAAACTAAGAATAATCCGAAGACTACACTTAGGGTTTTTGGAAAAAGGTTTTTTGAAAATACCACCTCAAGAGAGGGTTTTTTAAGAAAACAGGTTGTTTGGCAACCTTTGGAAAACATTTAGCCCTTTTAGAAAAATAACTCCTTTTTGATCTATAAAAACAGTGATTCTAGATTCGGAGGTTGGTTACGTGTAGGGAAGACGCACTAAGCTATCACCCTACCCCGCCCTTTTGGTACCTACATGTCAATCTACCCTAGATTCACCTATGAGAGTCTTTGACTAACTATAGTTCAATCCTATCCACTTTGAAAAACAATGCTTGAAAAGAAACTAACATGATGCATGATATGCAAGTACAAGTTAAGAGATTAGATTTGAAAAGAGATTGATTTAAAATTGATTTGATTTGAAAATAGATTTGAAGAGATGGAATTGAAATTGAAAATTTTGAAAATTTGGGAATAGAAATTTGAAAATAAAAATTTTGAAATTGGAACTTTGAAAATAGATTAGAATTTGAGATTTGAAAATGTGGAGACCGCACCCATGAGGGTGGAATTGAAAGTTTGAAAAGTGTTGTGACCGCACCTATGAAGGTCAGTCGTAGTTCAGACCGGAGTCCGATTGAAAAGAGATTGATTTGATTGGAAGAAAGAGATTGAATTGAAAATTGGATTTGATTTAAGATTAGAAGAGGAGATTGGAAATTGAAATTGAGAAGATTGGACTTGCTTTGGAAAAATTGATTTTGGAAAGACTTGGTTTTGGAAAGATGGAGGTTTAGGAAACCTAGACTTAGGAAAGGTAGGAGACCTAGGAAAGACTTGAGATTTAGAAAGATTTGACTCGAATGTTGGACTTGGAAGATTTGGAAAGATTGGATTTTAGGAAATGTTTGAATTAGGAAAGGTTCGATTTAGGAAAGTTTCAAATTAGGAAAGTTTTGGTTTTTGGAAAGTTTCAAATTAAGAAAGTTTTGAATTAGGAAAGTTTTAGGTTTAGGAAAGTTTTCACTTTAGGAAAGTTTTGAAATAGGAAAGTATTGAATTTAGAAAATTTTGAAATAAGGAAGTTTCAACTTAGGAAAGTTTGAATTTGGAAAGGTTTGAAAAAGGAAAGTTTTCAATTTAGAAAATGTTTGAATTAAGAAAGTTTTGGGTTTAGAAAAGTCTTAGATTTGGAAAGATGTTGAAGTTTTGGAAAGTTTAGAATTTAGAAAGTTTTTAGATTTAGAAAGTCTTAACTTAAGAAAGTTTTGAACTTGGAAAGCTTTGAATTTGGAAAGATTTGAAATTTGGAAAGTTTAAGATTTAGAAAGTTTTAGAGTTTTAGAAAATCTTGAGATTAGGAAAGGCTTGAGTTTAGGAAAGATTTGAAAACTTAGGTTTGAAAAGTTAAGATTTGAAAAGAGGGTAGAATTAGGAAAGGGTTGAATTAGGAAAGATTCGAAAGTTAAGTTTCAAAATTTAGGAAAGATTTTTATATTCAAGTTTTGGAAACTTAAGATTTAGGAAAGGAGAAGCTTAGGAAGGATGTGAATTTAGGAAAGATTTGGATTTTGAAACTTAAGGAAAGATTTGAAGTTTAGGTTTAGGAAACCTATGGTTTAGGAAGGTAGGCAATTAGGAAGGAGTTGAATTGGGAAAGGTTTGGGATTTGTTTCCAAAAACGGATGATTGGATCTAGTTTCCTAAATGGGAAGATTGGATTTGGTTTCCTAAAGGGAAGATAGGATTTGGCAAGGATTTGGAAAGGGAGATTCTAGAAACCCTAGTTTTGAAAAATTATAGTTTCGACGTAGAAAAGAGGTTTTGGAAACGTGTATAGTTTGGATGTGAAAACAAGAGATTTTGAAAACCTAGGTTTGGGGCAAAGTTTGAAAATCATGTTTTTGGAAAGAAAATTAGGGTTTCCTAATTGCGAGTTCTAGGGCTTGATTTGGGCTCCAAAGAGAGAGGATTTTTGAAAACTGCGTTTTTGGAAACGAAGGTTTTCTAGAAGGGAATTCTAGGGAGGAGTCTTTGGAAAGTGAGTTTGAAGATAGAGTTTTTGGAAAAAGATTTTAAAGAGAAGGAGTTTTGGAAAGTGTGTTTTTAGAAACAAGTTTTTTGGAAGGAAATCCTAGAGGGGAGTTTCTAGAAGGGAGATTTTGGAAATAGAGTTTTTTAGAAAGATTTTTTGGAAGGAAATTGTTGGAGAGAGTTTTTAGAAAAATGAATTTAAGGACTGTTTTTAGAAAGTGAATTTTGAGGAGAAAGAGTTTTTGGAAAGGAGTTGAAATAGGAAGCTTTGAAAAATAAATTTTGGGAGGGAGTTTTTGAAAACAATTTTGGAGAGGAGAGTTTTAGGAAAGTATGTTGAAAAAGAGATTTTTAGAAAGAAAGACTTTTTGAAAAGAGAGTTTTTAGAAGGTGTAAAAATATCTCACTTTCCTAAAGCAATTCTAACCATAAGAGGGCTAAAACCACTTTAGGAAAGCGGTTTTGAAAACAACAAGATTTGAAAATATAGACCGTATTGGTCACTTTAAATGTAACACTTTCCTAAAACAATCCTAGCCATGGAAAAGCTAGAATCACCCTAGGATTGTGGTTTTAAAACAAGTTTTGAAAAAGAGATTTTGATGTAATTTTGAAAACATGTTTGAAAACAAATTGAAAAACAACTTTGAAAATGGTTTTTGGAAAATGCAAGATCATGATATGCACAATGCAATTTGGGGTCGTGAACATACAAGGCTAAGGCTTCACCACACAATCAAGGGGGTCGGACCCACGTGGTCTCTAGTTAGACTAGAAGAAAGCCCCCGACACGGTGACTCTCCAATAGCCCAATCTTACACATGGACTAGGAATCCCCTTGTTTCAAGCATGCAAAGAAAAGGGAGGGGGGGGGGGGAAAGAGATGGGGGTTTAAAATAGAGAAAACCCAAGTGGGTTAGGAGAGAGAAGAGAGAGGGGGGAAGTGCGAAAATTTAAATAGGGAGCCTACCGTATGTCTTGTTATTTTGCGCGCCTTGCTTTCTTTGGTCTTCGGTCTTCGTCTTAACCTTCACCTTTAGTCTTCAAGAGTTGTCTTCAAGCTTCAAACTTCAGATTACAACTCTTCAAGTCTTCAAAAGATGGTTGAAGTTTAGTGTATGAATGTATAGGGGATGTATAGGAGTGTATAGGAGGCCAAGGTTTAGTGTATGGTGGCTAGGGTTTGGAAAACCTAGGGAAGCTAGGGTTTTGGAGGTGCTCGAGCTCTGTATATCAAATTATATGATTTTTAGGTTGAGTTTGCGGATCCTTTTCACGTTGAATGAGGCTCTGTATTTATAGAGATTGGACAACACTAGCGCTTGTTGCAGTGGCGCTAGGCCAAAGTTTACACTAGCTCCACTAGGAGTGGCGCCAGGCCATTTTTTGGCTTGGCGCCACTACTAGTGGCGCCAGTCATTTAGGAAATGTTTAAGGTTGGCAAGCAACGTATCTTTGACTAGATTTGGGCGCCTGTACTAGTGACTACCATGTAATTTTTAGCTTGGCTTCACTAGGAGTGACTCTGGAAAGTCCGGGAATGATTTGAAGGAGCCGGGAATGACCCGGAAGGCCGGAAAGGAGCAGGAACACTTAGAATAGTGTCCTGGAGGTATTTGACTTGAAAAGTGAGGATAAGATGTGTCGGAAAGGTTGACCGGGCCTTTAGGGGCAAAACGGTCAATCAAACCGGGAAACTGCCGGGACAGACTCAGATTATCCCGGAAGAAGATTTGGGATCTGAAAACATTATTCAAAATATTTCCAGAGGTTGCTGGTTTGATTTCCAGATCCGGTGTGGTCGAAAAAAAAAACCGGCCCACCAGGGGCAAAATAGTCATTTTGTACCGGGTTGGCCAGAACAGACTCGGAATGATCTGAAAAGGTAAAAGGAGGTTAAGAACACTATAAAAATTAGTCTCAGGAGGTTACCTGTTTGATACCCAGAGCTGGTATGGTCGAAAAAGAAAACCGGCCCATTAGGGGCAAAACGGTCATTTTGTACCGGGTTGGCCGGAACTGACTCGGAATGATCCGGAAAGATAAAAGAAGGTTGAGAGTACTATAAAAAGCAATCTCAGAGGGTTATCGGTTTGATACCCAGAGCTGGTGTGGTTCCCAAGGCATTCGGATGCCTAGGGGCAAAATGGTCATCTTGACTGGAAAGTCTCGGAAAAGGTCCAAAGGGCAGTTTGGTCATTTTTCACCGAAGTGGGCTAACGGACACTGGTGTTGACCTGAGTTTTGAGTGTTTCCACCACTCTAACGGCGGTCGTCGTGACATAGGGGTTTGTTGCCAATTCCCTATATCGACCTATTTGTGAGTATTTCTGCTACTCTAACGGTTTTGTGAGTAGTTTCGCTACTCAGACCGTCTTGAGGAATGAACTGTCTTGAGAGAGGGATTGGAAAGGGGACTTATCGTCTCCGAAGAGACGTGCCTGGGATTGGAACCGTCTCGAGGAATAAACTGTCTCGAGAGAGGGATTGGAAAGGGGTCTTACCGTCTCCCAAAAGACGTGCCTGATTGGAACCGTCTCGAGGAATAAACTGTCTCGAGAGTGGGATTGGAAAGGGGACTTATCGTCTCCAAAGAGACATGCTTAGGTTGGAACCGTCTCGAGGAATAAACTATCTCGAGAGTGGGATTGGAAATGGGACTTATCGTCTCCGAAGAAACGTGCCTGGATTGGAACCGTCTCGAGGAATAAACTGTCTCGAGAGTGGGGTTGGAAAGGGGACTTATCGCCTCTGAGGAGATGTGCCTAGGTTGGAACCGTCTCAAGGAATAAACTGTCTCGAGAGAGGGGTTGGAATCGGAAAGGAAAGGACAATGCCCCTAAGGGCATTTTGGTCATTTTACCCTATTTGGGCCTGACAGGCCCGCGAAGCGATGGAAAGACGGGATTTGGACCTAGAGAATTGGTTTCGATAGGAATATGCCCACAATGACTTAAACAAAAGTCTGGACGGAGTGTAGACTGCCGAGCGGTCAAAAATGGGGTGCTTACACCCTGGTAGGCCGGTCGCCTTTTTCGACAACACCGGCTCTGGGTATCAAACCGATAACCTTTGGGAACATTCTAAATAATGTTTCCAAATCTTGAGTCTTCTTACAGGATATTCTAAGTCCATCCCGGCAGCTTTCTGGCCCAATTGACTGTTTTGCCCCTGATGGCTTGGTCAACCTTTCTAACACACCCTAACATCCTTTTTCAAGTCCATTACCCCTAGGACCCTGTTCTAAGGGTTCCTGCCCTTTTCTGGCCTTCCGGGCCATTCCCGGTCCCTTAAATCCTTCTCGGACCTTCCGGGGCCACTTCTAGTGAAGTCAGGTTAAAAATTGCAAGGTAGTCACTTGTACAAGCGACCAAATCTTCTGAAGATATGTTGTTTGCTGACCTTAAAGCTTTCCTAAGTGGCTGGCGCCACTAGTAGTGACGCCAAGGCAAATATTGGCCTGACGCCACTCCTAGTGGTGCCAGAAGGAAT
This sequence comes from Euryodendron excelsum, assembly GCA_033060915.1. Lineage (NCBI taxonomy): Eukaryota > Viridiplantae > Streptophyta > Magnoliopsida > Ericales > Pentaphylacaceae > Euryodendron > Euryodendron excelsum. The sequence continues at coordinate 25,388,448 of CM065379.1, forward strand.
TTTGGTTTGGCGCCACTGCAATAGGCGCTATGTCATTCTTTTCTCTATAAATACAGAGTCTCGTCCAACATGAAATAGGTCCGCAAACTCAGTCTAGAAACCCTACTATTTGATATACAAAGCTTGTAGCCTCCCTAAACCCTAGTCTTCTTTAGGTTTTCCAAACCCTAGCCTTTATACACAAACCCTAGCCTCTATACACAAACCCTAGCCTCCTATACACTCACATACACTCCTATACACTCATACGCTAGCCTCCAAAGCCCCCATTGAAGACTTAAAGTGCTACAACTTCCAAGCTCCCGAAGATCGAAGAAAAGTTCTCGAAGACTGAAGCAAAGTAAGGACCGAAGCAAGAAAAGCAAAGCGCTCAAAGAAAAGCAAAATAAACAAGATGCAAGGTAGGCTTGCTATTTAAGTTTATGCATCTTCCCCCTCTCTCTTCTCTCTTTGAACCCACTTGGGTTTTCTTCTATTTTCATCCCCATTTTCTTCCCCCCCTTTCTTACATGCTTGAAACAACGAACTTCCCGGTCCATGTGTAGGATTAGGCTATTGGAAGGTCACCGTATCGGGGGCTTTCTTTTAGTCTAACCGGAGACCACGCGGGTTCGGCCCCCTTAATTATGTAGTGAAGCCTTTAACCTTGTATGTTCACGACCCCAACTTGCATTGTGTATATCATGATCTTGAATTCTTCCAAAATTCATTTTCAAACTTGTTTTCAAAACTTGCATTAAAATCATTTTTAAAACTTGTATCAAAATCTTCTTTTTCAAAACTTGTTTTCAAAATCACAATCCTAAGGTGATTCTAGCATTTCTATGGCTAGGGCTGCTTTAGGAAAGTATTACATTTAAAGTGACCAATACAGTCCATATTTTCAAGTCCTCGTTGTTTTCAAAACTACTATCTTAAAGTGGTTCTAATCTTATTATTGTTAGAATCGCTTTAGGAAAGTGAGATATTTTATATACTTTCTAAAAACTCCCTTTTCAAATCTTTCCTTCTAAAAAATCCCTTTTTTTTCAACATGCTTTCTAAAAGCTCTTTTCAAAAAATTCTTTTCCAAAAACTCTCTTTTCAAAGTTCACTTTCTAAAAACTCCTTTCTAGGATTGCTTTCCAAAAATCTCCCTTTCTAAAAATTCACTTTCTAAAAACTCTTTTCTTAGAGCCCAAGTCAAACCCTTGAACCCACAATTAGGAAACCCTAGTTTTCTTTCCTAAAACACGATTTTCAATCTTGCCTCAAACCCTAGGTTTCCAAAATCTTCCTTTTTATATCGAAATCATAAGTTTCCAAAACCAATTTCCTACGTCAAAACTATAGTATTCTAAATCTAGGATTTCTACAACACCATCCTTCCAAATCCATGTCAAATCCAATCTTCCCTTAGGAAAACAAATCCAATCTCCCTCTAGGAAACTAGATCCTATCCTCTGTTTTTGGAAACAAAATCAAACCATCTCTTTTCAGAAACAAAATCCAATCCTTTATTTTAGGAAATAGGAATCTCAATCCTTCCAAATCTAAATCTTTCCTAATTCAAATCCTTTCTAATCTCATACTTTCCTAAACCATAGGTCTCCAAAACTTAAACTTTCAAATCTTTCCTAAATCTAAACCTTCCCTAATTCCACCCTTTCTGGTGTGCTGTCGTGGGCACCCAAAAATAAAATCGATAGCCAAAAAACAAATATGTAGTAGTGCAAGTAAGGATTGTTCCCACAAAGAGTGTTTAGCCTAGTTTTATGCTATGTGAACAAGGATTAGGGGGTTTTGGATTTAATGAAAACTATTTTAATAATCACAACTACGAATCAATTCAGATTAAAGTATTGAAATCAATCAAAATAACAAACCTTGGTCTAGGTCAACATCCACCATCGGAATTTACAACTGATCATCGATGCAAACATATCGATTCATACATTGAATATTCATCGTCAGAATTATTTTCCTATCTCTCTTTAGCCATAGGTAATTAGAAACAAGTGATCTAATTAACCCTAACTGTTAAACAACCTAGGAAAAACACACAAGGTTTAATCTAGTAGTAGCCTTAAGAATTAGAGAGATCAATGAAACTAAATAACACAAGCACAAGCAGTTGCATTTAATTTAGTCGAATGCCCTTCCTAAGATATAATAATTCCCAACGCAGTAAATCATTAAATCCTAGTTACTTCACAAATCAGAGAAATCAAACAATTACAGATTTGATATCTAACTCAGCAGTAGATTGCAATGATTAATAAACTAGTAGGCCTCCTAGCGATTAAACACGACAATCATGAAAATAAGCATAGAACAACATTCGATACTCAAAGCATAAATCAAATAGTGAAAACAAATTAGATCTCACAGTTTATTATTAATTTCGAGGTTTCTGTCTCCTTTGACCAAGATTCAGGGTTTAGCCATGCAAGGCCATAAAAACAACTCAAATAATGACCTAGAATAATTTAAAAAATGACCAACCCTAGAAACAAAACAATCCCAACTTTTATAGGCTTTTGAAAATCTGCAGCTGCGCACGACCATTCGAACACCCTTTCCACCGTTCAAACGGATTGGACTATCGTTCAAACGGTACGTCGAATGCACTTCGTACTGTAAAACTTGCTCTTTGAATCTTTCGAAAGCTCTTCGAACCTGGTCTTAACGTGTATCCGTTTAACGTAGTGTTCGAACACATCTACTACCGTTCGAACGCCTCTTAGGACCGTTCGAATGCCTCTTCGAACGCTGCGTGTTTTTTTGCTCGAATTCATCCCTTTTCAGCTAGGATCCTTTTTCTGAGCATTCCATAGCACCTTAAGTCAAAATATAAGAATAGTGAGTGCCTTTAGGTACCAAATAAGTATAAAAGATTAAACATTACAGGATAAAAATATGATATTTGCATTCTCATCAAATTCCCCCACACTTAAACTTTGTTCGTCCTCGAGCAAAACTCAAACTCACTTTCCTAATATATCAAATTCTCAACAAAGAACAACCAAACTCTTCAAAACTTATAACATATCATGGACAACATTCTCGAACAACTTACAATCACTTAGCAAGCATTTCCACTTAAAGATGGAGTAAACTAAATATGTAGACCCTTACAGATATAAACATTCTACTCTCATGTATCACTCAATTTCATTCCAATGGAAATGATCTACCATAGGCTCGCATATCTTCTCATTCTCCATCACTAAGATCACATACAGAACACAAATCATAAGGACTTTTCAAGGGTTATAACGGGTTTAGGATCAAGGTGGGAATATTTGGGAATGTAGCTCAAAAGCCATCGAAACTAGTGGAGCAAAAATGAACCAACCCAATTTTGAATATATAAAACATATAAAACCAATCACTCCATTTAACAACTTCTATCTTTGTATAGATCCCATATAAATAGACCCATCTCTTAGAATTTTAGGAGGAATTATGAACATGGATAATTTGTAACATTAAAAGCAATTTCCTCCATCACTTCCTTTCTCTGTTTTTTTCTTACTTTTTTTTCTTTCTTTTTTTTTCTTTTTTTCAAAATTACATCAACAATGGAACTCATGAATTGAGAATGAAAACACGTTCCTTTTCACCAACCATAGCCCTACCACAATTCCGGACACCCCCACACTTATTTCTCGCGGACCCTTACATATCATAAGAATGAACAATGCTCCACTAGCTCTACAGCTTGGGTAAAGGCATTATTAATTTTCAGGTTTAAAGCTTATAATGTGGGTTCACAATAATAACATATCAAGCTCAAAGGGGTTCACGAAGGGAAAAATTAATTACAAGGTAGGCTATTTGGCTTATATAGCTTATAACAAAGATGGCATTAATCATGTTCATGTATGCATGTGTCAATATGACCTCAAAGAGAATCAAGGCAAGTTCTAGAGAAACAAATCCAAGGAAGAATATCTCACATGAAAGCAAATAGTGACTGATATGGATATGTCAGTCTAAAGGCTCAAAATCTCACCGGCTTTTGTCTACCAAATTTAGTCACTCCAATCTCAAGTAAAATAACTAGACTAATTAATTCTAAGTTGGAAGATTACTTATTCAATCATGTTATGAATTCTTCAAGCTTAATTGAATCTTTTATTTTATTTCTTTTAACAAATACGAAAACACAACCTAAATCCCCTCCCCCACACTTAAAACTTACATTGTCCCCAATATAAAGTAAAATGCACAGAAAGGGCAGAGATAACGAATATATAAATGAAAAAATAAGAAAAGAAAAATGAACTACTCTTGGGTTGCCTCCCAAGTAGCGTCTTTGTTTATTGTCGTGGCCTCGACTTCATGCTTCCTTCTTCAATCTGTTTAAAAAAACTCGTTTCATTTTTCAATAAATCAATGGTGTTCAAAGATATCCTAAAATTTTTCAAAATCATCTCAAATTTTTTCAAAATATTTCAACATTTTTCTAAATTTTAAACTCCCTTTCTCAATTTTCTCCATTTTTCCTATTTTCCTAAGCCTTTTTTCTATTTTTCAAAAAATCAAAAAATTCAAAAATTTTCAAAAAATCAAAAAACTTCATACGGTTGTTAAACACATTTTTCTAAGGCACACAGTATAAAAATCTAGCTAAAAAACTCAACACCTAAGCTTGTAGGAACAAATCCCCGATTCCTGCAGAAACCCCCTTCACATGATCACGGAAAATCACTCAAATTCAATCAAACAAGCATCAAAATGCAAAAATAACTTCACCACAGTGTCTAAAACATATCAAAACATCAATTTTCACTGTTCACACAACTCAAACAGAATTCTACACGTCAAAATCAACAGAAAATTGAAAACTCACCTCTTGGAGTTCTCCGGCGAAATCTTCTCTCCCGGTGACTTTTTCGGTGATGGTGTCTACTTCCGACAATCCCCCATGGTCTCCAAGAGATGCCCCTTCAATGTCTAGGTCAGTTTCCTTACAATACCTCTCGGTTTTGCAAAAATTTTCCAAAATCCAGCAAGTGTTCGAACCAGAAATTTTTCTGGTTTTGATCCTAAGCCTGGTGCCACGCCAAGCCATTTCTTCCAAAAGTGCCACAGCTAGTGGCGCTAGTTGCCAATTCTGGGTAGCTTTGCCCTTTTCGGGCCAAAACTCGATTTTAAAGGCCTATTGGGCCCAATATTAGTTTTTACAACCCCGTCTTCCAAAATTTTCAAAGTTCGTCCCTCCGACCACCTCACGGTCAACATGGACCTCTTACTCTATCGTTTTCTGTCTTCGACAAGCAAAGACAAAAAGAGGGGCAGCTGTAAGCATCCCTTTTTGACCGCTCGACAGTCTATAGTCTATCCTGACTTGTATTCAAGTCAATATGGACATATTCTGAGTCAAATCAACTTTCCAAGTCTAATCTCGTCAATCAAATTGCTTCGCGGGCTAGCTAGGCCCAAATAGAGGCAAAATGACAAAATGCCCTTAGTGGTAATGTTTGATCCAATTCCAAAAGGCAAGTCTTTCTAAAGACGGTAAGTCCTCTTTTTAATTCCAATTCCAATTAAATCTAGCACACCTTTCGAGAAAGTTGATTCCTTAAGGTGGCAAGACCATCCAATTCGGCACGTTTCCGAGTGAATTCTTCGGAATAGTATGTCCCTTCAAACCCGTTGACCGGGATGAGACCCCAAGTCCCCTAGATGGTAAAACAGTCCACCTTTGGCACCTGCTAGCCCGCCAATGCAAAAATGTCCGTTTTGGCACGCCTTTTGAAAAAGTTGATTCCTCAAGCGTTAAGTCCATTTAGCAGCTTCTTGAGATCAGGTAGTCTCGGGAATGATCACGAACCGTCAGAGTAGCGGAAGTATTCGTAAACATCGGAACCGTCAGAGTAGCAGAAGTACTTGCAAACAGGTCGATATAGGGAATTGCCAACAAACCGCTGTATCACGGGACCGTTGTTAGAGGGGCGGAAACACTCAAAACCCGGGTCAACACCGATATCTACTAGCCCCCTTCGGTGAAAAGTGACCAAACTGCCCCTAGGGCCATTTCCGACATGTTTCTCGAGAAAGTACGTAAATCCTCAGAACGGTAAGTCCAGCTTTCCAAGATTGACTTAAAAGAATTCTGGCATGATTAAGTGCCTTCTAGTCAGTTTCAGGCCAATTTCGAGACTTTTCGGTCAAGATGACCATTTTGCCCCTAGGCATCTGAACGCCCCGAGAACCACACCGGCTCTTGGTATCAAACCGGTAACCTCTCGAGAACGCTTCTTATAGTATTCCTGGCCTTTCATTATCTTTCTGGATCATTCCGAGTCAATTTCGGCAAATCCAGTGCGCAATGACCATTTTACCCCTGGTGGGCCGGTTGCCTTTTCCGACCACACCAGCTCTGGGTATCAAACCGATAACCTTTGGGAACATTCTAAAGAATGTTTCCAAATCTCCAGTCTTCTTCTGGGATATTCCGAGTCCATCCCGGTAGCTTTATGGCCCGATTGACCGTTTTGCCCCTAATGGCCTGGTCAACCCTTTCAACACACCCTGACATCCATTTTCAAGTCCATTACCCCCGGGACCCTGTTCTAAGGGTTCCTGCCCTTTTTCGGCCTTCTGGGCCATTCCCGAACCTTCCAAAGCCACTCCTAGTGAAGCCAGGCTAAAAATTGCATGGTAGTCACTAGTACAGGCGCCCAAATCTTCTGAAGATACATGATTTACCGACCTTAAAACTTTCCTAAGTGGTTGGCACCACTACTAGTGGCGCTAAGGCAAATATTGCCCTGGTGCCACTTTTAGTGGTGCTAGAAGGAATTTTGGCCTAGCGCCACTACAACAGGCGCTGTGTCATTCTTCTCTATATAAATATAGAGCTTCCTCAAGCGTGAAACAGGTCCGCAAATTCAGTCTAGAAACCCTACTATTCGATATACAAAGCTCGTAACCTCCCTAAACCCTAGTCTTCTTTAGGTTTTCCAAACCCTAGCCTCTTATACACTCACATACACTCCTATACACTCATACGCTAGCCTCCAAAGCCCCCATTGAAGACTTGAAGTGCTACAACTTCGTAGTTTTCGAAGATCAAAGACAAGTATTTGAAGACTGAAGCAAAGCAAGGACTGAAGCAAGAAAACAAGCAAGAAAAGCAAAGTAAAATAAACAAGACATAAGGTAGGCTTGCTATTTAAGTTTATGCATCTTCCCCCTCTCTCTTCTCTCTTTGAACCAACTTGGGTTTTCTTCTATTTTAATCCCTCATCTTCTTCCCCCTATTTCTTGCATCCTTGAAATAAGAGACTTCCCGGTCCATGTGTAGGATTAAGCTATTGGAGGGTCACCGTGTCGGGGGCTTTTTATTAGTCTAACTAAAGACCACATGGGTACGGCCCCCTTGATTATGTGGTGAAGCCTTTAACCTTGTATGTTCATGATCTCAACTTGCATTGTGCATATCATGATCTTGCATTCTTCCAAAATTCGTTTTCAAACTTGTTTTCAAAACTTGCATTAAAATCTTTTTTAAAACTTGCATCAAAATCTTCTTTTTCAAAACTTGTTTTCAAAATCACAATCCTAAGGTGATTCTAGTTTTTTCATGGCTAGGGTTGCTTTAGGAAAGTGTTACATTTAAAGTGACCAATACGGTCCATATTTTCAAGTCCTCGTTGTTTTCAAAACTACTATCTTAAAGTAGTTCTAATCTTTTTATAGTTAGAATCGCTTTAGGAAAGTGAGATATTTTATATACTTTCTAAAACCTCCATTTTCAAATCTTTCCTTCTAAAAAATCTCCTTTTTTTCAACATGCTTTCTAAAAGCTCTTTCCAAAAAATCCTTTTCCAAAAACTCTCTTTTCAAAGTTCACTTTCTAAAAACTCCTTTCTAGGATTTCCTTATAAAAATCTCACTTTTTAAAAATTCACTTTCCAAAACCTCTTTTCTTAGAGCTCAAGTCAAACCCTAGAACCCACAATTAGGAAACCCTGGTTTTCTTTCCTAAAACACGATTTTCAATCTTGCCTCAAAACCTATGTTTCCAAAATCTTCCTTTTTACATTGAAATCATAAGTTTCCAAAACCAATTTCCTACGTCAAAACTATAGTCTTCCAAATCTAGGATTTCTAAAACATCATCCTTCCAAATCCATGCCAAATCCAATCTTCCCTTAGAAAACCAAATCCAATCTCCCTCTAGGAAACTAGATTCTATCCTCTGTTTTTGGAAACAAAATCAAACCATCTCTTTTTAGAAACAAAATCCAATCCTTTGTTTTAGGAAATAGGAATCTCAATCCTTTCAAATCTAAATCTTTCCTAATTCAAATCCTTCCTAATCTCATACTTTCCTAAACCATAGGTCTCCAAAACTTAAACCTTCAAATCTTTCTTAAATCTAAACCTTCCCTAATTCCACCCTTTCCTAATTACATTCCTTTCCAAATTTCGACTTTCTGAATCCAAATCTAAGTTTTCAAATCTTTCTTAAACTCAAACTTTTTCTAATTTCAGGAATTTCTAAAATCAAACTTTGAATCTTTCCTAAATTCTAAACTTTCCTAAACTTCAAATCTTTCTAAATCTAAAACTTTATAAACTCAAAACTTTCGTACTTTCAAAACTTCCATATTTCGAAACATTCCAAATTCAAAACTTTCCTAAAATGAAACCTTTCCTAGTTCAAAACCTTTCTTATTTTAAAACTTTCCTAAAATAGAACTTTCCTAAAATAACATTTTCCTAAAATGAAAGTTTCCTAATTCGAAACTTTCATAAATCCAATCTTTCCCTAATCTTGCAAGTCCAACATTTGAGTCAAATCATTCTTAATCTCAAGTCATTTCTGAATTCTATCTTTCCTAAGTCTAGGTTTTCCAAACCTCAGTCTTTCCAAAACAAGTCCAAATCTTTCTTCTAAGTTTTATATTTCCAAATCAAAGTCTGATCTTTTCAATTCCAAATTCCAAATTCCAATCTTTTATTCTAAGTTCAACTCCAACTCATTTTTCAATCAAATCTTCTATTTTCTATCGGACTCTTGTCTGGGCTACGACTGGCCTGATTCCTCCAAAAGGATACGTAGGTAACCCTCATGGGTGTGGTCACAATCTTTTTCAAGCTTCTACTTCTATAACTTCTTTCCTATTTCCAATTCAATGTTCTATTTCCAACTTCCAATTCCATAATCTATTTCAAGTTTCCAATTCCAAAAATCTATTTTTAAAATTTCTATTTTCAATTTCTAAAACTTTCCAATTTTAATTCTATCTTTTCAAATCAAATCAAGTTCCTTTCAAATCTATTTCCAAATCTATTTTCAGACTTTCTTTTCTTGCACTTACTTATCATGCATCATGTCTTTTTAAACATTCTTTTTCTAACGTAAATAAGGTTGGACATTTGTTAGTTGAAGACTCTCATAGGTGAATCTAGGGTGAATAGACATGTAGGTACCGCAAGGGCAGGGTAGGGTGATGGCTTAGTACGTCTTCCCTGCACGTAACCAACCTCTGAACCTAGGATCACTGTTTTTGAAAGACCAAAATGGAGTTTATTTTCAAAAAGGGCTTAAAAATTTTTCAAAGGTTGCCAAATAACCTGTTTTCTTAAAAACCTTCTCTTGAGGAAGTATTTTCAAAAACCCTAAGTGTAGTCTTCGGATTGTGCTTAGTTTTAGGTGACCTAACTCACCTTAATCAAGTTAGGTGGTAACTCCAAATGTTTTCCAAAAGCCCCTTATATTGGAAACCTCGCATCTCTTTCATGTAAACATTCTAATCTATAAGTTTTGATACATAACATTAGTATAACTTGCATGCATTTAAAAGTATGACATTTATATTGGAATATAATCATTGATGCATGGAAAACCTATGGAAAACATTGCATGATATGGAATTGAACTTAAAACATTTGGAAAATAATAGGGTTTTACTCATGGCATATCGTTACTCACCTCTATCCTTAAGGATTGGTGCTAAACAAGGGTGCTCCTACGCACAGAGTATATAGAAGCATCAAACACAAGACCCTAATGCAATGCAAGAATTATAAAAGTTGAGGTTGAAAACATTGATACCTTAACAATAGTTCATTCAATGCATCTCATTCTCATCAGAAAAATGAAACTATATTCTAGGTCAATTTCACTTGAAAATAGGCTTAAAGACCTTTAATTTGATAGGTAATGGGTTGAAAATACATTTTGGATGAAGAAGTTATGTCCTATGAAAAATGGACTAAAATTCTGAAGAACAATACTGCCGATAGAAATTTTGGTTTACTTTTAAAATTCTATATCCCCAAATTTATAAGAAAGTATAGTACAAACTTTATATGAGTATAAAGGTCTATCAATCTACTTTCAAATGCTTTAAACAATGCATCAATCCGAGTTTTTTTAGAGCAAGTTATGCACATTTTACTAAAGAGTGTCGGAGCTGTCAAACACTAGCGTCAGCAAGACATCCTGTTGACCCGAGGGCTCGACATCTCCAAAAATACCATCGTCAAGATGATAAATGTTGCATTCTGACAACCCAAGGGCTTGACATCTCCAAAAATACCATCCTCAGGACGATAAATGTTGCGTCTTGACAACCCAAGGGCTTGACATCTCCAAAAATACCATCGTTAGGACAACAAATGTTAAGACCTGACGACCTGTGGCTACCACAAGCTTCAAAACTGATCGTTAGGACAATAATACACACCATCCTAATAATCCATGCACATCATGGTTCAAAAAATGGGTTCTCCAAGCCTTAGATTCTATTCCAAACCACCACAAACTCTACCAATGCTTCTAGGGTTCAAAGATTGACCCAAGAATACTACAATATCTCAAAATGAAGCTAAACCAACAAGTAAATCAAAGGAATCTTGGATTTTAAATCTCAAACCCAACATGCACAAATTTGGGGGTTTTTAACCCCAACTCCCAACCCATCAACATATGCTTACAAGCCCTCAAAATCTAACCAAATGGGACTCAAAAGTGTCTCCAAACACAAAAACACATATGTATTTACATGTACAAAAGGTTAGGGTTCATACCTTTCTTCTAAGTTTTTTTAAGCTTCAACAATGGCTTCTTCTAGCTTAGATGGAGCTCCTCCAACCTTCTTCCTTCTCTTCTCCCTCTCTTCAATTGCTCTTCTTCTCTCTGTATTCTTCTTCTTCTCATCAAGTGTGTGTGTGTGTGTGTGTGATTAAAAGCCCACCATGAGAATTAATCCCATATGTGTCACACCTAAAGCATATATTGGCTCACTTTTGGAGACAGGGGGTTTGCCCCTGTATGCAAGCACCTTACCATTGATCAAGCATCTATACTCATCCTTACATTCATTTGTTCACAGAAAAGGGGTACATTGAACTTCTGGGTTTAAAATATAAAAGAGGTAAAGTACACTTTAATAGGGGGTGGGGGAACATTTTTCTTTGGACTTCCAACTATCTAATTTTTCATATGAAATCCTAAACTACTCTTGAGTCTTCGGATTAGCCTTCTTTGGATTTGACGTCGAGGAGGTTGCTAAAAGACCTTGTTGATTGGTTGCCCCTTGTCTTCTTGGCAATCCTATCTCCGTGAGCATAGAGGGATTGGGGCCCCTCTTATGGAATGACTTGAAATGCATGCAATCATTCCTTAGGTTTATGTGGGAACCCTTAGGGTTTGGGTAAGTTTAATGCAAGGGAGAGTGACCCTGGTGTCACCCTCGATGGGTTGATCATATGCATAAGAATGGAGTGATTTGAGTTACTTCAGAACTCTTGTCTTGGGATGCAATATTATATGTATAAATATGGATGCAAAGAGCATAAAGAAAGAGAATGCAATTGAAGTAAATATATATGCATGAGTGGTTATACAGGCATTATGATAGTAAGAATACAGACATTATAACAATAGGAATAAACATATATAGAGGACAATAAAAGCAGTCGCCCTTTCCTCCATGGTTTTGAAATCAGTGCGCGTGTCTTAAATCCGGCAGAGGTTTGGCCATGTATGGTGTCTATATAAGCATGAGGTTGAGGGTTTACTAATGCGTCCTAAAAAGGCTCGGTTCTCGAATCATCAAACCTAGGCCTACTCCCCGAGGTGGTGCCATAATCGGTTGGTGATCCGAGTGGGGGAACCATCAAGAGGCCGTCGGCAAAGAAACTGACACAGCATCTTGCCCCCAACCAATATACCATTTCCCCTTCTAACTAGAAGGGACAAATCAGGGTAGAGAATGCAAATATGCAGAATGCAAGTGCAAGTGCAGTGTGTGTGTAATTTTTGAAAGCGGAGGAAAGAGCCAACAACTCCCATCCATCCTGTTCATCACATTCATGCATAGCAGTTAATAAAATATAAATAAAAATGCTACCTACAAAAAAAAAGATGCAAGAGTTAGTATGTGGATGGCAAACTTAATGCAAGATAATATGAATGGAGTTAAATACATATTTTTGAAAATAATTTTAAAAATTGAAAGTGGATAGAATTGGACAAGTTAATTAAAGACTCTACATGGGTGAAGGGTGAAGAGACATGACTGTGGCCTAACCCTTTAAGTGTCCCCAGTGGAGTCGCTAGTTGTCGCGCCCAGATTTTTCGCACTCGAGGAATACACACACAAGCGGGAAAAATACTGTACTCTCCCATTAGAACTCATCCCCCTAGAAGAATTGATTTGATTAAGGGCTTTTGAAAAACAAATTGGAGTCGCCACCTAACTTGATTAAGGTAAGTTAGGTCACCTAAATCTAAGCACAATCCAACGATTACACTTAGAGTTTTTGAAAAAGTTTTTTTGAAAATACTTCCTCAAGAAAGGGTTTTTAAGAAAAGAGGTTGTGTGGCAACCTTTGGAAATATTTAAGCCCTTTTTGAAAATAACTCCATTTTGGTCTTTGAAAACAATGATCTAAGTTCGAAGGTTGGTTACGTGTAGGGAAGATGTACTAAGCCATCATTCTACCCCGCCCTTGCGGTACTTACATGTCTATTCCCCCTAGATTCACCAATTAGAGTTTTTAACTAATACATGTCCAAAACTATCCACTTTAGAAAAAAAAATTTCGAAAGAAATTGACATGATGCATGATATGCAAGTGCAAGAATAAGATTTTGATTTTGATTTTGAAAATATGTTTGAAAAGAAGAATTGAAGTTTGCAATTGAAAAGAAAGTTTTAGAAATTGAAATCAAAGATTTGAAAATAGTTTTTTGAAATTAGAAACTTGAAATAGATTATGGAATTGGAAGTTTAAGAAAAGTTATGAAATTAGATATTTGAAAAAAGTTATAGAATTGGAGATTTGAAAAAAGTTATGACCGCACCCATGAGGGTTGCCTACGTATCCCTTTTGAGGAATCAGGTCAGTCATAGTTCAGACGAAAGTCCAATAGAAAATAGAATGTTTGATTTGAAAAATAGATTCTGATTTGAAAAAATGGTTTGATTTGAACCTAGAATCGAAGATTAGAAATTGGAATTTGGAATTGAAAGGATTGGACTTTGATTTGGAAAGATAGAACTTGGAAGAAGAATTTGGACTTGTTTTGGAAAGATTGAGATTTAGGAAACCTAGACTTAAGAAATATAGGACTTAGAAAAGACTTGAGGTTTAAGAAAGATTGGACTTGACTTGGAAGGGGTTTTAGAAAAGATTTAACTTGAATGTTGGACTTGGAAGATTAAGGAAGTTGGATCTTAAGAAAGATTGGATTAAGGAAATGTTCAAATTAGGAAAGTTTCAAAATAAGAAAGTTCCATTTTAGAAAAGATTTCGAATTCGGAAAGTTTAAAATAGGAAAGGTTTGAAATTGAAAAGTTTTGAATGAGGAAAGTTTTGAAATTTAGAAAGTTTAGAGTTTGGAAAGTTTTGAATTTAGAAAGTTTTGGCTTTGGAAAGATTTGAAATTTAGAAAGTTTAGAATTTGGAAAGATTTGAAATTAAAAAAGGTTTAAATTTTAGAAAGATTCAAAGTTTAAGTTTTAGAAATACTTGAAATTAGGAAATGTTTGAGTTTAAAAAAAATTTGAAAATTTAGATTTGGAAAGTTATGGAATTAGGAAGATTAAGAAGCTTAAAGTTTTAGGAAAGATTTGAAAGTCTAAGTTTTGGAAACTTAAGATTCAAGAAGGTATGAGATTAGGAAGAATTGGATTTCTATTTCCTAAAACAAAAGATTGGATTTTGTTTCTAAAAGGAGGTGATTTGATTTTATTTTCAAAAACGGAGGATAGGATCTAGTTTCCTAAATGGGAGATTTGATTTAGTTTCCTAAAATGGAAGATTTGATTTGGCATGGAATTGGAAATCCTAGATTTGGAAGGCTATAGTTTGATGTAGAAATAGGTTTTGGAAATTTATGCTTTTGATGTAAAAAAAGAGATTTTGAAAACCTAGGTTTTAAGGCAAGATTGAAAATCATGTTTTAGAAAAGAAAATTAGAGTTTCCTAATCGTTGGCTCTAGGGCTTGACTTGGGCTCCAAGAAAAGAGATTTTGAAAAGTGAATTTTTTGGAAAGGAAGATTTTTGGAAGAATATCTTAGAAAAGAGTTTTTACAAAGTGAATTTGAAAAGAGAGTTTTTGAAATGAATTTTTGGAAAAAGTTTTTTAAGAAGAAAACTTCAGAAGCGTTTTTAGAAAGTGAATTTTGAAGAGAGCTTTTTGGAAAGGAGTTTGAAAAGAGTTTTTAGGAAAGTAAGTTTTGTGAAGAGAATTTTTAGAATGCAATTTTGGAAAGGAGATTGGAGAGAGTTTTTAGAAAGTATATTGGAGAAGAGATTTTAGAAAATAGATTTGAAAAGAGATTTTGGAGAGGATTTAAAAAGAGGTTTTGGAAAGTAGGTTTGAAAAGCAATTTGGAAAGGGATTTGAATGTGGACTTTTACAAGTCTCTAAAAATATCTCACTTTCATAAAACAATTTTAACCATGAAGGAATTAGAACCATTCTAGGATTATGGTTTTGAAAACAACAAGGATTTGAAAATATGGACCATATTAGTCACTTAAAATGTAATACTTTTCTAAAGCAATCTTAACCATAGAAAGGCTAGAATCACCTTAGGATTGTGGTTTTGAAAACAAGTTTTGAAGAAGAAGATTTTAACACAAGTTTTCAAAACGTTTTTGACACAAGTTTTGAAAACGATTTTCGATGCAAGTTTTGAAAACAATATTTGGAGAGATGCATGATCATGATATGCACAATGTAAGTTGGGGTCGTAAACATACAAGGTTCAATGCTTCATCACATAAACAAGGGGGGCCTACCCCACGTGGTCCCTAGTTAGACTAAGAGAAAACCCTCGACATGGTGACTTTTAATAGCCTAATCCTACACATGAACCAGAGAGTCCCTTGTTTCAAGAATGCAAGAAAGGGGGTGTAGAAGATGGGGGATTAAAATAGAAGAAAACCCAAGTGGGTTCGGAGAGAGAAGAGAGAGGGGGAAACTGCGAAAACATAATAGGAAACCTACTGTCGCGCCCAGATTTTTCGCACTCGAGAAATACTCACACAAGTAGGAAAAACACTGTACTCTCTCATTAGAACTCACCCTCCTAGAAGAATGAGTGCGACTAGGTTTGAATTGAAAATTGGTTTGAATAAAGGGCTATTGAAAAAGATTCGGAGTCGCCACCTAACTTGATTAAGGTGAGTTAGGTCACCTAAAAACTAAGCATAATCCGAAGACTACACTTAGGGTTTTTGAAAAAAGGTTTTGAAAATATCTCCTCAAGAGAGGGTTTTAAAGAAAACAGGTTGTTTGGCAACCTTTGGAAAATATTTAGCCCTTTTTAGAAAAATAACTCCGTTTGGTCTTTGAAAACAGTGATCTAGGTTCGGAGGTTGGTTACATGTAGGGAAGACGCACTAAGCTATCACCCTACCCCGCCCTTTCGGTACCTACATGTCAATCTATCCTAGATTCACCTATGAGAGTCTTTAACTAACTATAGTTCAATCCTATTCACTTTGAAAAACAATATTTATAAACTAACATGATGCATGATATGCAAGTGCAAAATAAGAGAGAATTGAAGAATAGATTTAAAAAGAGATTAATTTGATTTGAAAATAGATTTGAAGAGATGGAATTGAATTTGGAAATAGAAATTTGAAATTGGAAGTTTGAAAGTAGATTGGAATTTGAGATTTGAAAAGATTTTGAAAACCACACCCATGAGGGTGGAATTGAAAGTTTGAAAAATGTTGTGACCGCACCTATGAAGGTTGCCTACATATCCCTTTGGGGGAATCAGGTCAGTCGTAGTTCGGACCGGAGTCCAATTGAAAATTGAAGAGTTGATTTGAAGAAAAAAAGATTGAATTGGAAGAAAGAAACTGAATTGAAAATTGGATTTGGTTTGAGATTAGAAAAGGAGATTGGAAATTGAAATTTTGGAAAAGATTGGACTTGGATTTGAAAAGATAGATTTGGACTTGTTTTGGAAAAGAAAAGGTTTAAGAAAACTTAGACTTAGGAAAGAGAAGAGACCTAGCAAAGATTTGACTTGGCTTGGAAGATTTGGAAGGATTGGATTTTAGGAAATGTTTGAATTAGGAAAGGTTCAAGTTAGGAAAGTGTCATTTTAAGAAAGTTTTATTTTTGGAAAGTTTTGAAATTAGGAAAGTTTTGAATTAAGAAAGTTTCAACTTAGGAAAGCGTTGTTTTAGGAAAGTTTCGAATTAGGAAAGTTTTAGGTTTAGAAAAGTTTTCACTTTAGGAAAGTTTTGAAACAGGAAGGTATTAAATTTAGAAATGTTTTTGAATTAGGAAAAGTTTAGTTTAAGAAAGGCTTAGAATTTAGAAAGTTTCAAGTTAAGAAAGTTTTGACTTTTGGGTGATCGGACACTTATTCACTTCCCCTTTTTCGAAGTCGTTTGATCGAGGAGGTCGAGGATGGGCCATTCCCCCATTCTCTGTTTCTTGTTGGTCATGAAAATCTGAGCTTTTTGAGGTGTGAGCCAGTACCGAAGATATCTGAGGGGTGGCTTCAGTTCCTTTTTATATTTTGCTTTGTTCCCTGTTTCCAATTTGAGAGAAAAAGAAAGACACAAAGTGAGTTTTGTACAAAAACAGTTTAAGAATGCCCCGGTAAGGGGTGAACGCATGTCATACTTTTTTTATTTTTTTATTTTTTTATTTTTTTTATGAATTGAATGTGTGTCCTACTTTTTATGAATGCACAGGTTCACACAGAATTGGAATTGAATGCACGTTGTACTTTTGGATAATGTACATACATAAATAGAATTTAATGCAATGTTTCCCATTTTATTTTTATTTTTATTTTTGTGATAAATGCATAGATTTATGTAAGAATTGATTTAAATGCATAACCTACTTCCTTACAAATGAACAAGTTCATACAGGAATGCAGCTGAATGCATGCATAGATACAAACTACACATGAATCTAAATGGATGTACAGGTTATACATGTCATAGATGCATCAGTACTACATGTATATAAGCTATTTACAAAGAAAATCCTAGGATTGCCCCTTAGGCCCATACTCTCAGGATTCTGTTCCTTTCCAGGATTCTGCCCCATTTAGTTTTGTCCCATTCTCATCGGGGTGTGATAGCATTTGCTCCATTCTCTAGGGATCTTGACCTTTTAGTTTGCTATATTATCCCTACTTTCTACAGGGTTACTGTTTGGGGTGTTTCTGAGCGCACTTGGGTTTCTCTCACAAATCTCCAAAATGCCATCATGGCTCGAGCGACAACTCGCATGCCCTTTGCAGAGCGATAAACAGCTAAGCCCTCAATCTGAGAAGACTTCTTTCAAGACCGTAATGTAGGCTGGGTTTAGGGGTTGTAAGAAATAAAGGGATATTTAGACTCAAAGATTTTCTTTTAATGGGTTGTTAAAACCGAAACCATCTGAGCACATCTTAGAGCATGAGAATGCCCCTTGCATTCTCTTCCAATTCTCCTTTTTCACCCTACTTGTCTTAGTATTGTTCAGGCTTATTTGGACTAAGCAATTCTCTTTGATCAGAGAGGATTTTAATTTGGACCGTAACATAGGCTAGGTTAAGGGGTTTATGAATGAACGGGATATGTAAGCTCAAATTTAATGTTGCTTCCAGTAGGGTTAGATCCGCACCATCCTTGGTTGGTCTTCCACTGGGGTTTCATCCCCTGATATCCTCCTCTAGCTTTAGAAACATATTTGGCTCATTTAGATCAAGCAATCCTTCTCAATCAGAGTGGACTTTAGTAGGGTTGTAATATAGGCCATAGGTTAGGGTTTAACAAGAAAGGGCAAAGGCTCAAACCTATAGCTTCTACTTGGTGGCTTTGTTACCTAGGATCACCTTCGAATTTTCTCTTTTGCAAGAGGAGTTGACCTTTTTTGTAACTTTTGACCTTCTTAGTCTGACATTTGCCCCTTTTTCCTGACTTTTGGCTTTATATGCTTTTTAAAGATAGCACAACATGACTCTTTTTTGGTCTTTCTACTGATATGCTTCCTTTTTTTTTTTTCTTTTTCTTGTTGCCTTTGACAAGAAGAACATTTTTACAACTTCTTTCTCTCAAATCCTTTCCTTAACATTTTCATTTAACCAGTTGTGGACGGTGATCCCTAGATTGGGGTGTGTTTTGGAAAAGAAAGATAACAGGCTTAATAGGTTCGACAAGGGTTGCTTTTAACTGTATGGGAAGTGAAATGAGGGCCTCTCTTCATTTTGAACAAGATTGCTTGATCCATAGAGCCTTCACGTTACTTCTGGTTGATGGTCGATGATATTATCTGTCAGATCTTTTGCTACATGTCTGCCCCAGTGTGAGGGGATGGTTTCGGATCGGGTTTGACAAAGAATCTTCCGCTTTCTATGAGGCACTAGTGGGTTAAGCAAAGGGGATGTTTTTGTGTATGGTAGAAGAAATGAGGGCCTTTCATCACTTCAAATTAAATTGTTTAGTCCATAAAGCCTGTATACAAAATTTAGACAATGTTTCTAAAAAATGGTGTGTTTTTGCTGAATCAACTACTCTGTGCTTACCCCAATATGGGGGATGGTTATTGGTTTGCGGACATCTAAATAAAAATCGATTAAGGCTCTAGTGGGCTGAGCAAGGGGTAGTGTTTATTTAGGATAAATAGGATAAGGGTTTCTCATCATTTTGAGTACTCGGCTGCCCATCGCTTAGCCAGGATATCATACAAGTGTCACCCCATCAATAGAATTTGCACCTTTTTGTTGAGATTGTCTTCCTCCTATCTCTCACTCTCTCTCTCAGTCTCTCAAAGGTTTTAACCCCTTTTAAATAGGTTGCCCATGCTATCCCATCCTTTAAGTTGAGTTATTTACCAAATGGGGAAGAATCCCTAAATGAGGCAATCGTCCATAAGAGTATGAGACAAAGGGGATAAACTGGGAACTACTTATTTTCATTTTAAAAACATAATTACAGGGCATGCGATGTTTATTTAAAGAAGATATGCGAGAAATGGAAAGACGAAAAGAAAATAGATGAATTTTATGGAAATCTCCCTTTTCTTGTGGATCTCTTGGTGAGAAACCCCCGACAGGGTTTTGAAACTACTAGCTTCTTTGGCATTTCCTTAGGTGTATCACCAAACGACAGAGGGTAGATTGACAGATTTCTTGCGGTGTTTGGCATGCATCTGGAAGTTAGGAGATTCTTTTGTAGTAATGCACATGTCTGATAGAACTTTGCAAACGATGAAGCCTTTTTCTGCATGGACAGTGATTGCCACGGCATAGTGGGGAGGTAACGTCTTGCAGATGGATGGTTAGTTCTTCTTTCTCCTTAATATAGGTTTGGCCTCTTCTAACAACTAGGCTCATTCTTCCGTGAGTTTGAACTTGGTGGGGTACTAGAGGGATTCCATGAATTTAGTCGTGCTCTCTGACCTACAAAAAGAAAAAGAAAAACAGAATGCAGTCAGTATATGAAGTTGGAGGTTCTATGCGATGCATGTCCTATGGAGGTCCCTTCTTTGAGGGAATCTAGGCATGATGACAAGTCCATTTGGGAGGTGGGGTTTTGCCCCTATTATGCAATACAATACCTCTTCGACGTGGGTCGGTTGATGTTTGCTTATTTGGGCAATCCCGCCTCTATGGACTGAAAGAGATTTGGGCCTTTCTCTAGATATGGTTCTATGCATGCCATGAATCCTTAAGGTTTAAGAACCCTTAAGAGTTTTGGTAGGTTCGATTAAGACAAGATTGGATTGCTCCTTTCTCTCTACGGTTGATTAAATGCATGAAAATGAAATGACTTGAGTTTCTTGGAACTCTTGTCTTGGAATGGATATGAGTGTATGAGCGTAATAAAAGTGAACATATGAGCAGTATGATAACAATAAATGAATGGTTTAGAAAAACTCCCTTCTTGTCTTGCTTCTGTCTTCGGTTCTCTTGGTACTTGGAAATGAGGAGGGGGAGGATAGAAGACAAAAACAAAAGAGAAGTTAGTGTCTTGATTTGAAAATTTTTATGCAATGCATATCCTAAGGGTGCCCCTGCTTGAGAGGGAGACTAAAAAATGATGTGTTTGCTCACTTTTGGAGATAGGGGGTTTGCCCCTGTATGCAGATACCTTACCGTCGAGTGGGAACCTTCATCCATTCATACAATCATCCATCCATTCATTCGCAAAAATAAATAAATAAATAAATAAATAAAGAAGTACATTGAACTTTGGGTTTAAGATACAAAAGAATTGAAATACATTTTAACAGGGGGAGGGGGAATATTTTCCTTTGGACTTCCGCCTATCTAGTTTTACAAATGAAAAACCTAAACTACTCTTGAGTCTTCGGATTCGCCTTCCTTGGATTTGATGTCGAGGAGGTCGCTGTGAGACTTTGTTGATTGGTTGCCCCTTGTCTTCTTGGCAACCCTATCTCCATGAGCATAGAGGGATTGGGGCCCCTCTTATGAAATGAATTGAGGTGCATGCCATGAGTCCTTAGGGTTGCATGGGAACCCTTAGGGTTTGGGTAGGTTTAATGCAAGAGAGAGTGATCTCGGTGTCATTCTCAATGGGTTGATCATATGCATGAGAATGCAGTGACATGAGTTACTTGGAACTCTTGTCTGGACATGGGATTTGAATGCATGAACATAAATATGCGAAAAGTATAAGGAGAGAAGGTACAATTGAAGTAAACATGCATGCATGAACAGTTAGACAGGCATTATAACAGTATAAATACAAGCATTATAACAGCAGGAATAGACAAGTATAAATGAAAGTAAGAGCAGTCACCCTTTCCTCCGTGATTTTGAAAACGGTGCTCGTGTCCTAAATCCGGCAGAGGTTCGGCTATGCATGATGTCTATATGAGTATGAGGTTGAGGGTTGACTAATGCATCCTAAAAAGGCTCGGTCCCCGGATCTTCAAACCTAGGCCCACTCCCCGAGGTGGTGCCATGATCGGTTGGTGATCCGAGCGGGGGAATCATCAAGAGGCCGTAGGCAAAGAAACTGACACAACATCTTACCCATAACCAATATACCGTTCCCCCTTTCTAACTAGAAAGGACATATCAGGGTATGCAAGTATGCAGAATGCAAGTGCACATGCAGTGTGTGTGTGATTTTTAAAAGTGGAGGAAAGGGCCCAACAACTCCCATTCATCCTGTACATCACATTCATGCAAAGCAGTTAATAATGTTTAAACATAAAGCGCACCTACAAAACAAAAATGCAAGTGTCAGTATGTGGATGACAAACATAACACAAGATAATATGAATGAATGCATGTTTGTTTTTTTTTTAAAACAGTTTTGAAAATTTAGTTTTGAAAATTTAAAGTGAATAGGATTGAACCAAGTTAATTGAAGAATCTACATGGGTGAGGGTAAAGAGACATGACTACGGCCTAACCCTCTAAGTGTCCCCAGTGGAGTCGCCAGCTATCGCGCCCAGATTTTTCGCACTCGAGGAATACTCACACAAGTGGAAAAAACACTGTACTCTCTCGTTAGAACTCACCCTCTGAGAAGAATGAGTGCGACTAGGTTTGAATTGAAAATTGATTTAAATAAAGGGCTATTGAAAAAGATTCGGAGTCACCACCTAACTTGATTAAGGTGAGTTAGGTCACCTAAAAACTAAGCATAATCCGAAGACTACACTTAGGGTTTTTGAAAAAAGGTTTTGAAAATATCTCCTCAAGAGAGGGTTTTAAAGAAAACAGGTTGTTTGACAACCTTTGGAAAATATTTAGCCCTTTTTAGAAAAATAACTCCGCTTGGTCTTTGAAAACAGTGATCTAGGTTCGGAGGTTGGTTACGTGTAGGGAAGACGCACTAAGCTATCACCCTACCCTGCCCTTTCGGTACCTACATGTCAATCTACCCTAGATTCACCTATGAGAGTCTTTAACTAACTATAGTTCAATCCTATTCACTTTGAAAAACAATATTTATAAACTAACATGATGCATGATATGCAAGTGCAAAATAAGAGAGAATTGAAGAATAGATTTTAAAAGAGATTAATTTGATTTGAAAATAGATTTGAAGAGATGGAATTGAAATTAGAAAGTTTGAAAATTTGGAAATAGAAATTTAAAATTGGAAGTTTGAAAGTAGATTGGAATTTGAGATTTGAAAAGATTTTGAAAATGGAATTGAAAGTTTGAAAACTGTTGTGACCGCACCTATAAAGGTTGCCTACATATCCCTTTGGGGGAATCAGGTCAGTCGTAGTTCGGACCGGAGTCCGATTGAAAATAGAAGAGTTGATTTGAAGAAAAAGATTGAATTGGAAGAAAGAAACTGAATTGAAAATTGGATTTGGTTTGAGATTAGAAGAGGAGATTGGAAATTGAAATTTTGAAAAAGATTGGACTTGGATTTGAAAAGATAGATTTGGACTTGTTTTGGAAAAGAGAAGGTTTAAGAAAACTAAGACTTAGGAAAGAGAAGAGACCTAGGAAAGATTTGACTTGGCTTGGAAGATTTGGAAGGATTGGATTTTAGGAAATGTTTGAATTATGAAAGGTTCAAGTTAGGAAAGTGTCATTTTAAGAAAGTTTCATTTTTGGAAAGTTTTGAAATTAAGAAAGTTTTGAATTAAGAAAGTTTCAACTTAGGAAAGCGTTGTTTTAGGAAAGTTTCGAATTAGGAAAGTTTTAGGTTTAGGAAAGTTTTCACTTTAGGAAAGTTTTGAAATAGGAAGGTATTGAATTTAGAAATGTTTTTGAATTAGGAAAAGTTTAGTTTAAGAAAGGCTTAGAATTTAGAAAGTTTCAAGTTAAGAAAGTTTTGAATTTTGTAATGTTTTGAAAAAGGGAAGTTTTGAATTTGGAAAACTTTGAAAACAAGGAAGTTTTGAAAATAAGAAAGTTTCATTTTAGGAAAGGTTTGAAAAAGGAAAGTTTTCAGTTTAGGAAATGTTTGAATTACGAAAGTTTCAACTTAAGAAAGTCTTAAATTAAGAGAGTTTTGAGTTTAGAAAAGTTTTAGATTTGGAAAGATTTGAAGTTTAAGAGAGTTTAGAATTTAGAAAGTTTTTAGGTTTTGAAAGATTTAACTTAAGAAAGTTTCAAATTTAGAAAGTTTTGAATTTGGAAAGATTTGAAATTTAGAAAGTTTAAGATTTAGAAAATTTTAGAGTTTTAGAAAATCTTGAGATTAGGAAAGGTTTGAGTTTAAGAAAAATTTGAAAACTTGGATTGGAAAAAGATTTTGAAAAGGGGTAGAATTAGGAAAGGGTTGAATTAGGAAAGATTTGAAAGTTGAGTTTTAAAGCTTAGGAAAGATTTTTATGTTCAAGTTTTTGGAAACTTAAGATTTAGGAAAGTGAAGGATTAGAAATGATTTGAATTAGGAAAGAGTTGGATTTTAAAATTTAAGGAAAGATTTAAAGTTTAAACTTAGGAAACTTATGGTTTAGGAAGGAATTGAATTAAGAAAGGTTTGGATTAGGAAGAGATTGGATTTGGTTTCTAAAAGAGAAAGGTTGGATTTTGTTTCCAAAAACGGAGGATTGGATTTGGTTTCCTAAAGGGAAGAAAGGATTTGGCAAGGATTTGGAAAGGGAGATTCTAGAAACCCTAGTTTTGAAAGTGTGGAATTTTAACGTAGAAAAGAGGTTTTGGAAACATGTATAGTTTGGACGTTAAAACAAGAGATTTTGGAAACCTAGGTTTGGGGCAAAGTTTGAAAATCATGTTTTTGGAAAGAAAATTAGGGTTTCCTAATTGTGGGCTCTAAGGCTTGACTTGGGCTCTAAGGCTTGACTTGGGCTCTAAGAAAAGAGTTTTTAGAAAATGCGTTTTTGGAAACGAAGGTTTTCTAGAAGGGGAATCCTAGGGAGGAGTTTTTGGAAAGTGTGTTTTTGGAAACGTAGATTTTAGAAGGAAAATCCTAGAGGAGAATTTTGGAAAGCAAGTTTTTTGGAAAGATTTTTGGAGGGAGTTTTTAGGAAGGTGAATCTAGGGAGTTTTTTTAGAAAATGAATTTTGAGGAAAAGATTTTGGAGAGGAGTTGAAAAAAGAGTTTTGAAAAATAGATTTTGGAAGGGAGTTTTTGAAAACAATTTTGAAGAGGAGAGTTTTAGGAAAGTATGTTAAAAAAAAGAGATTTTTAGGAAGAGAGACTTTTTGAAAAGAGAGTTTTTAGAAAGTATGAAAACGTCTCACTTTCCTAAAGCGATTCTAGCCATAAGAAGGCTAGAACCACTTTAAGAAAGTGGTTTTGGAAAACAATAAGATTTGAAAATATAGACCAAAAAGGTCACTTTTAATGTAACACTTTCCTAAAGCAACCCTAGCCATGGAAAGGTTAGAATCACCCTAGAATTGTGGTTTTGAAAACATGTTTTTGAAAAAGAGATTTTGATGCAATTTTGAAAACAAGTTTGAAAACGGTTTGAAAAACAACTTTGAAAACGAATTTTTGGAAGATGCAAGATTATGATATGCACAATGCAATTTGGGGTCGTGAACATACAAGGTTAAGGCTTCACCACATAATCAAGGGGGGCCGGACCCACGTGGTCTTTGGTTAGACTAGAAGAAAGCCCCCGACACGGTGACTCTCCAATAGCCCAATCCTACACATGGACCGGGAATCCCCTTGTTTCAAGCATGCAAAGAAGGCGGGGGAAAGAGATGGGAGATCAAAATAGAGAAAATCCAAGTGGGTTGGAGAGAGAAGAGAGAGGGGGAAGTACAGAAAATTAAAGAGAAAGCCTACCGTATGTCTTCTTTATTTTGCGCGCCGTGCTGTCTTCGGTCTTCGGTCTTTGTCATGATTTTCACCTTCAGTCTTCAAGAGTTGTCTTCAAGCTTTGGATTGCAGCTCTTCAAGTCTTCAAAGGATGGTTGAAGGCTAGTGTATGAGTGTATGGGGGAGTGTATGAGTGTATAGGAGGCTAGGGTTTGTGTATAATGGCTAGGGTTTGGGAGAACCTAGGAAGGCTAGGGTTTTGGAGGTGCTCAAGCTCTGTATATCGAAATATAGGATTTTTAGGTTAAGTT
This sequence comes from Euryodendron excelsum, assembly GCA_033060915.1. Lineage (NCBI taxonomy): Eukaryota > Viridiplantae > Streptophyta > Magnoliopsida > Ericales > Pentaphylacaceae > Euryodendron > Euryodendron excelsum. The sequence goes on from CM065379.1 coordinate 25,413,924, forward strand.
TGCAGACCCCTTTCACGTTGAATGAGGCTCTGTATTTATAGAAGGAGGACAAATCTGGCGCCTGTTGCAGTGCCGCCAGGGCAAAATTTCTCTTGGCGCCACTAGGAGTGGCGCCAGGCCAATTCTTGGCTTGGCGCCACTACTAGTGGCGCCACTCACTTAGGAAACTTTATAAGTCGGCAAGCAACGTATCTTTGACTAGATTTGGGCGCCTGTACTAGTGACTATCATGCAATTTTTAGCCTGGCTTCACTAGTAGTGACTCCGGAAAGTCCGAGAATGATTTGGAGGAGCCAGGAATAACCCAGAAGGCCGAAAAGAAGCAGGAACACTTAAAATAGTGTCATGGAGGTATTTGACTTGAAAAATGAAAATAAGGTGGGTCGGAAAGGTTGATCGGGCCTTTAGGGGCAAAACGGTCAATCGGACTAGGAAACTGCCGGGACAGACTCGGATTGTCCTGGAAGAAGACTTGGGATCTGAAAAAATTATTCAGAATGTTCCTGGAGGTTTCCGATTTGATTCCCAGAGCCGGCGTGGTCAGAAAAGGAGACCGGCCCACCAGGGGCAAAACGGTCATTTTGTACCGGATTTGCCGGAACTGATTCGGAATGGTCCGGAAAGGTAAAGGAAGGTCGAGAACACTATAAAAAGTATTCTCGGGACATTACCGGTTTGATACCCAGAGCCGGTATGGTCGAAGAAGGAGACCGGCCCTCTAGGGGCAAAACGGTCATTTTGTACCGGGTCAGCTGGAACTGACTCGGAATGATCCGGAAAGGTAAAGGAAGATTGAGAATACTATAAAAAGTAGTCTCAGGGGGTTACCGGTTTGATATCCAGAGCCGGTGTGGTTCCCGAGGCATTCGGATGCTTAGGGGCAAAATGGTCATCTTGATCGGAAAGTCTCGAAAAAGGTCCTAAGGGTAGTCTGGTCATTTTTCACCGAAGTGAGCTAACAGACACGAGTGTTGACCTGGGTTTTGAGTGTTTCCGCCACTCTAATGGCGGTCGTCGTGACACAGGGATTTGTTGCCAATTCCCTATATCAACCTATTCGTGAGTATTTCCACTACTCTAACGGTTTTGTGAGTATTTCCGCTACTCTAACGGTTGAGTATTTCCGCTACTCGGACGAGTTTGATGATTTGGGAGTATTTTCGCTACTCAGACGGGGTTGATGATTTGTGAGTATTTCCGCTACTCTAACGGCTTTGTGAGTATTTCCGCTACTCTAACGGTTTGGTGAGTAGTTTCGCTACTCGGACCGTCTTAAGGAATAAACTGTCTCGAGAGAGGGATTGGAAAGTGGTCTTACCGTCTCCGAAGAGACGTGCCTGGATTAGGACCCTCCCAAGGAATAAACTGTCTCGAGAGAGGGATTGGAAAGGGGTCTTACTATCTCCGAAGAGACGTGCCTAGATTGTGAGTGTTTCCGCCACTCTAACGGTTTTGTGAGTACTTCCGCTACTCTAATGGTTTTGTGAGTATTTCCGCTACTCTAACGGTTTTGTGAGTATTTCCGCTACTCTAACGGTTTTGTGAGTAGTTTTACTACTCGGACCGTCTCGAGGAATAAACTGTCTCGAGAGAGGGATTAGAAAAGGGGTCTTATCTTCTCCGAAGAGACGTGCCTGAATTGGAACCGTCTCGAGGAATAAACTGTCTCGAGAGAGGGATTGGAAAGGGGTCTTACCATCTCCGAAGAGACGTGCCTGGATTATGAGTCTTTTTGCCACTCTAACGGCGGTCGTCGTGACACAGGGGTTTGTTGCCAATTCTCTATATCGACCTATTTGTGAGTATTTCCACTACTCTAACGATTTTGTGAGTATTTCTGCTACTCTAACGGTTTTGTGAGTAGTTTCGCTACTCAGACCGTCTCGAGGAATAAACTGTCTCGAGAGAGGGATTGGAATTGGAAAGGAAAGGTCAATGCCCCCTAAGGGCATTTTGGTCATTTTGCCTCTATTTGGGCCTGACAGGCCCGTGAAGCGATGGAAAGATGGAATTTGGACCTAGAGAATTGGTTTCGATTGGAATATGCCCACAATGACTTGAAAACAAGTCTGGAAGGAGTGTAGACTGCCGAGCGGTCAAAAATGGGGTTCTTACACCTACCTTGCATCTTCTTTTATTTGCTTTGTTATGCTTGCTTTCGGTTTTTTGATCTTTGCTTTGCTTTGTGTCGGTCTTCGAGAGCTTGGTTGGATCTTCGGGAGCTTCAGAGTTGCAGCACTTCAAGTCTCCAATGGAGACTTTTGAGGCTAGTATATGAGTGTATAGGGGCTAGGGTTTGATGAAAAGAGGCTAGGGTTTGGAAACCTTAAAGAGAACTAGGGTTTGAAGAGGATTCGAGCTCTTTGTATCTAAGAGAAGAGTTTTTAGATTAAGTTTGCGGACCCTTTTCATGCTGAAGGAGGCTCTGTATTTATAGACAGAGGATTGACATGGCACCTGTTGCAGTGGTGCCAGGAAAAATTTCCTTCTGGCGCCACTTAGGAAAGTTTTAAGATCGGGAAGCAATGTATCTTCAGAAGATTTGGGCACCTGTACTAGTGACTACTATGCAATTTTTAGCCTGACTTTACTAAGAGTGACTCCGAAAGGTCCGGGAATGATTTAAAAGGCTAGGAATGCCCGGAGGGCCAGAAAGGGACAGGAACCCTTAGAATAGTGTCTCGGGAGTAGTAGACTTGAAAAATGATGACGAGATGTGTCAGAGGGATTGACCAGGCCATTAGGGGCAAAACGGTCAATCGGGTTGAAGAGTTGCTGAGATGGACTCGGAATATCCCAGAAGAAGACTGAAAGCTTGGAAACATTACCTAGAATGTTCCAAGAGGTTGCCGGTTTTATACCCAGAGTTGGCGTGGTTGGAAGAGGCGACCGGCCCACTGGGACAAAATTGTCATTTTGCATCGGGCTTGCTAGAATTGACTCGGAATGATCATAAATGTAGTGGAAGGCCAGGGATACTATCAAAACCATCCCCAGGAGATTACTAGTTTGATACCTAGAGCTGGTGTGGTTCCCAGGATGCTCAGATGCCTAGGGGCAAAATGGTCATCTTGACCCGAAGGTCTCAAAATTAGCCCAAAACTGATTGGAAGGCACCTAATCATGCCGAATTGTCTTTAGAACAATCTTTGGAAGGGTGGACTTACCATTTTGAGGACTTAGCTACTTTCTCAAGAAATGTGCCGAAAATGGCCCTAGAGGCAATTTGGTCATTTTTCACCGGAGTGGGCTAGCAGGCACTGGTGTTGACCTGGGTTTTGAGTGTTTTCATTACTCTGACAACGGTCCCATGACATAGGGGTTTATTGGCAATTCATAGTGTCGACCTGTTTACGAGTGTTTTCGTTACTCTAACGATTGTGATGTGTACGAGTACTTCCGTTACTCTAACGGGTCGCGAACATTCTAGAGATTGCATGATCTCAGGAAGCTGCTAGGTGGACTTATCACTTGAGGAATCAACTTTCTCGAACGGCATGTCGAAATAGACATTCTTCATTGATAACCTAGCAGGCACCAAAGGTGGACCATTCTACCATCTTGGAGACTTGGGGTCTCGTCCCAGTCAACAGGTTTGAAAGGACTTACCGTTCTGAAGAGTTCTCTCGAAAAACATGCTGGACAGGATGGACTTACCACCTTAAAGAATTAACTTTCTCGAAAGGTATGCCGAATTTATTTGGAATTGAAATTGGACTTGAAATTGGATTCGAAATTAAAACGGGGACTTACTGTCTTCGAAAAGACATGCCTAATGGAATTGGACCGAACAATACCCCAAGGGCACTTTGGTCATTCTGCCTCTATTTGGGCCCAATGGGCCCGCAAAGCAATTAATTGACTGGATTATGTCTAGAAAACTGATTTGAACTAGAATATATCCATATTGATTTGAATACAAGTCTAGACAGATTAGAGACTGCTGAGCGGGCAAAAATGGGGTGCTTACAGCTGCCCCTCCTTTTTGTCTTTACGTGTTGAAGACAGAAAACGATAACATAAGAGTCTCATGTTGACCGTGAGGCAGTCAGAGGGACGGACTTTGGAGATTTACAAAAATTGGAGTTTGGGAGTGGATATTGGGCCCAAAAGGCCTTTGAAATTGAGTTTTGGCGGGACAAAGGGTAAAACTGCTCGGAATTGGGAACTAGCACCACTAGTAGTGGCTCCACTAGTAATTGCAAAACTAGCAAATTGCTGGTTCAACGTTGTCAAAGGAGTTGAGAGATTTTTGAGAAATTGAGAGCCTTTGTGAGGAAATCGACTTGGACGTTGAAGGAGTGCCCCCTAAGGACCATGAAGGTTTGCCAGAAGTAGACACCGTCGCCAGAAAAGTCACCGGCAGAGAAGATTTCTCCAAAGAACTCCAAGAGGTGAGTTTTTGAGTTTACGTCGATTTTGATGTGTAGAATTCCATTTGAGCCATGTGAACAGTGGAAATTGATGTTTTGATATGTTTTGAACACTGTGGTGAAGTTATTTTTGCTTTTTGGTGCTTGTTTGATTGAGTTTGAGTGATTTTACATGATTATGTGAAGGAGGTTTTTGCAAGAATTGGGGGTTTATCCCTACAACTTTAGGTATTGAGTTTTTCAACTAGATTTTTATACTATGTGTCTTAGAAAAATGTGTTTAACAGCCATATGAAGTTTCATGGTTTTTTGAAAACTTTTTTAATTTTTGAAAAATAAGAAAATAGTTAGAAAAATAGAAAAATTGAGAAAATTGATAAATTATTCGAGTTTAGAATTTAGAAAAATATTTTTAGAAAACAATTGAAATGATTTTAAGAAATTTTATGACAACTTTGAAAACCATCGATTTATTGAAAAATAACACAAGTCTTTTAAAAACATAGAAATATTTTGAAAAAAATGTATGCAGGTGTTGGTGCTATGTGATTGTGATATTGTAGAGTGCATGGTTTATGTTTTGTGTTGATGTTGTGGGTGTTGTTGGAACCATTTTTAAACAGAACTCTGCCAATTTTTTATTTTTTATTTTTTGAAATAAGGGAAAGAGTTGAAAAGGTTTTGGAATAAAGTTTTTTGAAGGAAAAAGACAGAAAACCCTGGAGGTTTTATAAAATCCATTTTGACTCGAAGTTGAAAAATCAAAATGTGTAGGAAATTCATTTTGACTTAGAAGTAGAATTTTAAAACCAAAATGTGTTGAAAATTCATTTTGACATGGAAGTGTGATTTTAAAATAAAAATGTGTAGGAAATTCATTTTGACTTAGAAGCGGAATTTTAAAATCAAAATGTGTAGAAAATTCATTTCGACTTAGAAGTGGAATCAAAATGTGTAGGAAATTTATTTTGACTTATCATTTGAAATATTTTTATTTTTATTATTTATTTTATTTATTTTTATTGTTTTTCTTTCTTCTTTTTCTTACTTCTCATGAGTTATACTTACCCTACGTCCGTATTCTTACCTTGATCTTCAGGATGACGGACGCGATTTTGAGTCGGCTGAGAGCCTGGCATGACAGCTATCCTCCAAATGAGCAGGATATCTTTGGTCGGTTCTTTGGTCGAATGGCTTTGCTCCTATCGGTGCAACTTATTCCAGGGTTCATGGAGATAGTGATTCCCTTTTGGTAGTCTAGTTTACCTCTTTTCTACTGAGTGCGATCTTACTCCTACTCCTCACAAGTATGGTTTTCTCCTTGGTTTTCGAGATGATTCTACAGGCATTGTAGGACCCGTCTTCCCTAATAGTTACATTATGGTTGTCTCTTCCCAGCTTGGACTCCGGCGCACGGTTCTTTTGCCTACCTTTCTGCCCCAGTTTCCTTGCATTCCAGTGGAGTTCCTTTTTTCTCGCTTTGAGTTCACGATGGGTATGGGAGCTCATTCGGGTGATTGGCATACTTCTCAGCACTGGTCTATTTCTCGCATGGTTGCTCTAGCTCTACTTCTTCTGAACTTCTTGGTGTTTCCCCGGGGAGATGATTTAGTTGATTGCCGATTATGTGCACTGCTCGCCTAGATTCGTAAGGGGTACTCCTATGCTCCCATGGTTATGGGGGAGACCTTTGTGAGTCTTACTAGATTTCAGCAGATGGTTGACACTTATTTTCAGGGATGTATTGCACTCTTCTAGCTTTAGGTGATCGGGCATTTATTTGTTACTCTTTTATTCCAGCGCACATGGTATCCCAAGCTTGACCATATATGCTCCTTAGCGAGATCTCAGGGGGCTATGGTAGATGAGGGGAGGTTCCCGTGGACCGCTATAGCTTGGGCTGACTACCTTCAGGGTATGAGATCGGGCATGGTTAAGTGGTATTCAAGATTGGTTGGTAAGTATTGCTTGAGAGTTCGACCTTCCGAGAGAGCCTTCGTGCCCTTAGCAGGTCTACTGAGCCTTGCCCACTCTTTGGGATTCGAGTTTTGCGACAGGTTAGTAGGAGTCAGGGCATCCCCTATCTGGCATTTGCGGCTGAGTTTACCCTTGTCTTCGAGCCGTTAATCCCGAGAGCATTGGTAAAGAGAGTTATGGATGTATGGAGATCCTTGCTTCCTCCTGTGGACGATGACAGTCCATTCTTTGACATGCCCCTTGAGACTGAGACCTACCGCTATTGGCTCCGACGCTACATGTTAGGTCCTAGCAGGCTTGGGGATCTACTCCTTGAGACTCTTTTACCTCATGTAGGGTATACAGACTACTTAAGAGCTATGATTGTTCAGGGGCAACATCATAGGCGGCAAAACCGACAGTTGATACAGGTATTGCATGATCAGTTGAGGGCAAGAGACGCCGAGGTAGCTTCTCTAGAGATGCAGCTAGCAGCGGCCAGATCGACACATGATAGTCCGCCCTTGAGTACTTCGAGGGGGCGTAGGCGGCCATGTGGGGCCCTAGACTTTTTTGCTCCCCCAGAGGTGGATATTTGGTTTTTGCAAGAGACAGTGGAGTCCCTTACCCAGGAGAGGGATATGCTTCTAGCCAGATGTGCAGACTACAAGCAAGGTCAGCTTGGCTCATCGACAGCTGGTACTTCTTTGAGTGCTTCTCTTGCGGGTGGCTAGCCAGTTGATCCCTGCTTAGTTGACTCCTCTTCTGATGATGATGGGGAGCGATATAGTTTTGCCCCTTGCTCCTAGTTTTATTGATTCTTGCATTTATAGAGAAACAAACTTCATTTTTAGTATTATATACCTTTTTACCTTATGAACTTATAGCCCTCCATACTTTTGATATGCTTTTCTTGTATGGTTAGTGTAAAAAGCAAACTTTAGAAAAGTTAAATGAAAGCCACAATTCAATGGAAAATTACTTCTTTTAGTTTGATACTCTAACTCCTTAATGTCCCGTGAAAAAAATCCCTTCTTTCTTTAACCTTAACTAGGCTAATCCGGAGAATGCTTTTCAAGACACCTTCTGACCTTCTCACTGTTGCTTTTATACTTATGACTTTTGGGAATGCTCATACCTTAGATTATCACTTACTTCCCAACCCAATTTTTTTTTTTTTTTGCTACTTTTACTACTAGCGCCCGTGAGGGTTTTCGCCAGTCCCAGCTCTGTCATTTTTGCACCAAGGCGCCTTTGTAGGTTTTCACCAAGGTCGACAGTTTTATATCTTGCCACATCCTTACTCTTTTACCTACGACGCCCTTTCAGGTTTTCACTGCATCCTTGGGAATGTGCTTATTTCCTCTCTTCTCCCTCTCTCTTTCCTTAGATTGGTATATGGTTTCTGTTGAGAAACTTCTAAATACTACTTATGCCTTCTCCTAGCTTTCCTTACCGATAACATATTTTGGTGAGCTCATTTGGACTAAGCAATTTAATTCTGATCTGAGAAGACTTTTAGGGTTTATGGTGTGGGTTTTTACTTTCGAAGGAAAAGGCTCAAACCTACCATTCTACTAGCGATCACTGTCAATGATTTTTGGTCTAGTAGCACTTTTCTACGTATTCTTATCTTTCTTCGAATACCTCATCGCTTTTTTTTTTTTTTTGTAAATAACAGTGTTAATAAAAGCGCTTGTGCAAACTTAGAATAATACTTCAGGGATTCCTCTATTTTTTTATTTTTTTTATTTTACACTGTGGCGCCCAGATTTTTCGCACTCGAGGAATACTCACACAAGCAGGAAAATGCTATACTCTCTCGTTAGAACTCACCCTCCTAGAAGAATGAGTGCGATTAGGTTTGAATTGAAAATTGATTTGAATAAAGGGCTTTTAGAAAAAATTTGGAGTCGCCACCTAACTTGATTAAGGTGAGTTAGGTTACCTAAAAACTAAGAATAATCCGAAGACTACTCTTAGGGTTTTGGAAAAGCATTTTGAAAATATCTCCTCAAGAGAGGGTTTTTAAGAAAAACAGGTTGTCTGGCAACCTTTGGAAAACATTTAGCCCTTTTTAGAAAATAACTCCGTTTTGGTCTTTGAAATTAGTGATTCTAGGTTCGGAGGTTGATTATGTGTAGGGAAGACGCACTAAGCCATCACCCTACCCCACTCTTTCGGTACCTACATGTCAATCTACCCTAGATTCACCTATGAGAGTTTTCAACTAACTATAGTTCAATCCTATCCACTTTGAAAAACAATGCTTGAAAAGAAACTAACATGATACATGATATGCAAGTGCAAAATAGGAGAGAGTTGGAGAATAGATTTGGAAATAAATTTGAAAAGAAACTGATTTGATTTGAAAGAGATTTGAAACTGGATGGATTTGAAATTGAAAAGTTTTGGAAATTGAAAGTAGAGATTTGAAAATAGAAATTTGAAATTGGAAATTTGAAAATAGATTGGAGATTTGGAAAGATTTTGGAATTTGAAATTTTGAAAATATGGAGGAATTTGAAATTTGAAATAAGTTGTGAAAATAGAAATTTAAAAAATGTTGTGAAATTTGAGATTTGAAAAATGTTGTGACCGCACCCATGAGGGTTGCCTACATATCCTTTTGGAGGAATCATGTCAGTCGTAGTTCAGACTGGAGTTCGATTGAAAATAGAAGGTTGGATTGGAAGAAATAGATTGAATTGAAAATTGGATTTGATTTGAGAATAGAAGAGGAGATTGGAAATTGAAATTGAGAAGATTGGACTTGCTTTGAAAAGATTGATTTTGGAAAGACTTGGTTTTAGAAAACCTAGACTTAGGAAAGAGACTTAAGAAATATTTGACTCGACTTGGAAGGTTTAGAAAGAATTAGATTTAGGAAATGTTTGAATTAGGAAAGGTCCGATTTAGGAAAGTTTTGAAAATTGGAAAGTTTCATTTTTGGAAAGTTTTGAAATTAGGAAAGTTTCAACTTAGGGAAGTTTTCAAATTAAGAAAGTTTTGAAATTAGGAAAGTTTGAATTTGGGAAAGTTGGAAAAAGGAAAGTTTCAATTTAGGAAATGTTTGAATTAAGAAAGGGAAAGTTTTGAATTAAGAAAGTTTCAACATAGGAAGTTTTTGAATTAGGAAAGTTTCCACTTAGGAAACTGTTGTTTTAGGCAAGGTTTTGAAAATAGGAAGTTTTGAAAGTTGGAAAGTTTAGAATTTGGAAAGTTTTGAAATAGGGAAGTTTTGAAAATTGGAATGTCTTGAGTTTAGAAAATTTTGAAATTTAGAAAGTTTAAGATTTAGAAAGTTTTAGAGTTTGAATTTTAGAAAATCTTGAAATTAGGAAGGGTTTGAATTTAGGAAGGGTTTGAAAACTTAGGTTTAAAAAGTTAAGTTTTGGAAAGGGGTAGAATTAGGAAAGAGTGGAGTTAGGAAGGATGTGGAAATTGAGTTTTAAAATTTAGGAAAGATTTTTATTTTCAAGTTTTGGGAACTTAAGATTTAAGAAAGGAGAAGCTTATGAAGGATTCGAATTAGGAAAGATTTGGATTTTGAAATTTAAGAGAAGATTTAAGGTTTAGGTTTAGGAAACTTATGGTTTAGGAAGGAATTGAATTAAGAAAGGTTTGGAATAGGAAGGGATTGGATTTGGTTTCTAAAAGAAAAGATTTAATTTTGTTTTCAAAAACGGAGGACGTGATCTAGTTTCCTAAACGGATAGATTGGATTTGGTTTCTTAAAGGGAAGATTTGATTTGGCAAAGATTCAGAAAGGGAGATTCTAGAAACCCTAGATTTGGAAAATTATAATTTTGATGTAAAAAATAGATTTTGGAAACATGTGTAGTTTGGATGTGAAAACAAGAGGTTTTGGAAACCTAGGTTTGGGGCAAAGTTTGAAAATCATGTTTTTGGAAAGAGAATTAGGGTTTCTTAATTGCGAATTCTAGGGTTTGATTTGGGCTCTAAAGGGAGAGGATTTTTGAAAAGTGCGCTATTGAAAACGAAGATTTTCTAGAAGGGAATCCTAGGGAGGAGTTTTTGGAAAGTGAATTTGAAGATAGAGTTTTTGGAAAAAGATTTTAAAGCGGAGTTTTTGGAAAATGTGTTTTTGGAAACGTAGGTTTTAGAAGGAAAAGTCTAGAGGGGAATTTCTAGAAGGAAGATTTTGAGAAGAAAGTTTTTAGAAAGATTTTTAGGGAGCATTTTTAGAAGGTGAATTTTAAGGAAAGAGAGCTTTGGAAAGGGGTTGAAAAAGGGAGTTTTGAAAAATGGATTTTTGGACGGAGTTTTTGAAAACTAATTTGGGAGGAGACTTTTAGGAAAATACATTGAAAAAGAGGTTTTTAGGAAGAGATTTTTGAAAAGAGAGTTTTTACAAGGTGTAAAAACGTCTCACTTTCCTAAAGCGATTCTAACCATAAGAGAGCTAGAACCACTTTAACAAAGTGGTTTCGAAAACAACAAAGGTTGAAAATATAGACCATGTTGGTCACTTTAAAGGTAACACTTTCCTAAAGCAATCCTAGCCATGGAAAAGCTAGAATCACCCTAGGATGGTGGTTTTGAAAACAAGTTTTTGAAAAGGGGATTTTGATGCAATTTTGAAAACAAATTTGAAAATGATTTGAAAAACAACTTTGAAAACGGTTTTTGGAAGATGTAAGACCATGATATGCACAATGCAATTTTGGGGTCGTGAACATACAAGGTTAAGGCTTCACCACATAATCAAGGGGGCCGGACCCACGTGGTCTCTGGTTAGACTAGAAGAAAGCCCCCGACACGGTGACTCTCCAATAGCCTAATCCTACACATGGACCGTGAATCCCCTTGTTTCAAGCATGCAAAGAAAGGGGGGGGGGGGAAGAGATGAGGGATTAAAGTAGAGAAAACCCAAGTGGGTTAGGAGAGAGAAGAGAGAGGGGGGAAGTGCGGAAATTTAAATGGAGAGCCTACCTTGTATCTTGTTTATTTTGTGCGCCTTGCTTGTCTTCGATCTTCGATCTTCGTCTTGATCTTCATCTTCAATCTTCAAGAGTTGTCTTTAAGCTTTAGATTGCAGCTCTTCAAGTCTTCGAAGGAGGGTTGAAGGTTAGTGTATGAGTGTATGGGGGTGTGTATGAGTGTATAGGAGGCTAGGGTTTAGTGTATGGTGGCTAAGGTTTTGGGGGTGCTCGAGCTCTGTATATCGAATTATATGATTTTTAGGTTGAGTTTGCAGATCCTTTTCACGTTGAAGGAGGCTCTGTATTTACAGAGGGAGGAATACACTGGCGCATGTTGCAGTGGCGCCAGGCCAAATTTTTTGGCTTGGCACCACTACTAATGGCCCCAGCCATTTAGGAAATGTTTAAGGTCGGCAAGCAACGTATCTTTGACTAGATTTGGGCACCTGTACTAGTGAATACTATGCAATTTTTAGCTTGGCTTCACTAGGAGTGACTCCGAAAAGTCCGAGAATGATTTGAAGGAGCCAGGAATAACCCAGAAGGCCGGAAAAGAGCAGGAACACTTAAAATAATATCCTGGAGGTATTTGACTTGAGAAATGAGGACAAGATGGGCCGGAAAGGTTGACCAGGCCTTTAGGGGCAAAACGGTCAATCGGACTGGGAAACTGCCAAGACAGACTCAAACTGTCCCGGAAGAAGACATGGGATCTGGAAACATTATTCAAAATGTTCCTAGAGGCTGCTGACTTGATTCCCAGAGCCGGCGTGATCGGAAAAGGAGATCGGCCTACCAGGGGCAAAACGGTCATTTTGTACCAGGTTTGCTGGAACTGATTCGGAATGATCCAGAAAGATAAGGAAAGGTTGAGAATACTATAAGAAGCAATCTCAGGAGATTACCGGTTTGATACCCAGAGCCAGTGTGGTCGGAAAAGGTGACCGGCCCACCAGGGGCAAAGCGGTCATTTTGCACCAAGTTTGCCGGAGCTGGCTCAGAATGATCCAGAAAGGTAGAGAAGGATTGAGAATACTATAAAAAGTATCCTCGGGAGGTTACCGGTTTGATACCTAGAGCCAGTGTGGTTTCCGGGGCGTTCGGATGCCTAGGGGCAAAATGGTCATCTTGACCGGAAAGTCTCAGAAAAGGTCCAAAGGGCAGTTTGGTCATTTTTCACCGAAGTGGGCTAACAGACACTAGTGTTGACCTGGGTTTTGAGTGTTTCCGCCACTCTGACGGCAGTCGTCGTGACACATGGGTTTGCTGGCAATTCCCTATATCGGCCTATTTGTGAGTATTTCCGCTACTCTAACGGTTTTGTGAGTAGTTTCGCTACTCGGAGCCTCTCGAGAAATAAACTGTCTCGAGAGAGGGATCAGAAAGGGGACTTATCGTCTTCGAAAAGACATGCCTAGATTGGAACTGTCTCGAGGAATAAACTATCTCAAGAGAGGGGTTGGAAAGGGAACTTACCGTCTTCGAAAAGATATGCTTGAATTGGAACTGTCTAGAGGAATAAATTGTCCCGAGAGAGGGATTGGAAAGGGGTCTTACCGTCTTCGAAAAGACGTGCCTGGATTGGAACCATCTCGAGGAATAAACTGTCCCGAGAAAGGGATTGGAAAGGGGTCTTACCGTCTTCGAAAAGACGTGCCTGGATTGGAATCGTCTCGAGGAATAAACTGTCCCGAGAGAGAGATTGGAAAGGGGTCTTACCGTCTTCAAAAAGACGTGCCTGGATTGGAACCGTCTCAAGGAATAAACTGTCCCGAGAGAGGGATTGGAAAGGGGTCTTACCATCTTCGAAAAGACGTGCTTCGATTGGAACCGTGTCGAGGAATAAACTGTCTCGAGAGAGGGATTGAAAAGGGTCTTACCGTCTCCGAAAAGACGTGCCTAGGTTGAAAAGGAAATGACAATGCCCCTAAGGGTATTTTGGTCATTTTGCCTCTATTTGGGCCTGGCGGGCCTGCGAAGCGATGGACACACGGGATTTGGACTCAGAGAGTTGGTTTTGGTTGGAATACGCCCACAATGACTTGAAAACAAGTCTGGACGGAGTGTAGACTGCCGAGCGGTCAAAAATGAGGTGCTTACAGCTGCCCCTCTTTTTCTGTCTTTGCTTGTCAAAGACAGAAAACGATAAGAGTAAGAGTCCCATGTTGACCGCGAGGCAGTCAGAGGGACGGACATTGGAAATCTTTCGACAACGGGGGTCGAAAACGGATAACGGGCCAAAAAGGCCTTCGAAAATGAATTTTGGCGGGAAAAAGGGCAAAACTGCCCAGATTTTGCAACTGGCGCCACTATTTGGCAAAAAATGCCTGGCACCTTTGCTAGTGGCGCCAAGTTTGGAGTTAAAACCAGAAAATTCTGGTTCGAATGCTTACGAGATTTGAAAAGTTTTTGCAAATTTGTGAGGCATTGTGAGGAAGTTGACTTGGACATTGAAGGAGCACTCCTTGGAGACCACGGGTGATTACTAGAAGGAGACCACGTCGCCGGAAAAGTTGCCGGAAGAGAAGAATTCGCCGGAGAACTTCTAAAAGGTGAGTTTTCAAATTTGGTTGATTTTGATGCATAGAACTTCGTTTGAATCATGTGAATAGTGGAAATTGATATTTTGGTATGCTTTGAACACTTTGGTGATGTTGTTTTTGCATTTTGATGCTTGTTTGATTGAATTTCAATGATTTTTCATGATTATGCGAAGGAGGTTTTCCGCAGGAATAGGGGATCTGTTCCTACAGGCATGGGCATTGGGTTTTCTGGCTATGTTTTTGTGCAATGTGCCTCAGAAAAAGGTGTTTAACAATTGTATGCAGTTTCGTGATTTTTTTGAAAACTCGGTGAATTTTTGATTTTTTGAAAAATAAAAAAATATTTAGAAAATTAGAAAAATTAAGAAAACTTGTGAGATTGATGAAATTTTTGAAGTTTGAAATTTGAAAAAATATTGGAATATTTTAGAAAACATTTGAGGTGATTTTGAAAAATTTTGGGAGGCTTTTAAAAACCATTGATTTATTTGAAAAATAAAACATGTGTTTTGAAAATTTTGAAAAATTGAAAAATGTACGCGAGCGGGGTTGTTATGTTGGAAAGTGCACGTTTTGTATTTTGTGTTGATGTCATGGGTAGGGGCCATTTTTAAACGGGGCTTTGCCAAAATTTTTAGAAATTATGGAGAGAGTTAGGAAAAAATTTAAAAATAATATATTTTTGATGGAAAGAGGCAGAGAATCTTGAAATTTGATTTGACACTGGAAAATCGAAATATGCATGCAGGAAATTTGCTTTGACTTATCGTTCGAAGTCCTTTATTTGTTTTGTTTGTGTTAGTTGTTTATTTTATTTTACTATTATTTACACTGCATGGATGGTATATTAGCATCACTTACCTTGGCTTAGCTTTTTAGGATGGCAGACGCAGGTGATGACGGTTCTGAGAGGAGACGCCGCTCGGGGAAGGCGGCCCGGACAGATTCTACTGGTGGCTCTAGTAGATCTAGAGGTAGTCGACAATCTACCGGACGATCTTCATCCAGTCAGAGTGGGCAGGGGAGTAGGCTACCTGTCGACCCTTTTCCTCCGGTTGAGCAGGCTTTTGCCGAGGAGATTGATGCTGAGGAGGAGGTACCGGGCCCTGGGGATCAGGTGACCGGTTATGGGAGAGCTTCTTCCAGGCATAGACAGCCGGATGCTGACTTGGGAGATCTGCAGATGCCGGATGTCCCACCACTCGGTGATCTTGCCTATCACCCCAGCGTGTATTGTAGACAGCATTTGCCGCCTCCGCGGGTACATACAGCTTTCAGAGGGGCTGTTCATCAGGTTTTTGTGACTATACAGCGGGTGGCCCCATCATATCGTGCCTTCTTGGCAGAGATCGGATTTGGTGCTTTCATGGGATTACAGGCTAACCGCCTGAACCGGCACTTGGTACTGGCACTTGTTGAGAGGTGGTTCGAGGAGACCGGGACCTTTCATTTTGTCGGCTTCGAGTTGGGTCCTACTCCTTTGGATTGGGCGATTATTACAAGGCTCTCCTTTGTCGGCCGGCGGATCACCTTGCATCTAGTCAGTAGGGACGAGGCCTGTTTGCTGTTAGACTTGCCTCCTCCTGAACGTTCTGCCTTCCCAGTCTTGTGGATCAGTCAGGATGAGCGCCTTTTGCTACTGAGCCGTCGCCTACCAGGCGAGATATCATGAGACGGCGACTTGTGTTGTATATCATCTTTAGCTGTTTCTGCAACAACAACAAGTCACTCGTGCCGTGTCATTTGGTGAGTATAGTAGCCGATCTTGGAGCCTTATTTGAGCTGGACTGGGGGTCCTTTTCCTTTGGTTGCTTTTTTCGGTCGATGCGGGTTCGGACTTCTTCTCGTTGGGGTAGCATGACTAATTTCTGGCCCTTCCTCGTCTGGTGGAGCTACGAGTATCTTCCTGTTCGTCACCCTGCAGTTGTTAAAGATGATCTCTATCCTCGCGCTTTGAGGTGGGCTCGTGACTGGGTAGCCCAGCGATTGGAGATTACCGATTTTGTGACGCTCCGGGTTAACCTGGAGCTGATTGAGGCGAGCGATGTGACCTGGCGGCCTTTCATTGGATCAGTCCATTATGAGACAGTCCGGTACTTAGTCCCATTGTCCCTGTCAAGAGCTGCCTTCCTCAGTGATGACACTTGGGAGTCCTATCTTGGAGAGCGACACTAGAGGCAGTTTCATGAGGAGTTCTGATCAGCAGGGGCTCTGCCAGAGTATATGTTTAGAGCCCTGGTGGCGGGAGTGCCTATCCCTTATCAGGAGCGTCAGCCAGGTGCCGAGTTCTTACTTCCTCCGAATACAGATTATGCTGCGCACTTTGGGGCTCATTCGGTAGGTGCCTTCACCCGATTTGAGGTAATAGTCGGCGGATAAGCTGTTGGCCAGGAGATGGTTGACTTGTGGCGCCGTGCCAAAGGGTATGTGCCCCAGGCCGAGTTTACTGCTGTGAGAGACCAGAGGGACCAGTACCAGATGGAGCGGGATCAGTACCAGGCTGAGGTAGCTTCCCTAACGGCTCAGTTATCTCAGATAGGTGGTGGAGGGGTATGTTATTCTTTCTTTGCTACTTTTTGCTCTGCTATTGCTTAGTTCCTTTTGTATGCAGCTAATTTCGGTTCTATCCTCCCTGCAGGATGGTGGTGCTTCGAGTAGTTATCCATCTCCTCTGATGCCGGGCTTCGGGGATTTTGATCCAGATGACATTGACTTCGACCTGTGATGGATGCCCCTTGTGGAGACTCTGATCCTCTTTTGCCCCTTGTCCCTGAGTTATATTTATGTTAGAAAGATTTATTCTGATATTTTGTACAAAAATGAATATTTATGGTACTTAGATGCATGGATCGACAAAGACATTTACAATCCTTTATAATAAGTAAATGATCAGTTACATGTGATGTATGATGATATTAGATGTCTATTACATGAGTTGATGTTGATGACTTCTATTTCTACAGGGAGTCATATCCTATGTGTGCGAAGCCCCTTTTTTTTTTTTTGCATATGCATAAGTTAGAAATATGTTAATAGAATGACACAAGGTGTGGTTAGACTTGTAGTCTTGGGAATGGTAACTCTCTTCTCTTAGGGGATTTAGCCTCTCTTCTGGCTCAACTTTACCTCAATTGGATGACAGCATTTCGCACCTTCCTCAACCTCTTGATAGCCCTCAACTCTCTGTCTTAGGGTTAGTGTATAGGGTTATTGGGCTGAGACTCTCAACTCTCGGGGTTTTAGCAACAACTTACCTGACCTTTGGTAGAGCGATAAGTGGCTAGTCATTTCATTCCGAGAAGACTTTGTTTAGGACCGTAATGTAGGCTAGGTTATGGGGGTTTTAAAAACAACAGGATATGCAAGCTCAAATTTGATGTTGTTTTCGATAGGGTTTAGATCCATACCATCAGCGTATCTAGCTCATTTAGATCAAACAATCTTCTTTCAATCAGAGGGGACTTTAACATGGTTATAATGTAGGCCATGGTTTCGGGATTTTGCAAGAAAAGGTAAAGGCTCGAACCTATCTTTTCTACTTGGTTTTTTCATAACCTAGGATCACCTTTGAACTTCCTTCTTGCTTTTGACCATATACTTTTCAGGGTGAAAATGACCCTTTTCTTTCACCCTTTCTATATACCTTTTTGAGATAGACATGACTTTCTTCTCATTTGATCTTCTTATCATGCTTTTGAATATGACTCAATCCTGGCTCCCTTAGGCCTTTCCTTAGAATCATGGTTTTTTTTTTTTTTGGCCTCTTGCCCCTTGGCAATTCCTTTCCTTTGCTTGTTGTTTCTATGAATAATTTTTTGACTCTTTTCCCTTATATCTTTTCCTTGGCAGTTCAATATACCCAGTGTGGGCGGTGATCCCTAGGTTGGGGTTTTGTTAAGAAAGGATAAGTGGCTCAACGGGTTTGGTAAGGGGTTGCTTTTGATTGTATGGAAAATGAAATGAGAGCCTCTCTTCACTTTGAATTAGATTGCTTGATCCGTAGAGTTTTCAACACTATCCTAGCATGATAGAGGTAGACACCACTCCTAGAGTTCTCAACTATTATCTGCCCCAGTGTGGGGAGGACAGTCTTGGATCAGGGTTGACAAAGAAAATTTTCGCTTTCCGCGAGGCACTAGGGGTTAAGCAAAGGGAATATGAGCACATTTGTTCATTTATTTTTATTTATTCTTTATATGTGGGGAAATGAAAGATGGCTTCTCTTCATTTTGATAGACTGGCCACACATCGCTTAGCCTCAGAGTCTTGCAAGTGCTGCCTTTGGGGTAGTATCCTCACTCATCTTTATCCTCTCCCTCTGGAAAGCTGACCATTTGGCGAGTGGCTAACTCATGCTATCATCCCTTCAAGTTGGATCATTCCATAAGATAAACCATGCCCCTTGTGTAGAAAGTAGTCACCATTCCCCAAGGAAGACAAGACAACAATAATGGAATAAAAAGACTGTTATTTGATTATTATTATTATTTTTATGAAAAGCATTAAGTTCTTAAGCAATAAGAAAATGTAAACATTAATTTAAAGATAGAAAGTGAAAGGGATAGAAAGAAAGTGGGTGAAAACACCCCTCTCTTGTATGCTTGTGCAAGGAATCCATTTTTAGTAAGGTCTTGGGCCTGTGCCCTCGTCGGCATTCCATCTGCGGTTGAGATTCTCAGCTAAGGCAGGATAGGTAGATGCTTCTCCCGGAGTTCCAAGCGAGTTGGCAGTGGTGATGTAATTGTCAGCTTTCTTGACTGTCTTGCCTTCATTTGTTTGCTCCAGAGTATCTCTAACAAACCACTCGGGTGACTCGTATTCGTCCAGCTCGATAGGTCGTGCCCGAGGTTTTCTGCTCTGGCCTCCAATTGGGGCTCAATGCTCCTCAGGTGTACACAATGGGGGATTCTTATTACGAAGTTTGGATAGTTCCTTGTCAATTTTCTTCACAGATTCGTATGCGAGTTTGTCTTCGGGGGTCGGCATCTCATCGGGGTTATATCGTGACCAGGCATCTTCGCATTCCATTGCCTCTCCGTCTTTGTAATATATCTCTTGGCATGCAGCAAAACAAACCTTGTTATTACCAAACTTGGTAGCGATGTTGACAATATGGTCCAGTGGAGGGTTAGCAGAGCCATTCGGAGAAGGATTTGTTGGTCGTACCTCAATGATCTTATTATCTATCAGGTCTTGAATCTTATGCTTGAGGGCTAAACAATCTTCAGTATCATGCCCTTGGCTATCCGAATGATACTTACAACTTGCTACAGATTTGAAGTAATGAGGCAGAGGATTGGGCTGGGGTCGCACAGGTACAGGTTTCAAATATCCAGCTGCTAAGAGGCCAAAATATGCCGCGATCTGTGAGCACACGAGCTTTGTAAACATCCGCTTTTTCCCACTTGTTCGCCTAGCCCGAGGAGGTGTTGCAGATGCTTTTATGATTGGGGGCCAAGTTTTGGTGAGGTCACAGCTGGGTTGATGGTTCGGGAATTGAAAGGGCTTCGGGTTCTATGTTTCAAAATAGGACAATTTTCAGTGGCAAGGCCAAAAGGGTTGGGGTGAGATCCGAAGGAAATATCATATAATCCTTGTGTTTGGTTAGGGGTTGGTTTGGAAGGCATTCGAGCAAGGCCCTCGGCCTAGGGAGGTTGTTGGTAAGCAATGGTGGCGACATAGTCATGGTCTTGCTTCTTCATCCTTTTTCGTCGATCATGGGTTTGGGCCTGCAAGGACTCTGCTTGTTCACGAGTTGTGTGGGATAAGAGTGAGGAAAGCATGTCTTCCATTTCAGTCATCTTATGCTTGACTTCTCTTGCCTCTGCTAGTAATTGAGTTAAGGTATCAAGAGTAAGCAATTCCATGCTTGTAAGACTGGGGAATGAAGGAAGGTACCTAAAACCAACAAAAGGAAAGAGTCAGTGTTTGATCTTGACAAGTCTTTATGCAATGCATGCTCTAAGGTGCCCCTCTTTAGGAGGGAAACTAATCATGATGTATTGGCCCACTCTTGTAGATAGGGGATTTGCCCCTGTATGCAGATACTTTACCATCAAGTAAAAACCATCAGCCATCCATGCATTCATTCATAAAAATAAGGAAGTACATTAAATTTTGGGTTTAAGATACAAAAGAATTGAAATACATTTCAATAGGGGGAGGGGGAACATTTTCCTTTGGACTTCCACCTATCTACTTTTACAAAGGGAGGCCCTAAACTACTCTTGAGTCTTCGGATCTGCCTTCGTTGGATTTGATGTTAAGGAGGTCGCTGAGAGACCTTGTTGATTGATTGCCCCTTATCTTCTTGGTAACCCTAGCTCCGTGAGCATAGAGGGATGGGGGCCCCTCTTGTGGAATGAATTGAGGTGCATGACATGAGTCCTTAGGGTTACGTGGGAACCCTTAGGGTTTAGGTAGATTTAATGCAAGGGAGAGTGACCTTGGTGTCACTCCTAAGGGGTTGATCATATGCATGAGAATGCAGTGACTTGAGTTACTTGGAACTCTTGTCTTGAGATGGAATATTGAATGCATGAACATGGGTATGCGAAGAGTATAAGGAGAGAGAATGTAATAACAAAATAAACATGCATGCATGAGCAGTTAGATAGGCATTATAACAGTATGAATACAGTCAGTATAACAGCAGGAATAAGCAGGTATAAATGAAAGTAAGAGCAGTCGCCCTTTCCTCCGTGATTTTGAAAATAGTGTCTTAAATCTGGGAAAGGTTCGGCCATGCATGGTGTCTATATGAGTATGAGGTTGAGGGTTGACTAATGTGTCCTAAAAAGGCTCGGTCCCCAGATCTTCAAACCTAGGCCCACTCCCCGAGGTGGTGCCATGATCGGTTGGTGATCCGAGCGGGGGAACCATCAAGAGGTCGTAGGCGAAGAAACTGACACAGTATCTTGCCCACAACCAATATACCGTTCCTCCTTTCTAACTAGAAAGGACATATCAGGGTATGCAAGTATGCAGAATGCAAGTGCACATGCAGTGTGTGTGTGATTTTTAAAAGTGGAGGAAAGAGCCCAACAACTCCCATTCATCATGTTCATCACATTTATGCATAGCTGTTAGTAAAATTTAAGCACACCTACAAAACAAAGATGCAAGTGTTAGTATGTGGATGACAAACATAATACAAGATAATATGAATAAATACATGTTTTTTTTTTAAAACAACTTTGAAAATTTAGTTTTGAAAATTTAAAGTGAATAGGATTGAATCAAGTTAATTGAAGACTTTACATGGGTGAAGGGTAAAGAGACATGACTACGGCCTAACCCTCTAAGTCTCCTCAGTGGAGTCGCCAGCTGTCGCGCCCAGATTTTTCGCACTCGAGGAATACTCACACAAGCAGGAAAAATGATGTACTCTCTCGTTAGAACTCACCCTCCTAGAAAAATGGGTGCGACTAGATTTGAATTGAAAATTGATTTGAATAAAGGGCTTTTAGAAAAAATTTGGAGTCGCCACCTAACTTGATTAAGGTGAGTTAGGTCACCTAAAAACGAAGAATAATCCGAAGACTACTCTTAAGGTTTTGGAAAAGGATTTTGAAAATATCCCTCAAGAGAGCGTTTTTAAGAAAAACATGTTGTCTGGCAACCTTTGGAAAACATTTAGCCCTTTTTAGAAAATAACTCTGTTTTGGTCTTTGAAATCAGTGATTCTAGGTTCGGAGGTTGGTTACGTGTAGGGAAGACGCACTAAGCCATCACCCTACCCTGCCCTTTCAGTACCTACATGTCAATCTACCCTAGATTCACCTATGAGAGTTTTCAACTAACTATAGTTGAATCCTATCCACTTTGAAAAATAATGCTTGAAAATAAACTAACATGATGCATGATATGCAAGTGCAAAATAGAAGAGAGTTGAAGAATAGATTTGGAAATAAATTTGAAAAGAAACTGATTTGATTTGAAAGAGATTTGAAACTGGATGGATTTGAAATTGAAAAGTTTTGGAAATTGAAAGTAGAGATTTGAAAATAGAAATTTGAAATTGGAAATTTGAAAATAGATTGGAGATTTGGAAAGATTTTGGAATTTGAAATTTGG